>OZ010589.1:88567105-88607105 GCA_963932145.1 Acanthosepion lycidas | reverse complement strand
CTTACGGCTTTGTTTCCGTTCTGGCTCCCACTTTGCCCAGTTCGTCAACTGAAATAATATCTAGCCTAGTGACTACCATCATCGCGATATCGCTCTGTGTATCTATTGGCAGTAGTCAAGTTTGTACCATTATTGCCAAGGCTTTGCGGGTACCACAATTAATTCCTCCGCAGCTGTATCATCCTTCAGTATGACTCTAGCTCGTTTTATATCCATTCGAGAATAAGCACGAAGCATCTTCCTGACGCGCTCTGATAACCCTGCTACAATAGATTACTGTAATTCTCCATGTTTGATACGACTTCATCTATAATACGCACCCCTAAAATTGTGCGGAAAATATGGGAAAAAGATTCTACTCACGCATAATCCACACACTCTTTTTTTTTTAATGAAGCCCTCTAAATTGTACCTCTTCAACTTCATTACGGCCAGCGTTTCCTACATTTATTAAAAAATGCTTTTAAACATAGAATATTATTCTAATTTAGTTTCATGATAATTCTTATTTTATTTTACTGCAAATTCTTTGTAGCTCTGCATAATACGCTCCCCTTATTTTTCTTATTATTTTTTAGCAAAAAATGCGTATTATACATGGGGAATTCCGGTAATATCACATTTGCTTTTATGGTTTCCCTTAGCTAAGAGGTAAAACCCGCTTGGCTTTAAAGTCGTTTGTCAGGTTAAAACAGACCAGAATAAAAATTTAGCAGATGCAGATTTCAAAAAAATCCCAACGAGGTGTGTGCATTCCGTTCATAATTTAATAATGAGTCGACCGGAGTCGGGATCATCGAGTCAAAGCGAACGATCCTTTCCTAAGCTGCAAAATATGTGCTTCGGTAGGGTTTTCAATTCAGTGTTTTCCTTTTCCTAGATCGGTAGCCACCCAAAGCTATAAAACCCAATCTGCCTTACTATTACCCATAGCTAAGGAAGAAGTGTTGGAGTCATTCCATGCTCAAAGGTATTAACGTGTAAATAAATGTAATGAACTCGACTGGAATTTGAACACGACTCTCCAGTTTCTCAATCGGAGCCCCAATCCATTACCCTATTCTGCCTCATTGTATTGATGTAACGGATTCTTGTCGCAAATTGGTAATACCACGTCTGACTTGAACTTGGTTTTGCAGATTGAATGAAATACGGAATATTTATCAAATATAGATCTTTAAAGTTAAAGGCTTTGCTGTAACAGCTTCTCATAGCTAAGTAGTAGAGCATGACTGATTTGAATGTAGATTTCCAGTTTGAAAAGTATACGATAGTTTAAGAAGTTGCCTGATTTCGAAATGTAGGAACGAGGGATGAGCGTTTCCAAATAAGGTTATAGCACCTTTCCTTCCAGTAGAGGTTTCCTTGCAGCACGCTGATATATGTCTTCATATCACATCAGTGAGGTCTGTTCGGAAATAATAATGCCATTAGAAATATCACAAGAAACACTTAAACGGTCTTTTTATGACTTGATAACAAAGAAGATGTGACATCACTGCATATACAGAACACAGTCACTCTCCCGATATCTTACTGCGTCGTTAGATTTTCTGTACAGTGTGGCCATTAATCTCTTATTGAGTAGGCGAGTAAATTAGCGAAAAGCTTTGCTGGGAAATTGACCATTAGTTTGGGAATTCCATCAGAATAATTATGACTTCTACAGATGATGAAATGAGGAATTTCATATATAAATCTGGTACAGTTGCCTTCGAAGTGGCCAAGGATCGTTTTAAAGCAATCTGTATTCTAAAATGGTTTCAACCAGAGCAAATCGCGTAGCAAAACATAATCTTTTTAGTAGAGTTGTTCTAGGCGTTTGTCACGAAGGGGATATATATATATACATATATATATATATATATATATATATATATATATATATATATATATATATATATATATATATATATAGTAATTATTAGGAGGATTTGATAATTATATCTAATTAATTCATCGAGTCTGATAGAAACCTCAACAGAATGCAGAAATCACAGGACGGTTAGGTTGTCAAGCGAACCGAGGCCCATTAGAACAGTTGGATTGATGTTCGCTTGGCAACCTAACTGTCAGGGTTTCAATTCTCGGTAATGGATGCGCACTACTGATGAGTCCCAAATATAGGACAAAACAGCCGTCCAGTGCTTTCTGCATTCTGTTGAGGTTTGTATCAGACTCGATGAATTATATATATATAATTATTTACATAAAAATTATAACATAAATATGCTATAAAATGACTACAAAAATAGCCATTTTCTTTCAACACCTCTGCTGACTTATCAAGTGATGATGTAGATTGTAGAATAATGCTTGTATTTTGATTGGTCATTTCTGCTCATGTGACAGCATTTACCCTTACGAGGAGTGGTTAATTAATTTAAATCTTTTCGAACCTTTATTTATATTTATGTTATAATTTTTAAATAAATAATTATATTCGCTCTACTCTGTATTGAGCACTCTTTTAAGAATAGTAATTTTTGGTTAATGGAATTTATTCCGTATACACCAATCATATACTTGGGTATATATATATATATATATATATATATATATATATATATATATATATATATATATATATGAAGAAATATAGTCTTAAGGAGTGCTATATTTATGGGCTAAAGTTCTCAATATCAGAGATAGAGCGTGTGTAAATATAAAAGTGAACATAAAAGTCAACACTTAGAGGCGACAGTCTGTTTCATACTATATGCAATCATCAGGCCACCGATTGCATATAGTATGAAACATAGCCTGGCGATTGCATATAGCATGAAACAGACTGTCGCCTCTAAGTGTTGACTTTTATGTTCACTTTTATATATATATATATATATATATATATATATATATATATATATATATATATGTCAGGTGAGGTTAAAGGCTGATAAAAGTCTATATACTGAAATGATTTTGAAGAAAAGCTTTTCTTCTTCTTTGGTTGCAATCCTAAAACCATTTTTATTCTGTTATTTAACCCATAACCATAGAAAAGGAATATAGACGGATTCAGGCACATTAGCTCAAAATGAACGCCGCAGATTCGGCCTTAATATTCATTCAGCTCGCCGCTTCTAATAAAATTAACGAAAGGCTCTTTAGTAAGCAGACAACCCGAAAATGATGAAAGTATGCCGATTGCAATGCATTGGAATCAATGGTTGACAGAAGAATTATGAGAAAGTCAGAGAATTTCAATGATTTATACTAAGGGTCACGACATGAAACGTATCCGGCTAAAATTCTTCCGTGACAAAATAAGGAGAAATACTATGTTAAAATCGCATTGGACCTGCTTTGGAAGTAGAGAATTATATTTTACAGCTTGTCAACATTTTGTAGTTTATTTTAAAGCAGAAATATATTTTAGACTTTAAGAATATATTTTTTTTTGCTAGCGAATATTGTATTAAAGTTTTTGGGAAATAATAATGTACTTCCGATACAAATCATATCCATAGCTGGAGTGAGAAAAGGGGTACTTATATCCTGCCAAGGTTATTTGTACTTAAGCAAATATCCTGAATCCTATTGGAATTCAAACTCACTTTTGATTTCACATGCTATGCACAAACAAGTCAAAGTCTTTTGTTCCACGTAATAGTAATTCTGCTACAGTTCCATTTATGTTGTGTAGGTCTTACTCACATCCCCGGTGAGTTTGGATGGTGTACTACACCCTGGTGCAAATTAATTGAAACAAAACGAATAATTCCGTTATTATTTAATTTTCCTATTTTTTTCCAATGAAACATGACCCAGTGCACATGTTAGTACTTCGTATGTCTATCCCATGTCGTTCCTTGAAGATTGACAACATATTCTCAGTTGGATTTAAATCAGGAGAGATTCCGACTCAGTCACTAGTACTTTGATTTTCTCTGGTAAGGCTTGACATTGTGTTCGTGCAGCGTTACAGTTTTCGTACTCTTTCTTGGAGTAACGTCCATCGCAGACAATGGGCGTAAGACAACTAATCGACAGTCGAGACAATAGTGTATGGGCATGATAAAAATCTGAGGCAATCACGGGTGACGCAATATTTTTCAAGGCCAAATAAATTTCATCATACACCAGAAAATAGAGGCAATCTGAGGCAAGAATAGAAATCGATTACACCCTGTCACTCCAGTGGGTCAAAAACTGACCGTATGGTAAAAGAAAAGAAAATAAAGTGATTGTTTCTATTAATTTGCACAAGGGTGTATATACACATCAGCTACCTTGTAACATCTTGAACTTGATGAGGTGGTATAAAATACCCATTGTCACAAATAAGTGTTAGCAGCTACCAGATTGCGTGAAAAGGTATGAAACTGTTAGTTATGGGTCGTGCACTCTTCACTGCACATTGAATTAAAACATATGCAGGCTCTGCCAGTTGATATAGCACTGATAACATTTTCTCTGGCGTGTCTTTGTAGCATACTTCGTTAGGAGTTGCTTATTTTGTATTTTCTGTAAATCATATATATATATATATATATATATATATACATATATATATATATATATATATATATATATATATATATATATATATATATACAGGGCGTCCATAAAGTTCGTGTGCACTTTAAAAAATTAAAACTTTAAAGTGCACATGAACTTTATGGACACCCTGCATGTATGTATATATATATATATATATATATATATATATATATATATATATATATATATATATATTGGGGCGAAATAGCGTCAGCGGAATCGCAAAAGAGGCCTCGTATCGAATGCGGACATGTTTATCAACGCCATCCGGTTTATTTTCCGTTAGCAACAGAACCGTTTGACATGTTTAGCAAGATACAACCCTCTCTGCAACTTGACAAGATCTGGGTCTTTTTAAGATTCCCCATGCCAATAAAAGTTGGGGGAAAACAGCAGTCAGCAGTTGATAAAACACAGTGTCTTGTGAGGTCGGCCCTTGGTGGATTTTTGTTACATCCTGTCTCTTTCACGCTCGCAGCTATTATCCTGATAGCAGTTTGGAGAGTAATCGCTTATTTTCTCCACTAATCTCTACAGATTATTTTCTTTACAATAAGCTGTTTCATGGGTGACGGCAAGTTTGACCCGATGCTAATCCCTGAATTTGATGTTTCAGAACGGGGTCTCACTATTGTTGAATGGTTTGAAAAGACTGAAATAGTCTGCGATCTGTGCCGCCTAAAGAACATTGCTAGCGTTCTGTCACTTCAATTGACGCGAGGCGCGTTTCCTTTTTTTCCATCAACTCAGCAAGGAAGAAAGAAAATATGCAGGTCATATCAGGGATACCCTGTAAGTTACCTTTGCCCCATCTCGATTCGTAGCATATGACAAGTTTGTAGATAAGCGCTTGAATTCAAACGAATCTGTCGACGTCTACATGGTAGAATTCCGCAGGCAGTCAACCTTGTATGGAGGGCTGTTTGACTGTGTATATGCATGTGGAATTGTAGCAGGGTTATCAGAGCGCGTCAGGAAGATGCTTCGTGCTTATTCTCGAATGGATATCAAACGAGCTAGAGTCATACTAAAGGATGATACAGCTGCGGAGGAATTAATTGGGGTACCCGCAAAGTTGACTACTGCCAATAGATACACAGAGCGATATCGCGATGATGGTAGTCACTAGGCTAGATATTATTTCAGTCGACGAACTGGGCAAAGTGGGAGCCAGAACGGAAACAAAGCCATAAGGGGCTATCGCTGTGACAAACTGGACAATAAATCACGGAAATGTCCAGATACAGAAATCAGCGCCAGTCTCTCGCCGCTCAGATATAAAGTGATTTTCTAAGCATAGCTTAGATGTGGAACAAGGCCGAAAGTATGAGGCACACAGTGAGGATCGAATTCACTTTTTCAGTCGTAATTAAGTTAGCGAGACAAGCTTGGTAAACATAACACCGCCTCGAGGTACCCCCTCCGCATGGCCAAATATAAATGCGGCGCTGTCTGTAGTCAACGTATTGTTTTGTTCAGTGACGTCTCGCGGTCTGTCTCTGGACGCCTTCTGTCCAACTCTCTCCGTTAGCAGAGAGGAAGCCGGACGAGGCTTTGTCGAAGGACAAGGTTTCGTCCGGGGAGGTAGACAGGGCCTGAACCCGTCTAGGCGGGTTCAAAGGCCATATTTTTTGGCCGAGCCTACGGGCTCGGAGATACCCACATTAAACCGGCCTTGTGTCACATTTAATCCTCGCGGGTGGATTGATAAATACTCAGTGACTTCGGCTACTCTGGCTACTCTAAGTCGATCGTTAGTGAAGATCGATGCAAGTTGTGGACTGGAAAGCACGAATATTCGGAGACGATCGGTGGCAGAATGCGGTCCTGATGTGGTACAGGGACAGTTAATATTTTTACAGTGGCAACCTTGGGTGGTTAACCTTGTTGTCGGGACAAACCTCTAATCTTTGCCGGAATAGATGCGATATCTGGATTAGGTGGAATCTATATCACGCAGACTGGAGCCGTACGGTTCCGCGGCAAAGAAAACGATGTACGGCGATCCCAATTGACCAACCTGTCTTTTCTGTGGAATTCGACCACCAGTAAAGTATCTAGACTGCAAAATGTAAGTGGACAGCTGGTGTAGCGCCGGCTCAGTTACGCAATATTTCGGAGTACCCCGTTTCAAAAGACGTTAAGGATAACTGTGAACAAGAACTTCAGACAGGGATCCCCAATAGTAGGCTAATACTATAACCCGAAAGAAACTGGAGCCATCCAAATGTTTGGTGCCATTAATGGCCGTCTTGCCGTGCAATAAACGAAAGGGGCGCTCAATGATGGACTATCGCGAGCTCATCGGACTCGTTGATGCGTTCACTGTAAATGTGGGCTTTTGTTCGGCTAAACTGCGAGATTGGCGCTAAGAAAGGGGCAAATGTTGCCGTACCTGCGAAAAGCGTATCTTCATGTCTTCAAGTACAGGCACATGAATCGCTGTGGCCATATCAAACTGTTATGATCAAAGGGAGGCGGTTTTGCCTAATGCCGTTGGAATTCAGCCTGGTACCTCTAGTCATGAAGACCATTATTGACACCGTGCGATCACAGGAGGAGTCAGTTTAGAGAGCAACATCACCGTACATTGACGATGTGTATTCCAATGAGAGCATCATGTCCGCAGAACATATCAGGGCAAAATTGGCCCAACGTGGGCTGATGTACAAGGACCCAGAACGTTTGTATGAAGAGGCTCGCGTGCTTGGACTTATGGGAGCGTAACACTACGGCAGATGCGAAGCGGGACTCCAAATATCCCTGATGTTATCACTCGGAGGCATATCTTTTCACTCTGCGGGAAGCTGGTAGAACACCTTCTCGTGTGCGGATGGCTGCGTGTGGTGACCGGGTTTACCAAGAGTCGGGCAAACGCAGTCACAAAGGAATGGGATGACTAAGTTGACGACATCCACCTCAAGCAGATGAAGGAAACCGTGGACAGAGAACGACAGTAAGATCCTGCCCGGGTTACTTGTGTGTCAACTGTTCTGAAATATACGTGTGGGTCGATGCAAGCTTCCTAGCAGTGGTACTGGAAAAAAAATGGTGCAGCGTTGGAGAAGGAGTCTACACAAAGAAACCGATTACTGGTTGTCTGACACCCACACAGGCAAAGCTAGAGTACGTACCAAAGCAGCAAACGAGATAATGGTGCAAGGAGATTGTGCACAATGAAGGGATTGGTCCAAGAATATAAGTTGTCTGTCGACATGATGCTGGTCGTGTCAGACCAGAACTTGGCAGACAAGATGACCTATGTATCACAAAGTTGGTTCGATATGGCCAAAAAGAGAGCTCAACCTGTGCATAAGGTATGTACTGCTTCCCTCGGCACCATGAATCCCAGTGAGATGATGCAAGTGTGACACCATTTAGGGGCGCAAAAAGAGGGAAAAAGAAGAAAAGAAAAAAGAGAAAGAAAAGAAAGAAAAAGAGAGGCGAGACTTAACTTATATGATAAAGTGAGGCCACCCACGAGAAGGGACATTTGGCAATGTTATTTTGATAATGGAAAAATGGTGAAAATTCTGACGGCCATTGTCGTAGAGCTAGCTGACAAATTCCAGGTTGATACATAGTTTTTTTTTAAATAGATAAAGAATTAACTGTGTTATGGTGGCAAGCAAATTATCGGAGGTTGGTGAAAATTCCCTATGAGGAAAAAAAGAAAGGAAAAGAGAGGCGAGACTTAGACTTAGATAATGAAGGAAAGCCACCCACGACAGAGACATTTGACAATGTTATCTTGATAATGAAGAATGGTGAAAATTCTTATGGCCATTGTCATAAAGCTAATTGACAAACACCAGGTGGTAACAGAGTTTTAAATAGATAAGGAATTAACGGTGTCGTGGTGGCAAACAATTTAATAGGTCATCTGTTGACCACACACAAAGAGAGCCAACTCTAGGTTGGGTCTTTGTCGATGGGAGGTGTCATTGAGAGAAAACACATCTGGGCTGTGTTGGAATTTGAATATGACAGCGAAACAATATTTCGTTGGCGCCGAAGAATGAGTGTGTCTGGTTGACTAGCCTCTTGGTGCTGGCGAAAATCTGATTGAAGAATTCCATATGCCGTGACGTTAGGATAAGAATTGAGATTATCACTCTACGGGTCGTATTGTCCTCTTGGCGGCCAGAGAAGAGGAAGAGAGAAACAAAAGAAAGAAAAGAAAAAGAAAAAGATAATTTGAGCAAAGTATATATTTTTTTAAGAACAAGGCTAGTCTGGTCACGCCCACACTGTTGAACGCCATTGGCTAAATGTTAACGAGATCCAGGCGGAGGTGATCATGTGACGCATGGAGAGATCCCGCTGCCGCCCATTGAGAGGTAGGTATGAGAAGTTGCTGCAAGGAAGTGGGAAAACCGTTGACGCCCCTCTGAAGTATGGTGAGATATCCATATGACAATAAGAGAAGGTGGGGGTAAGAGAAGACTTTCAAAAATGGAAAGGAGTGGAAAATTCCTGACCGAAAATAAAGAAGTGGACTATGGATTTAGAATTATCAAGGAACCTCAAACCCCGAAGAGACCACCCAGGTTTGGGTCAGCGTCCATATAAGCAAAGTCGCAGCGAGCGAAAAGGAGAGTTCGAGAGAGAGTTTTTAGTTGCAGTTAGTTCGAGACCGAGTTCCAGTTGAGAGCTCTGAAGACCCACCGCGAAGAGCTGACCAAGATTCGCGCAAATTCCGAACTCATCTTCTAACCAAGAACAATTTATTTTTGAAGAACGACTTAGACTCACACCACCAAAATAAGTTTTATGAATTTCGCCTGAAGACACACCAAGAACCAGTTTCTTAAAGGACAGACAGCTTAGATGTTAAGACTCGCCTAACAAAAAAAAAAAAAAAAATGTGTAACGAATCCACATAGCGGGTTGGGAGATAGACTTGACCCTGTATCCAGCAACATATATAAAGTATTGTTATCCTTTTTTTTTTTTAATAACTTGAACTTTTCGAGTTGTTATTTTATTTTCTCTCACATCTATTTGTGTGATACCACCCTCATTTGAACTCAGCTTGCATTACGGTCCCGACGACTGCTTGCTTTCTTCTGCCTAGATCAATTCACAACGTGGGTAGGCAGACTGGGAATCAAAGTAGTTACTTCGGTAACCAGGCGTTGGAGGCGAGTTGGGAACGACGTGGCTGTTATCGGATCTAACCCGATTCCCATCCGAATCGCCAAAAGGTTGGAACGTCACACTTGGGTGCCGCGACCAATGCCAAGCCAGTTGGTCGTCACAGGACGGGATAGCACGACTGACGCAGACAGGCGGACATCACGTTTGGAGCGACACCCACCCGAATGAACGAACGGGAGTGGCCGACGTCGCAGTTGGCGCCGTGACCGGGATAAGACTCTGGATCGGGTTCTGATGTCACACAAGTATATAAACGCAGTGGGCATACAGGAGTACGGCGTGCCATATATTTTGTGAGAAGCGTCTGTTTTTCCGTTACAAAGGCCATGGAAAAAACGTCCATTAGAACCTGTGTGAAGTTCACAACAGATCTTGTGCAGGTCCAGTGAAAAAAGGTCAAACAGCACTTGCTATCGGCTCGACTCCCTACTGCGGCAGTCATTACCCGACAATAACAACCCGACACGTTTTCCTGTGTGTCGGTCGATACACCGCCAAATCTCATTGAGTATCATACGTCAGCTGGAGTCTCCGTTCTGTGAGAGGGGAGCAACACGTGAGATACTAAGAGAGAATGACACCACGTTTCCCAGCAGATAGTTCCAAGCCTTTTCCCATTGATGGGACGTGCATTTGCAATTCCGATGTGCATATTCCGTCAGGAAATGGAACAAATGAGCCGTGTCCCAGAAGTGTTAAGAGGATTGTGGCCAGGATGTCGAAGAAGCCGCCTGAAGAGGTACGACATTCTTCAAAAAAAATAATAAATAAAAAATAATAATAATAAAATAACTCCAGTATGTATATATTTTCAGAAAGAGATGTTTTCTTCTCCTGGTAGCAAATGGCGATTTTATAGGAGTAGCTTAGATGCGACACAAGGCAAAAAATATAGGGAACATAGTGAGGACCAAACTCACTAAGCCGTTGTAATTGATTTAGAAAGACTAGCATTCTAACCATTACACCACGTCGAGCGTCCATACTGGTCGGCAGATGGTTAGCATTGTTAAGCGTTTCCTGTTTTGGAATGCATAGGAAATCAAATTCCCTTCTCAGATTCCAATTTGTTTTTAGATGACCACGAAGGCTTGAATCTCTTGCATTGATGATCTGAGGATTTTCTTCAACAGATGTCCTTAAATGCTTATTACTCAAAATAGATGGTCTGCCAGAAGTTGGCTTATCAGCATAATCATCGGCGTCGTGGTATTTATGCACCGTCTCTTCTCGTGACTTCGCATTCCCCATGGTCTGTGTCGCATTGACGTATTTACATGATTATTATCTGCATACATATGTAAATATATGCTACAGGAAGATATATGCGAACGCGCACAGACACATAATTACACGAGGAACGCCCCCAAAATACCGTGTCATATTTATATCCACGCAAACTACAACGGATACAGGAAACACGATAACACCGCTGGATAAAATTGCAAAGCAACTATTTTTCTACAGGATATTAAAATAATTGCTAGTCATCACCATTGACTATGAAGTTTCGAGGCCTTCTCCATTTTGTTTGTTGACAGATCTGCCGATCATCCGGCATGAGGTTTTTCACAAACAACACTTGGGCACGCAAAGCACTCAGGCATCGTGTTAACCTCGTTACCAGTTTCATTGATATTGAAGACAACCGTCGTGAATTTTCAGAATTCGTTGGGACTGACAACTGTGGAGCTGTAATCCCCACCCACAAACTTATTTTTTTTTTCTAATTTAATTTTTTTTAGGGCTTACACGTGACCGACCCTCTTTGGAACAGCTAATTACATATGATTATCTGTCGAATCAGAAGCTGCATGTTGGTCAGCATATATTCTCCGGTTCCGTTGCAGATCTAAAGTAGCTAGGCAAACATTGACGCATTGATGACATGTTAGATCGTATGTAGCGTAATTCAAGTAAACTGACTCAACATAATTTCTTTTGTGACCTTTCACACACAAAATCTCTTATATATATATATGACGAAATATAGTCTTAAGGTATGCTATATTTATGGGATAAAGTGCTCAATATCAGAGATAGAGCGTGGGTAAATATAAAAGTGAACATTGAAGTCAACATTCAGAGGCGACAGTCTGTTTCATGCAAAACGCAGTCTAGTATACAAACGGCTTCCCATACTTAATACTTCCTCGTTTTCACTCTCGCGTGGTCATGTGTGACGTAACGACCTGCGACGCGATTTTCGCTTCCCCGTCTCGTATACAGGAGTTTGTCGTTGCTTTGAAATTTTTCATGCAACAAAAACAGACTATCATTATTGTTTCGTCCGTGTGTTGTTTGATATATTGGAATGTAATTGTCATCTTTGATAATGGCTTATGTAAGCCGAAAGCTTAGATTGGATTTAAACATGTATCAATATGGTGATTTCCTTTCGTCTTTCAATCATAATGTTATTAAGCTTATCAGACAATATTAAAGCAACTTACTTGAAATAAATAGACAAAACTTGTCTAATTTATTTAATGAAACATGCATTAATGAAAAATTGCTGCCTAAATATACACAATATATTGAACACACGATGAGATGATGACGACGTTGTGATCATAACACAATTAACAGGAATTCCATCTTGTGTTGTTGCAGCAAAAAAAAAAAAAAAAATTCAAGCTGCAGCTATTCGATGCAAAAATGGAATTAATTGTTTTATTTATATCTGAATAAAAACCTAGTTCATCCACCATTCGGCCAACTGTGGCTTCGGACTCGATATCAAAAGTGGGTTCTTGTATTATGGTTAAAAGTCTTTGCAACACTTCAGGTATATGCATGCTACTCCACTTGACAGATATGCATAATGCATCTTCCTGGATTTTACTTGCATGGATTTTTTTTTTTTTTTTTTTTTACTTTCTTTGATTTAATTTTCGTGGCGCTCTTCAAGATTTGTTAGTTTCTTCATTCTGTTTCAGTAGAGTCTTTCTTAATTTATTTTATTTCTCTAAATAAATGAAAATGGATTCTCTATTGAAGTTGCTGGAGTACTTGAATTGGCCCCTTCTTCACAGATGTTTTTACAATTTAATGAAATTTCTTCCATGATATCTTGCAATATAAATTGTTCTAAGATTCATAATTCTTGGAAGCGTAAAAACCATTTTTAGCATTTTCAGATAATGCCCATTTTAAAGTGTCCCTCACAGACATATTCAAAAGGTTTTCTGAAAAGATGTCCACAGAGAATTGGTTGTCAAGTTTCAACAGTACCACACTTTTGTAAACATTCTTCAGTTGTGTTCATCTGGAAATATAAAAATAAAAATAAATAACATTAATTGCTAACTAAAATAGATTTAAAGGAGGAAATTAAATTAAAATACTGAACAATATTGCACAGGATTCCATTTCTAGATTATGTATTCTAAATTAAAACAGAAACAAAAGGAAGGATCTATAAAAATTAGAAATGATTGTAAATATTTTTCATTGAAAGAAAAAAAAAAGTTAAAATAGGATTCACTAAAGACAAATTCAAAATAATTTATTGAAATAGGTCATATATATATATATATATATATATATATATATATATATATATATATATATATATATATATATAGATATGTACAGTAGCGGCCATAATATAAGGAACGAAAACAACAAAGACATAAATATGTGTATTACTTAAAAAGTATTGCATGATTAGCAATGAAATTTTTACCGAATAAAGATTACGATATAATGAATAAATATTATACAAAAATTTACATAATAGTTTTTTTTTTTTAAATAGACATTAAATGGAACAAAGGAAATAAGCTACTGGACAAAAGTTAAGGAACGATGTTAATAATTTGCATAGACTTTTAATTTACATTCTTAAAAAACTCGATGGAGCTTTTCAACAATAAGTAAAAGTGCATTTATCATTAGGACTTTATTTTTAAGCAATATGGCAAATTCTATATGCAAAACGCTCTCTTTTGGAGAAAAAACTCATTATCGCTATCAAGAAAAAAAGTCAATTTCAGAAATTTCTGATATTGTGCATAGGTCTAAAAGTGTCGTTCATCGTGTAATTAGCAGATATAAAACCGATAAAACGTTAGATGCAAAACCAAAAACCGGCAGACCTCCAAAAACATTTCAAAGAGAAAATCAAAGAATTGTTAGAATATCTACAAAAACCGTTTTGAAACTGCTACATCAATTGCCCGTAAAGTTAATGAAGATACAGATAATAAGATCTCATGGAAAACGGATGCATGCAGGATTGCATGCCCGTATTCCAGCTTCGAAGTCTCTCATTTCAAAGTGAAACCAAAGGGCACGCCTGGAGTATGCGAGAGAACATGTTGTTTGGACTGACGCACAATGGGATACAGTTCATTTCAGTGACGAGTCCAAGTTTACTATATTTGGTTCTGAGTGCAAAAATTACATACGCCGTAGAACAGGTGAAATCACTCTTTTGGAGAAAAAAAACTAGGAAATGCTGGGATCAGAGTAATAGATACCTATTCATTTCGATTTCTGCAGGACTGAAACCAGGTTTCAAAGAGGTAGTCCTGTAATTCAGATGGGCTATATATGGATCACTTGCTTTTTTAACAAGTTCTTCACGGTTGAACTGCCCGTTCAGCTTCTCCAGTTCCTTATAAATAATGTGAAGTGTCTAAAAACTGTGAACTTTGAAAAATTTAAAAATTCTTTTTAGCTGAAATGTGGGCCATTACCAGATTTTACTATCTCTGGGATAATTTATCTTGCAAATACTGACTAGCAGTTTTCAAACACTTTGAGTAGTAAACAATTAAGATATTGGTGACCCTTCAAATAATTCCATATCTATGGGTAGTGTGGTAACTTGATGGGTTTGATTGGCTCTTGTGGATAACTATCCTTTTCACGTATGGCACACTCTTAATTTCTTTGCTATTTGATTTATTAGGCCCGGCCACCATGCTGTATTTCCCGCCAATCCTTGAAACTTAATGTCCTGATGTTCTTCATGTAAACGGTCTAACACTCCATTCACTAATTCAGCAGGGATGGCGAATCTGAGCTGGTACAAAAAAAAATCCTTGTTGAACTAATAAGCATTGACTTAAAAAGCAATATAATTTCAGCTCGGGATCTTTCCTGAGTAACATTAGCCAGCGGTCAACTTGACAAAATTTTAAGAACTGATTACAGATACCGTCTGATAACTGATTTATTCTAACTTCCTCTATAAATTGATTAATTATCGAAATATTAGCAATTACCAAATTACCAAACTTTTCTGTCTCAGATTCGTTCTGTATATCCTGACTTTTTGTAGGTCTCTTTTGAAAATGTGGTATTGTTGCGTGTGCAGGATTGAGAGGTGATGGAGAAGTTCTTGTGGTGAAGGTGTAAATTTAATGAATGAATAGTTCATGATTGTGGTTATCTAGGAAGAGGATAGCTAGTGAAAGACAATCCTATCCCCACTCCACTAATTTTGTATTTACACAAAATAAATATCTTCTGTATATCCTGACTAGTTCGGCTACTAGTCGGAGGTCCCATATAAAAAATAAAGAAAGTCATCTGTTACTTAGTTCTTTTCCTCGTATGTAAATTAGATTTATGCGAACCTCATTAGTCTCATACGAAACCGCTGGCTTCTAGGGGTCAATTCATCCAGAGACTTCTTTTCTAGAAGTATCAGTATTGTGGTCAATTTCGATAATAAACTTCGGTAACCTGACTAGGAATTCTGCAAAGTTCTCGAAGCACCAGGTAACCGCTAAAACATTTTTTTTCGAGTTGTGCATATCTTTGGTCAGTCATCGTAAGAGATCATTATTCATAACATATTGGTTTCTATTCATTCGCTCGCTTCCGTAGAAGATCCCCCGCCTAAGACGTATGAAGATGAATCTGCAGAAGCTGTCGTTGAATTATTAGCATTACAATGGGTTAGAATTGGTACGGAGCATAACATCTTTTTCAGAGTTTGAAATGAAAGTTTTTGTAGATCATCCAAAATCCAAGCCTTTTTTTTCTTAAGTAAATCTGAGAGGTTTAGTAACTTCTGCTGAATTCTTAGCAAATATTCCTACGTAGTTTATCATGCCTAGTAGTTTTCGTAATTCGGATAGATCCTTTGGTCGAGGTAAGTCTATTATTGCTTTGAGTTTCTCTGGGTCAATTTGGATGCCATATTTTTAAGGATATATGCAACAATCTTTTTGCTACTAACTGAAAAAAATGAATTTTTCATTTAACTGGATACATGCTGCCTTCATTTTGTTTTTCATTTTTTTTTTAAGTCTTTTTCTGCTATCGTGCTACTGTTGGTTCTTTTCACTTACAAGGACGTCATCTATATTCCATATAACTCCTGGTATATTTGTAACAATGCGAGTCATTTCACGGTGGAATATCTCCGGGCTGCTGATGATAAAGCGCGTAAAACAAGATCTTCCAAATGGTGTAAAAAAAAAAAAAAAATGTCGCCAGTTCTTGTGAAGCTTTGCGGAGATTTATTTGATGAAAAAACCATAGTTGCTGTCTAATTTACTGTAAATTGTAGTTCTTTCCAGATCTGACAATAGTTGATCTACAGTAGTAAGAGGGAAATTGTCTTTTCTCACTATTGTTAAGTATGTTAAAGGCAACACACGGTTGAACCTTTCTATTTTCTTTAACACGGCAACTATTGCGGCGTAGCAATGTTGTTTTTATTAAACTCTCGAGAAGTTTCGCAGACTCTTAAAACACATACATATATTTGCAGTTTCTCAATTCCTGTGAAAAGTTCTGGAAATTATTTTCTATATTTGTGGTCTTCACTTTTTATAGAATTTACCCTCCTCAATGGGTTAAGAGCTTTTTTTTTTGTTGGTTCCTACTAACGAAACCCTCAAACTTTCAATAACAAACAAATCCTGTCTAAACTTTGATTTTGGGGTTTCTAATAAAGCCTCTACACGACCGATATCTTATCTTGTGGTAACATGGTTCATACAATTTTTTTTTACATTTTTTAATAATTGGGGATTTTTTTTTCTAAAGTAACTACTGGGGACTATCGTTACATCTGCTCCAGTATCCAATTTGAATTGAATTACTTTACTACATAACTTTGTAGTAATTTCAGTTTGCCTCGTTTCTTCCGAGATCGCGTTAATTCTATTGTTACTAGTAATAGATCCAAGGACGTAGTGTGGTTCTTCCCCCACATCATTTCTTGAACTTCAGAGCTGTCATTCCAACATATTTTTGCATAATGTTCTTTTCTTGAACACTTTCGGCAAATTGCAGGTTTGGGTTGACAGCCATTTTTATTGGGAATATATCACAGCGTATTCATTTATTTATATTTTTATGGTGTACTGTATCTTGTTTTTTTTTATATATTAGGTTGGTGCAAAAATAATGTCGTTTTCTCACACATGTTACTATGTGAGAAAACGACATTATTTTTGCACCAACCTAATTATATTTTTGGTGTTACTCTACTAACGTTTGTTTCTGTTGCATTTGTAACCAAAGAACTATTTTGAGTTTGTTGCTTGCAAGTTTCATAGGCCCTGCCGATGTCTATACATGTTTCTAGGGTAAGAATTTTATCCTTTAAAAAGTTGACTGTATCAGCTTTAACCCCTACAACTACTTGGTCTTGAATTAGCCTGTCTCGTATTTTACCAAAATTGCTGCCTTTTGCTAACTGCCCGAGGACAGTGTCATATGCCTATAAACTCTCTGAAGCTTCTTGCTTTCGGATATGAAAATTTGTAAGCTTCGTACGCTTCATGGGTTTCTCATTCTTCGGATTCTTTTATTACTATTTCCAAATGTTATTTATCCACTTTATTTTATTTTAGTTATCGAATTTCATCCACATGTAAATGTCGTATGGGTCTTTTTCTATCATTCAGATACAGACAAATGTTTGGTATGTTCTATCAGATTCTTGGTTGAGTCCACTGGCTTTTTGAATAATTTCAAAAATGCCGAATAAACCTTTTCCATTTAATTGCCAAATTCCATGATAAAACCATTCTTGCAGGAGGTTGGACATTTGACGTAAATTAGCTTTGGTTATAGTGACTTGTTCAGAAATTTGTGCAATGGACAAGTGGTTAATTGGAATAAACAGATTTTTAAAGAGAAAATGCAGGACTTTCCTTACAATTCTTTATTTTTAGTCCAGTTGTATATACCAATGCCATTTTTTTCGTTTACCTTCTTTTCTTTTTTCGGGCACTGTGAGGTTATTTTTGAAACCATATGGTATCTTTTTAAGTGTACTTAAATTACAGGAGGCGGATAAGAAGAGAAGATGAAGTTTTTGACTGTTTTGATGTCTAAACTCGTTAACGAATAGAATTTAAAATTGTTTTTCTCCAACTTGATGCTCCGTTTTTATAGCGAAAGCAGATACCATTTCTTGACAAGGGAGGTGAGCGTGGATTACTTCAAATACAGTGGGTTGAACCATATGATTTTTCTCATCATATTAGCTTTTTTTCTATCCTGTGTGGTGTGTATATGAGTTTTGACGACAATCCACTATCTGTTTCATAGTCATTTTTAGCCTCTTTGAACATGGTTTCCCTGGAAAAATTCTTGGAAAGCCCGTGGCTAATGGATTTTGGTGTCTGCTTGATTATTGATGGTGGGTGGTTAAAAGATGTGTGTATATATCATTGGGTTTTCTATATGTTTCATATTTAGTTTTTCTGAGGTTGAAGGTGACATCTAGAAAATCTCCTTCGTTTAGTTTAGTTTATATGTCGTTGTTGAATCCCATACTTTTGAAAATATTTGTGATTGTTTTTGTGCTTTATTTGTTAACATTTCTTAAGATTATGAGATCGTCGTCTCTGTCGAGTTCTGTATAATTTCTATCAATAATTTTACTTAGGACGTGTAGCATATATATGTATGAGTTAGCAGCTATCTACATCATCGAACGTTCTCATTTTAAAGTGATAGACCGTTTCTACACACACACACACACACACAAAATATTAAAAAAGTAAAATTTTCAGAAACACTGGATTGTATATTAATATTTTTGTTGTATTATTTCAATTAGGTTCCTTGACTAGTTTCGCACAATATGGACATCATCAGGAGACAAAACAATCCTGCTTGTTAGTAGCAGTGAACTAATAAATTTTATCTGTAGTCTTCATTTGTTTTTATCCTTAATTTTGGTCAGACCTTGTGTGATCAAACGGCCTCTTTCAAGTTGTTTTGAAGATATACGCTGGGGAGATTCATGCTACTCAGAATTCCGTTCTTGGTTATTTTGGCAGTTTTGCTGGTTGCTTGGAAAGATATATGTGTGTGTGTGTGCGTGTGTGTGCGTAACGCGTTTCGTCCTTCAGGACTTCATCAGACTAAATTTGTTTTGTTGGTAGTGACATAAATTTAATTTGAAATGCTGAAGTACGAAACTCGTCACAAGTAAGCTTTTTCCACTTTGTCTTTCGCTAATTTCCCCTATATATATATATATATATATATATATATATATATATATATATATATATATATATATATATATATAAAGTAACAAAAATCTTGGTAATTCGTATAGATAATCCAAAGGGAGATGAAATCCTGAGAGCTCAATGTTAAGTCAGAGCGAATAATTTAATTTAAATGAAAAACATTTTACTTTAAGGCTCCATTGTAATAATTTATTTCATCAGAGAAATATATATAGGAATCGGTAAATAATCCCGTATACGATACTATTCTGAATGCATAGAAATGAAGAACCAAAATTTTACGTTCGCTCTTCAGGTAACGACACCATCCCTTCACAAGAAAGACAACGCACATACACACACACGCAGAATAAATACTGAATATGAATGAAAAGATCTTCTTTTCAACCAGTACGAGGTCGACTTTTGATGACATCAGCATCTGACTCAGCGTCTTTGATAAATGACGGATGAAGAAGAAATTGAAATATATTGAGACGAAGGAGGGGGGGAGAGAGAGAGAGGGGAGTGGAATAGAGAGGGAAGAAACGAGCTGAACACTATACAGAAATTAAATTTAACTGGATCACCCCGTGAGATGTCAATCTTACGAATCGGGACGAAGAGAAAGAATAAAATATAAGGTATAAAAAGTGGGTTCAATATTAGTCCATGAAGACATTAATTGTCGAAGAGCAATACAAAAATAAACAGAAGCATAGGCCCAAGTTCCGTATGGAGAGGCTAATGTGTTCCTAGCGATACAGTAAGCAATAAGGCATAGGAAGAAAGTAAAAACAGGCCGAGAAAAAATAGGCGGGAAGAACAATAAAAATGTAAATAGTTACATGTAGGGAAAGAATTAGTGAATAATAAATTTGGTGGCGTTCTATTAAGGACTATATGAAGGAGGGTCATAAAAAGTCTTTCTTTTTGCCCGGTATATAGTAGCGACAGTTTGTGTGTGCGTTAGTGTGCTTGTGTGTGCATGAGTGTGCTTGTGTGTTTTATTAATCCAATAGCAAAAGCACCAGTAAATATTTCTAGTATTGAATAATTTATATATCTCCGGATATATTACAACTACCTGTTTCTCTACTATACATAGCTTACAAAATTTGTTACCGTTTTCATGACTGACTCAAATTTATTCATATTTCCTATTGTATTCTCCGGAGATCATAAAAAAAAACATATGTTTTACTTTAATCTTGTCACATAATATATGTTATATTATATTATATTATATTATATTATATTAAATACATCCAATACAATGCTCGAAGTCGAGTCTAGGTAGAAATTAGCATAATCGTTTGGGGAAGAAGAGCTGGCAGAAAGTGAAGATTATGGAGATTAGGAGACTAGATAACTATTGACCTTTGACTTGAAGAGGTTAAGATTGTTTATGGATGTATTCACACTGAAAAAAGATATTTGAGCGTATCTTCCTCCTTACAATTAGGATACGGAGGAGAGGAGGATTCAAACACACAGACACATGTGCTTGTGTGTTTCTTCTTGTAAAAAATAATGCAGTGAACTAATTCTAAATTGGCTTCTATCCATTCATTTTAAATTTAGAATAGATTTTTTTTTTTAAAATCGGTTACGACATAAAGCTGTAGAACATAGTTTACCATATTATTTTATATACAGTCTTCAGTGGCAGAACTAATGAACAATGACAATATAAATATAAATATTTGCAAGTAGGGACAAAAATAGAGAATTAAGAAATTTCGTATGTGGGTATGCCAATAGACTTCGTTTAACACCGCTAGGTCGAGTTCTATTATGGACTATGAAAGAGTGAGTAATAAGTACTCTTTTTCTTTTCCCCGCGTTATATACAAGACAAAATAATATATATATATATATATATATATATATATATATATATATATATATATATATATATATATATATATATAACGCCTTAAAATTTATACTAAATATTTAAATACCACTTCCTCAAACTTTATAATACAATATACATCAATAAAATACACTTCATTGCTACATATCAATATTATATATTAAGATATGCACTAAATATGAAATATAATATCCCCATAATAAAAAAGATATAAATAATATCTAAATAAAAATATCTAAATACTTAAAATTAAATACTTAAAAATAGGCATACAAATTGTTTGAGAATAAATACATATATATATATATATATATATATATATATATATATATATATATATATATATATATATATATATATGAAATAGAGCTTATATAAACATATAATTATGTATTATTTAATAAGAAGAAATTAACTCAAATTTTATATTAAGGTATATTATTATTATATAATATTGTAGTGAACAAATAATACCTATGTGCAAAGGATAATTAAGGATAATTCAATAAAGGTACCTTAAGGTGAGGAAATAGAATAAAATAATAACAATAAGGATAATAATAAAAAAATTATTGAGTCACCAAGAATTAAGAGTAATATAGAGAAAAGATATCTCTATAAATTGTAAATGAAGAGAAATTTGTGAAAGATATATAAAGGAGGATATACAGAATATACAATGTAATTGTCAAAGATGGCAGATCATATACTTGTTAAAGAAAAGAGTTCAATCCTGCTCGGCCAAGACTTAAGAGGAGCAGGAATTCACAGGTAATTTCTAAAGGATGACATTTCATGCCAGGTCGTTAAGATTCTAGAAACGTCTAAAACTGCTGCGGTTAGCATTTAGAAATTAGTTCATTTTCTGTTTTAACAGTACATTTGGATTTCTAAATTTAATAATTTTAATTTTCCCTGATAGGCAAAGATAGCATCTACCTCTAAAATTGCTAGGAGTATGGGCAAACCATATAATTTTCCAGTCAAGTCAGTTCTTTCTCCCTCAACTCTCAAAAGTTTTTGAAAAGTGCAGTTTGAAATTTTAATTTTGGGTTGGAAAATGAGTGCCGATGGGTATACAGACGTTACTTCCATTCAATCGCAGAAAATCTAATATAAATATTGTGGTTGTTCTTGTTCTCTTTAGGGCAAATGGTTGCCTAGAAACTTATATAAGAGGCTCTTCATTTTCCTTCTACTGGACAGAGTCCACCATTTCTACAATTATATAGGGTATCCATGCTAGGTGGATTGTTGATGCCATAGAATTTATTAACAACTTTCCTTCCTTTCCGTTCTACATCCTATTTTTTTTCACCTTTTTTTATTTCCTTCCGTCCCCCTGTCTGGGACTATTTTATTACAATAATTTATCATCCATTGAAAAATCTTTTAAATTTTATTTTACAAGGTAAAAATGGTCATTCACATAATGATATCTTAATTCTATTGTATGATTATATATATATATATATATATATATATATATATATATATATATATATATATATATATATATATTGCTATCGAATTACTCAATATTGGCATTACGTGACCCGGTCACCAACAATGAAGGTAATAAGAAAACACGAAAGATTAAATAAAAAGCATAACCGCAGTTCATTGTAAGTCGTTTTTAATGAAATTGCATGCAGAAGGAATTTCTTCTCAAATACGTAATATATATATATATATATATATATATATATATATATATATATAAGCGGTACTTATTGGAAAGTGCTCAATATCAATGATGTATGGATATGAGTTTGTAACACTGAGTTTCACGCTTGTCTCATGATCGTAAAATCATGAAGCGTTAAAAACTCGTATCCATACAACTGAATATATATATATATATATATATATATATATATATATATATATATATATATATATATATATATATATATATAAATGTGTGTGTGTTAAAAGTCTATATATATATATATATATATATATATATATATATATATAATTTTTTATATATCGTATGCACTGTACTTATTAGAAAGCACTGACGATCGCAAAAGCGTGAAACCTAGTGTCAAAAACTTACATCAATCCAACCAAATATATATATATATATATATATATATATATATATATATATATATATATATGTATTAGTTACGTATTTGTTCAATTAATTTTGACTGTCTCTTTCCTTTTCAAGAACTAGACTATGTCATTATGGCGTGCAAAATGTTACTGGCTCCAACTTGACATTTCTGGAACGTTGCTATTTAAATTTAATTCCGTTGTACGTCATCGCATAAATGCCGTCATACTGAACACGGTTTTACAAGGATCGACTGCAACAGAAAAACAATGTTTCACATTTTTTGTACCTATTGTTATAATTTTACGCACATTTTAAATAACCCCCTCCACATTAAAATACCGTTTCCACTTGATTTCTACACACTTTAAAATATTTATTCGTATATCTGTCAAAACGTCACGAAACAACCAAAACGCAATTTTTAACATGACACACATATTCGTTAACATCAAAGTACTACTCATCACACACTATAAAGAAATATTCCGAATTCTAGAAGCTATTATTATTCAACAAAAGAGAACTTTCAGTAAAGAAAATACTTTTTCTCCAACTTAACTCTTTATAAAATAGTTGAGAAACATACAAAATATCTAATCTTGACACATAATATATATAAATGTGATATACACTGCTCTCTATTAATCACCACAGAGATCCTTCCATGCCCTCCATTAGAATGTCTGACGCTGAACTTCTCGAGAGCAATTCTCTGCGGCTGCTCCGTCTCACGTTGGCTGCTGACCTGAGATGGAACAAATACATTGAGTCAATAGCTTCGTCCACCGCAAAGAAAGTTGGCTCCCTATGCCGCGCCAGGAAATTTTTCTCCCCGGAATCGATCCTCCAGATCTACAAATCAATCATCCGCCCTTGCATGGAGTATTGCTGCCATATATGGTATGGAGCCCCTTCTGTTTGCCTCGGGGTTCTTGATAGGCGGATATGCAATATAATTGGCTCTGTTCTGGCATCTCGGCTACAGTCACTCTATCAGAGACGCGCCGTCGCCTCTCTCTGTCTGTTTTACAAATACTTTCATGGCAATTGCTCCGATGAGCTGCATTCGCTGGTTCCCAGACTTCATAAGTTCAAGCGCCCTACGAGGCTGGCATCCCGCTCTCACCCTTTCACTGTCGAAACTACTGTCTTCTACTCCAATAGCTTCATGTTTCGCACCTCTCTCCCGTGGAACTCCCTTCCCTATTCCAGTTTCCCCGAGAGCTATAATCTCCAACTATTCAAATGTGATGTCAATCGACATCTCCAGTTGCCTTGATCTATCCACTGTCCTTCTCCTTATCCTTTCCTCTATCACTCTTATCTGATCTTGCTCCAAATCTTCTGTAACCCCTTGCGTCCTAGTGGCTTCCCCCCTTGCTTGGGGTGAAACACTTAATATATATATATATAGAAATATATATATATATATATAAGAAAACAAGATGTATATAAATTCCATTTATAATCTCTCACGTCGTCGAATTGTTACTTTGGACGTATTCAAATATCAGCTCTGGAAATTTTCCAACATGCACCAACACAATGATGGCTATATTGATTACATTCGGCCTGATATTGTTTTTATTATTCCAGCGTTTCGACTTCTTCAGGAATATGTCGGTCCTGGTAGCCCTCAGGGAATTTCGTCCAGAAAGTTTTATTTAATCTATGGATTAGTTTAATCTCATGTAAATATCCATGACTAGAAATATCTCTTCTCGATCTGCGTATGAATTAGTGACTGCCTGCATTAATTACACTACGTCTACTGAAGTTGCAATTGCTCTGTAATAATAAAAGTGATAAAAATATAAACAAAACGAAAAAGTAACTAAATGAAATTGTTTAGACCTTATACCCAGACATTTGGACACTTTCTACATACTCTATGTCCAGAAAAGAAAACACTTGTACGGACACACAATAAAAAATTAAATAAAAAGCTTAATCTTAGTACCTTTCTGTCGCCTTTAATGAATGTATAAATGAAGGATTGCTGCCTAAATACGCAATTATATATTCCGCGTCTCGTATACACGAGTTAGTCGTTGCTTTGAAACTTTTCATGCAACAAAAACAGACAACCGTGTATTGGTTGATATATTGAAAAGTAAGTGTCATCTTTGACTATGGCTTATGTAAGCCGAAAGCTTAGATTGGTTTTAAACATATATCAATACGGTGATTTTCTTTCATCTTTTAATGATAATGTTATTAAGCTTATTAGACAATATGAAAGGAACTTACTGAAAATAGATAGACAAAACTTGTCTATATTATTTAATGAAACATGCATCAATGAAAAATTGCTGCCTAAATATACACAATATATATATAAATATATATATGCATACACTCGCAAACATGTATGTAAAAAAAATAAAAATAAAGTAAGTCAAATTTAAGAAAATTAAAAATGAAATATAAACTCCAATTAAACCATATGTGTTATATAAATACCCACGGTTCTACAATATTGAGTATGCATTACGGGAAAATCTTTTGCCTAATGTGTCACGAATCGACTAAGCGTGTATTATGTATCCTACATAACTGCCTGATTTCGTTTAGACTGAAAACATTCAAAATTCTAAGAAGCCCGTCATTTTTCCGACATTAAGATTATTATTTTCACTAATTTACGTCATGATAAAAATAACCTTTTTTTTATCTTCTTCGTCTTCGGCTTATTTCTGCCGTGTCCCTTTAGGACGTTGGTAATCATTACGTTCCACAACGTCCTCTCTTTTGTAGCTCTTAATAAATTGGATATTTTGCTCTCTCTCTCTCGTAATGCCTTTTCTACCAACCATTTACACACGCTCATTATTTCTTGTCCATTCACATGGCGATCATGGCTCTCAACAATTTCATTTCATTTGTAGATCTTAGTAAAATTTGTTTTTCCGCTATGATAATACCTGTTCTTCCAAAGTTGTGTAGGTGTGATATGCGCTACTTTCTTTTGTTCCTTTCGATTTCATTATATCCTGTGTGTGTCATATTTTCTAAGCCCTCTTTCCTCATTATGTGCCCTAGGAATTTCAGTTGTTTCTTTTTGATGCTAAATATAAATGTCCTTTTTCTCCCATTTTCACTAAGACTACGTCGTTACTAACATATTCAGTCCAAGGTATTATCAGTATCTTTCTGTAGAACAGCATTTCTGCTGCCTGACGTACCTTCTTCATGAGGATATTGTCTGGTCTTTTTTTTTTCAGAGAGAAAACAAAGCATCACGAATAAATTAACACAATTCACAAAAAAACAAAAAACAAAAACATGGTGAAGACTGCATACAGAAAATTCACGAGACACAATACAGATTTAAATATGTGAATCAATTTATGTTATACAATTTTCTACCTGTATATCTATTTTTTTTTTTTACTAATGTTCACCTTATACAAGACCCAAGGGTCGCTCAAGGTAGAGGATTACTGAAGGCGGTTGCTGTGAGAGTGAGTGTAAGGGGCATACTTTGAGTTAACCCTAGACTTGAAGATGTGAAGATTATAGAAATCCAGATTTCTGAGATTTTATCGATCTAATTCTCTCTCTCTCTCTCTCTCAATTTCTCTCTCAATTACTCTCTCTCACTTTCCATATATATATATATATATATATATATATATATATATATATATATATATGTGTCATCCATAAAGAGACGGTTTTCCTGGGAAATCGAAACCCGACTGATTTCGTATCATACGGCGATTTTACCCCTAAGCCATTGGTGTACGGCAGAGATGAAGGTGAATTTAACCGTATTCATTTTTAGACGAACACGCCAGTGACCTGAGAACTTGATTCGTCTTAACGAAGAGTCTTGCATCAGCAGCAGTAATAGTCATTGTTTACAAATTCATTTTTCTCCCGAAGATCTCAACCGAAATAATTTTTTTCAGGAGCATGTACATATATTGTCATCCACAGACTGACTGTTTCGCTGCTTCACAGCTCATCAGCGTTCTTGTTTCTTATTTATATTTATTATGAAATAGATCAAGTCCGACAATTTTGTTATATATTTTCTGTTTATACGCTATTTTCATAGATATACTTTATTTAAGTAAATGCTCTGATTTTTAATTAAACAACATTAATTACATTTACGGGCGTGAATATTCTAGAAAATATGCACTCTCCGACAGGAATCGCACCTGTAACCCTAATGCGAAACTTCATTTGATCTGACGTGGTGTTAACCATTAAACCACAAAGAAGCGTCTGTTTAGCTAAGTCCGAATTACTGTTTATAAACCCAGACATTCGACGATTTTTCTCGATCGATCATTTCTGCTGATGAAACATATGTTAACATTCAGGTCAATAAATGGAATTATTACTGTTTACTGAAAAAAATATAGCATCTACTTAAATAATATCTATGAAAAAATCGTATAAACAGAAAATATATTAAATAATTTAATAAAATGATCTTATCGTTTAGGGTAAGGTAAGTTTCGTGAGCAGAAATGATTCATCGAAAAAATCGCTGAAGGTGTTTGTTTATAAAAAGAAATTCGGATTTTGCTAACCAGACGTTTCTCCGTGGCTGATTAAATGACGGTTGCCATTAGGGTTACAGTTTCGAATCCTGTCGGAGAGTGCATATTTTCTACGAAATTTCTCGAAAATTCAGGCCGATAAATGTAATTAATACTGTTTAAATAAAAAAAAGCAGAGCATGTATTTAAAAAAGTTATATCTATGATGAAAAGGTATAAGCAGAATATATATATATATATATATATATATATATATATATATATATATATATATATATATATATATATATATATATGTGTGTGTGTGTGTGTGTGTATAAAAGAGAGAAACCGCAAACCCTTTTGGCTGTAATGTGGATTTATATATATATATATATATATATATATATATATGATGCATTATTTTTCATAATTTTGCTACAGGCGTTTCTAGTCTCGCGACCGTCTTCAGGCAAAGAGTGGATAGTTCCACATATTTTTAAAAAACAATTAATTTTTCTTCTGTTTTTCGATGTTAAGCATTCTCGTTGTTAGACATTGTCTTATTTGTGTGTTAGTGAAGCAAATGTCTTCCCTAAACATATATATATATGTGTGTGTGTGTGTGTGTGTGTGCATGTGTATATATACACATTAAATCTAACACAATGATTAAATAAAGAACAAAGAGATAAAAGGTTAAAAATTTTACATGTTTCGATCTTTTTATCGCAGCTTCATCAGAATTTTTTGTAATGACAAGGCTTCGGTGTATCGTATTCTATGCTTCCTGTATTCTAGGAGCATAGAATATACTATCGTATTTTATACTGCCTCGTTGTGTAAATATTACATGTTCAGGATTAGTGGCGTTAGCATGTGTGTTTTTGTGTGTATCTGAATTGCAACAGACTTTTTTTTGTATACAACCCGTAGAATTTTTGTGTGACTAATTACTGTTGATTGGTTTCCTCTGGATCAGCAACATATCAACATCTCTATGGGTTATTTAATACCGAAATCTAGATAATTTCCGACACAAATTTATGACTTCAATTAAATGTATTTTGAACGCAACTGTATGCCTTCAAGTACAGATAAAATGTTTTTTTGGTAATTTTACTATGAATAGGTATTTTAGGCACTTTTACTATCAATAGGTATTGTTGATAAATTTTATATAAGATATCACCGGTATTTTTACTAAAAAAATGTATTTTTATACTTTCCTAATGTTTTATTTGGAGGATGATTATTTACCCAGAGCTGGCGCCCTAACTGGTGCTACCACTCAGAGGCTTTGCTGTCGGGAATAGTTTATCGTCAAACGCAAGACTAGATTTCTATGGATAATGATGATGTGTGTGTCTGTTTGCGCGTGCGCGAGAAAATATGATATGTAGAAGACAACTATTGTATCAAAATATTACTTACTTTCGAAAAGAAATGTAGGATAGGGGTGCCATTTGCAACAAATGATAACATCCGTTCAACGCATGTCGTCTGGTCTTTTCAACGGCAAAATTTTTTTGGCAATTTTGTTTCGCCGTTAAAATTGTACTTGTATACAATATTTTTTAAAAGTCTTCTTTGTGTATGAATACGTCATATTGAACTCCCATTTTTAAATATTATTCATAATTGTAAATACTAATAGTTTATACATCTTTTAAAAATCATAAATGTAATAGAATTTCTATGGATGATGATTATGTGTTCCTGTGTGTGTTTGTGCATGCGCCTGAAAATATGTTATGTAGAACCTGCGTACAAACACATTTTGGCTTTTTCGTATCTTTTATCTACTATAACATTTAAATTAATCTGTGTTATGTAAACAAAAAATTCCATACCAAACCGCTCTATATTAGCAGGTTTTCGGCGTTGAATCGTCGTCCTGTCCAACAAATAGAGGGTCTCACGCGTGTCTCTTTCAGCGTGTACTCGCCTCTCTTCTGCCACGAGATATTCGGACTGAACATGTCATGTCTCCGTGTATAATATTGATTTTCACCCTGCAACACTGCCTATATATTACAACTTTCTGATAGGTGATGTATGCAGATCTGCGTCAAAGTCATTTCCTCAGGTCATTTTCCCCGTTCAGACACCTGCATCTCCTTGCCGAGCAAAACAGGAGGGTATTACATATCACAAACACCTGAACGAACAGAAATACCGACCTTTGTAGAGGAAAATGGTAAACAATGGTTTTAAAAGGTTTCAAGAAATGATCATTGATCGTACAATCTTGATACGGTCTCTTAAAAAGCTAGACATGACTTTAATCTCTATCTATAAAAGGCAGGATGTGTGTGTGTGTGTGTGTGTGTGTGTAATGAATGCACGGCCGCAATTTTCGACGGATTTGCACCAAAATTTACATGCACATGCTCCAAGTTAGTGGGAAGGCAAAGGCCGACTTTGCATTTCCCAACTCCCATCGATAGTGGAAATAATCGATTTTTTCATGCTTCTACGGCAGTTTTCATTTAGTTTACGGCCATTTTGTACTGTCCACTGTGAGAGCCTATAGCTGGCTGCCACGAATAGGCAGGAAGATTCTATTGGCCAGCATGATAGCCAACAGCTGACTGACACGAACGTTAACATGCAAAAAAAATCGATAGCTGCATTGGTCATAAGTGGGAAAAATTAAAATTCATGGCACTTTACTCCAATTGGCTCATTCACTTGCTTAAACTCAACGTTGATTCTGATTCCGCAGAACTGGGTTGGGGTGTGAAAAAGTATTTGTTGTTAACATTCTTTTTTCGTTCGGTTTTTCCAGTTACGAGTCCTTTTTTAAAGCTGATCGTTTTGTGTTCATTTTGTTTAGTTCTTTTCTCGTAACAGATTTAATGTTTAGTATAGAGCTTAGAAAAAAATCGCAGTGTGAGAAAGGCAAGAAATAAGGCATGTAGCAACATCAGCACGGCAAAGGACACTCCTTTAACGGCAAGGAAGGGCAAAGATATTTTAAGTCAAGTGATAGCGATTGTCGTACGATTTTTTAATCAAGCATGGGCAACGCCGGGCCATGCTGCATGTCTCATACAAATTTCAACTTGAGCCTATATGGAACGGTGCTGGAAGAGTGTCCTTATAAAAAGTTAGTCATTGCTAGTAACCTGATGGTAAGCTGTCCCACGCAGATTATCTTGACAGCCATGCACAAAATCGTGGAGAAATTTATGACCATTTTTGTGACAAAATATGTGGGTCAGCAGCAGGTCTGGAGATGAGAGTACATAAGAAACGGATAAATTCACAAACTATATACACATATTTCGCCTCCTATAAAGATTGCAGAGGTGAAACCGGACTTCATCTTGCTAAGAAGTAACAATCGATCAATCCATCATTCATCCAATACCTCTGTAGTCGTAACATTGAGTTGCAGAGTTGTCTTCCTTGGTCCAAACCCCTGCCAGCGGCGCTTTAATACACGTCAGCGTAAAAGGAGAATTATGTAAATGTCTTTTCGCGATATGTAAAGAGAGACGAAGGTGTTAGACCTTAACGTCTGGGTGAAGGCAACACACGGCGATGGATGCGAGGGAATATGGTTCCTCATATTTCTATCGCAATCACGCGACGGAATGTATTTTTTCTATATGTAAAACGTGAACATTTCCACGTTTATGGTTGGCTCAGAATGAACACCGGTTTCAGTAAACAACGGGAGAACGTGATTTCCCGCGTCAGGAATGAAGAGTTGACATGCTTCGTTAAAGACGGAAGAAAAACTGGCATATTATAACAAGAACACAGGTTAAGTGCTATATATATATTCGTTTGTATACATCGTTGTTGAATTGTCCCCTCTTTCTTTTATTTCATGTAATTCAACTATTATTTATGTTAGTTACATTTTGTATTTTATTTCTACGGAGTAACGATGAATAACAATAAACATCAGTTGTTCATGAAATTTGACTCCTTGCCGTCACTATATTCTACTCTACACTCAGTCAGTATATATATATATATATATATATATATATATATATATATATATATATATATATATATATATAAAATTTACTTATTTAAATATATGGTTCCATCGCTACACAGGAGTTACCATTTTTCAAAAACACAAGCTAAATCTTCAAATTCAATTATAGAATTTAAATTAAAGTTCCTAGTTCTGTTTCATTTTCAAGCGAATAACTATTTTGAAATTTACTGAGTTTTATAAGCACATATATTTATAATATTAGTTTCTATGTATAGGGGGAAATCCAATGATTTTAACAAGGGGCGGTTGGGTATTCTTTTTCACTCACAACTATTGTATCAAAATATTAAGGTAGGGGTGCCTTTTGCAACGAATGATGGCATCCGTTCAACGCATGTCGTTTGATCTTTTCAACGACAAAAAGCTTTTCGGCACTTTTGTTTCGCCGTTAAATTTGTACTTGTATTCATAATAGTTTTTTTTTTTTTCTAAAAGGGTTGTTTTTGTATGAATACGTCGTATTGAACTACATTTTTAAAATATTATACTTAATTTTAATTCCTGATAGTTTATACATCTTTTAAAACACGTAAATATAATAGAAATTATTATTAAATATCAAATATAAATATGCATATTTAATTTATCAGTTTTTTTTTAATTAAACATTATTTAAGGAACATTTTTAACATTGTCGGCAAAGAATAGCTATTTCATTTCTTTGATTAAGTAAATTTTTTATTTTTTATAAACCTATGCAGGTTGTCTCCAAATATTTGTTATCATTGGAAAAGCAATTATATTGAAAACTATCAAATCTAACTAAATTAAATTTAACAGATTAGGTGTTGAACATGATAATATATATTTTTTTTTTATGGGACCGATTTCATAAGTGTTCAGTAATGTGCACCTGCTGTTGAGTCGGGAGTTAATCTCTTGCCAAATTCGCTGATGTTTATAATGGTCTACAGATCCTTTAGCCCTGCATAAGCAGCCTTCCTCTTTAATCTTTTTGGTACCAAGTTCAAATTGAAATTTGTTTGCCAGTTGGTGAGGTTTTCCAAATTTTGCTTTGGAGGCACGCTGAAGTGACTGTGTGCGAGCATATACCAAGACGAAAAATGCCTTTTCTAAGGAAATGAATGGCATGTCACAACCTGAAAACAGAACAAAAATAAAGCATTAGATATAAAATCTTGATCTATTTTTATACATGCTGTGAAAATTTAAGGTTATTTCAATAAAAATTGCCAAAATTATAGCCTTGCGAAATGTCAGATTTTTACGGACACCCCGTGTGTGTGTGTATATATATATATTAGGTTGGTGCAAAAATAATGACGTAATAATGTCGTTTTTTGACATATTTTTATCGTCAAAGAACGACATTATTACGTCATTATATAATATATATATATATATATATATATATATATATATATATATATATATATATATATATATAGGAAAGAACACGTTAGGTAAATAATCCGGAGTACTTTAGTACTTTTGATTTTATTTTTTTTAAATAAGTGCTCCATACAGAAGTAGAGCTTAAATTATAATTATTTTTTAAAAATATGATTCCTTCGCTACATAAGAGTTCTCATGTTTGAAAAAAGAGAGCCAAAAGCCACAATATAATTATGAAAATTAAATTGAGTTAAAGTATCAAGCCCTGTTTCGTCCTCAAGCGAAAGTTTAGGAATAACCAACCTTGAAATTTAGGCATCTATATAAGCATGTTTATTCGCAAAATTAATTACTATGGAAACGGCTGGGGCGACCATTTTGGTAAGGGGTCTAAGAGATAATTTTTATCCATATATTAATCACCTTCGGAAAGAGGTCAAGCAGAGGTAGGGTGGAGGCATCCTTTTCAAAGCGAATGTTGGAATTCATGTCGGCACATCGTCTGGTTAGTCACAGCGAAAGATTACTTTTGGCACCATGTCGTTAAGTGTCTTGAGAATTTTGTTTTATTTTATTTATTTATTTATTTATGTATTTATTTATCCTTTTATTTATTCATTTATTATTATTTATTAATATTATTTTTATTCATTTATTTTTTTTTCTAAAGGGCTGTTTCGAACTTAAATGCGTCGCACTGAACTACAATTGTTTTTTGGGGGCGACTTCATAAAAGTTTTTCTATCATGTGATTGGGTTAAGCTTTTAAACCTTTTATTAGACTATGAAATTTGTTTTTTTTATGCTAATTATTGAATGCAAAAATGTGTTGATGTCGGTTTAATAAATTTTCATTATTTAGAAACTTAATAATGTTTAGTTTTTCATGGAGGCATAAAGGGCATGGGTCATCCCAGGTTTTACAAGTTCTTGTTCTATTTATTATTTTCCATTTTAATTTTGGTGTTTTATTCATTTCTTTTTAATGCCAAAAATATTTGGATAGAGATGTCTGATTTCTATTTCTAATATTATTGAAGGGGCTTTTGTGTTGTCTCCATCTAATTTTAAATTCAATCTTCGTTGAGCCAATGTATATCCTATCAGTGTTAGGACTATCAATGGATGAGATAGTGCATTGGTATACCACAGATTTTATGAGGCATTTATTTTCCAACAGGCAGTCTTCAAGGTTTCTACGATCACATAATATTTCATTATTTTTGTCTAATTTTAGTTTAGGATTTTTATTAATACTGTTTTGGCGCGCGTGTTTTTCCAGGTTTTTATTATGATGTTTTTTAATGATTCTTTCTAGATTTTCAGTTCAACTGTAACTTAATTTTAAGGTGTTTTTATTAAAGATCTTGCTAAGTCTGCTATTAGTAGGAAAGTGTTTTTCAATTAAAGCTAGGAACTTATCTTCTAGCTTAATGCTAACTATTTTGTTGAAATGATTTTCCTTTTCCTTTTTTTCTTCAGGTTAGTACTATTGTTTCTATAATTGTCATGGGTCCTTACCTATAACTACAGAATGAACTCTTCCTAACACTATGTATACTACTCCTCTCAAGAGAGAGGGACGAATCAAGCCGAGCTTCTCGGCTTGACGGTCGAACTCTCTGCCTCTGAGCAGAGAGGAACCTGGACGAGGCTCCGCCGATGGGCGGAATCTCGTTCGGGGAGGTTGACCAACCCGATCCCGTTTATACGGGTTCTACGGGCATTTTTTTGCCGAGCCTACAGTCTCGGGAAACCCACATAAAATTCGGCCTTGTGCCACATGCAACCCTCGTGGGGGGTGGCTAAATACCGAATCGAGTCGAGACGATAGTAGTCATACTAACACCTTCCACATCTTGTATTACTATTTATTTTTACTCTTGTGTTCGTGTTGTTCTTCCTTGGTCCTAACCTGGACCATAACAGTAATTTATTTTAGCGTTTTTGTATCCGCTATTTTTTAGGGCCGCCTATATATATATATATATATATATATATATATATATATATATATATATATATAATAAGTTGTATGGATATGAGTTTGTGACCCTAGTTTCACGTTTTTGCGATCATCAGAAAAAGAGTTTGTCTGATGATCGCAAAAGCGTGAAACCTAGAGTTACAAATTCATGCACATACCGGTGAATATGATAGCCTAATCACTGATATAGTGCACTTTCGACTGCGCATAGATACATACATATTTGTTTGTCTGTGTTTGCGTGTATGTGTAATTTAAAAGAAACAAAATTTATTCCCATTGCTGTTGTATGTCTTCATGACTACTCTTTTGAAATTCTTTATTCAATTTAGTTATTTGCTGACATTTTTTTCATATCACATCATTGCTATTTTTTTCATCCTAACACTTTGCACGATTATCGCTCGTGTTCATGATTACTATTCCCAAACGCCCCACAGCCATCGACATCGCAAATAGTTACATCGAATATGCGTTTCAAAGACAAACTCAAAGGTAACCGACAAAACATTCTCACTTTCTTCCTGTGAAAACAAAGTTTTACGGCGAAGACGCTCGTGCTGTTCTACTTCTCGTCTATTCGAAGGTTTAAGTGTGGTCGACTTGAAAATCGAGATCAACTGCGTGCAAATATTACTGAAATTTGGCAGAATGTTGCTTCTGTCAACGACAGCCTTACCTGACACTGTAGCTTTGTCGCACAGTAAAGCAGGCCTTAATGTCCACTCGCGGACAACACGTGGCAAATTATCCTCAAGCACTCACTGAGATCATGTTTAACAACAACGTTATTATGCAATGTTCCTTTAAGTTTGATACTTACCGTACTTGTCAGTTAGTAACGAACCTCTTCTTCCTTTATTTGTGGTTATCCATCTTATTGCTACCTGATCGATATTATTACTGTTTTGTTTGGTTTGTTTTGTTTTACGCCATATCAACCTCAATGGGTTATTTAATGCCGGCAAGAATTTTATTACTGGTAATATTTTTTTTTCTAAAAAAAGCATTGTCAGTAATATTTTTTTTTAAATGTATTGCTGGTAATATTTTTTTTCCAAAAATTTATTGCTGGCAATATTTTTTTTCAAAAAATGTACTGCTGGTAATAATTTTTACAAAAATGTATTGCGGGTATCAAAACATATATTTATAATTTTAGGGCGTGGGGAGTAACTATTTGCCCATAGCTGGGATCCTGAAAGGTGCTATCACCCCGAGTCAGGGTATATTGGGAACACCAGCAATTAAGAGGTGGCTCCACGCTCCTCAAAACCACCTGATCAAAGGCCTTACCTTCGGATGTAATTTATCGTCTTACCGAGAACCCGGGCGTAGTTTATCGTAATAACCTGGACGGATTATTATTGGGGCTATCATCATGTCAGAGAGTAATTTTAATTTCCTAATTATCAAATTCCATCCGGGGTCTATGAGTAAATAAGTTAATGTAGGAGAGTCATATATACCCATTTGGGACGTTTCCTTTAGCTGTAGAGAGATTTGTGGATATGTGCAGTTCCATAAAAAGCAATCTTTTGTAGATCTGAGATAAGAATGTGTCCACGAAATTTACTCACATGGTTTTCCGTAGCGTTCTTCATCATACCCCAATGTCCTTAGCGCAAAAGGGATAATCGGATTTTTATGTTTGCTCATTTTTGTTAATTCGTTTTGCAGATGATTATAATGTTTATAGTTTTTTTTTTTAATTTTTTTTAGAAACATTGGAAGCACATCAGGGCTGTGGAGTCGGAGTCGGAATGAAATATGTGATCCCTGGAGTCGGAATGAAATAAGGGATCACTGGAGTCGGAGTCGGGGTCACAATCGGAATCAAATAAGAGATCCCTGGAGTCGGAGTCGGAATCAAATAAGGGATCCCTGGAGTCAGAGTCGGAATCAGAGTCGTAATCAAACAAGGGATCCCTGGAGTCGGGGTCGGAATCAAATAAGGGATCCCTGGAATCGGAGTCGGAGTCGGAATCAAATAAGTGTCCCTGGAATCGGGGTCGTAGTCAGAATCAAATAAGGGATCCCTGGAATCGGAGTCGGAATCAAATAAGGGATCCCTGGAATCGAAGTCGGAATCAAATAAGGGATCCCTGGAATCGGAGTCGGAATCGGAATCAAATAAGGGATCCCTGAAGTCAGAATCGGAATCAAATAAGGGATCTCTGTTCGGAATCAAATAAGGGATACCTGGAATCGGAGTCGTAGTCGGAATCAAATAAGGGATCCCTGGAATCGGAGTCGGAATCAAATAAGGGATCCCTGGAATCGGAGTCGGAATCAAATAAGGGATCCCTGGAATCGGAGTCGGAATCGGAATCAAATAAGGGATACCTGGAGTCAGAGTGGGAATCAGAGTCGTAATCAAACAAGGGATCCCTGGAGTTGGAGTCGTAGTCGTAGTCGGAATCAAATAATGGATCCCTGGAATCGGAGTCGGAATCAAATAAGGGATCCCTGGAATCGGAATCAAATAAGGGATCCCTGGAGTCAGAATCGGAATCAAATAAGGGATCTCTGGTCGGAATCAAATAAAGGATCCATGGAATCGGAGTCGGAATCGGAATCAAATAAGGGATCCCTGCTGTCAGAGTCGGAATCAAATAAGTGATCCCTGGAGTCGGAGTCAGAGTCGGAATCGGAATCAAATAAGGGATACTATACCAACTCCGACTCCGAGGGATCGGATAAATGTATAAAGTCCCTCTCATTTAAGACACTTACGGAATCCATTAATCGCGGTAATGTGGACTTTTCTTTATCAGGGACAAATTCATTTTACACCGTTTCCTTATTTTTATCTCTCATTCTCGCTTCGACGACTTTTTTTTTTTATTTCTTGTTAACTGTTTTTTCCTTCTTTTTCCTTCTTTGTTTATTAGAGCATAGACTATGCTTAACATGCCCAATTGATTTTTTTCTTATTTTAGATTATTGCTAATAATACAGGTGACTGAAGTTAGGAGTGCATGCATCGGATTTATGAGATATGCAAGCCATAATTACTTAATTACAAAGGGAAGAGTCGGAGGTGCAAAAAATAGTGCAGTCGGAGTCGGAGATTTTGTGTTCCAACTCCGCACACCTGAGCAGGAGCACAGTACCACATGTGGCAGCAATATTCTAAATATGGACGACTGGTAGACATGCAACATTGTAAGATAGGTTCTGTACAATTAATGACACGATCTCGTCAAATACATTCAGAAACAAAACAGACAGACAGATATACATTACATATGTGTATCTAAAGTCACTGGTTGATAGTGTATGACGGACAGAACATCGAGCTTTTTTTTATATTATAGATTGTAATAAAGGAAATGAAAGTCGTTTTGAACGAGCTTGCTTCCAGATACTTTCACACGAACGAGAGTGTCCTCAAGTCTCTATCCTGGGTCCTACGCTGTTTATGATCTTCACCAGTTCACAAGTAGGCATTTATGCAGATGACACTACCATTTACTATTGTGTCTATTCATACCCGGTAAATAATTATAAATTATTCCTTATTTACCTTTTATATTAACTTTGCTGAAAAATGGAGCGCAGTCAAAATATTTCCACAAGCCGCGTGTTAAAGGTCAAAGTGACTCACGTGGCTCGCGATCCGCGGTTTGGCTACCCCAGATATAATAAATAAAGATATACAAAAACAGATTCTATCACGGATAGATTACTTAGAAAATTCGACATTGCAAAGAAGATATTCTAAGAAAAATTCAAGCTCAATTATCTCATTAAAAGTTAAATTACAATTAACAGAAAAAATAATTTTAAGAATTTTAATTACAGTAGAATCCCTCATATCCGGAATTCTTCATATTCAGAATCCCTCATATCCGGAGTGCCTCAGATCCGGAATCCGGACATGATTTTGATGTGTATATTTGAACTATTTGGGTGATATGTAACTGATTTAAAATTTCTGTTTTTCAGGAAATTTACTTTGGATACTTGGTTATGCTTATTTCACCCTAATGGCTTCTATTGGTTCAAAAGGTGATAGGAATAAGAGGAAAATAACAACTTTGGAGTTATCGCAAAAAGTGGAAAGTCTAGAAGCCGGTGAAAATTCAGTGTAATGGCTGAGTTCAACATAGGAAAGTCAACATTGTATGATACAAAATCTTCCAAAGAAACTATTCTCCAGCGTTCACACTGTCACAATGAACAAGGAAATAAAAACATGATTGTGATGAAACCTGGACTGAAATTGAAAAGGCTATTGAAGGCTATTGAGAAGGTTGTCAGTTTTATGGAAAGAAAGCTGGCATTCAGCTAAAAAAGTGTCTTTCGTTTAAAAAATTTCAGGAACAAAAGCAATGCGTAATGTGCAAAAAGTTGAGAATGACTAGAAGAGAAAGAATCATCATGCAACAGCGATTAAAAAAAAACCCTCGTTATATTATTTGTTTTGCATACATGGCATAATTAATTTAATGAATTTTCATTAACATTACATAATTTATTTCTATTTCCTTAAAATCATTCCGTTATATTTTACTCATCATTAACTTATTTTGTTTACTATAAATCATTGAAAATAAATGTCAAAGCTGATTTCACTTCTTTTATTTTAATCTTAATATAACCCCTCATATCCGGACTTTGTAACCAATTCATCATATCCGGGAGGTCTTCTTAGTCTGGCTGTCAGGGATTGTACTGTATAATCTTTATATTATCAATTATAATAAATTATTTTGTTTATGTTGATAAATAAATCATAAATAGTAATATTATTTTTAATCTTTTTTGGTCACCATATTTTAAGCGCTCCGCGAAAGTTTAACAATAGGTTCAAATGTGACATGAGATATAAAAACGTTTGGAAATCATTGATTGCGAAAGAAGAAGGTTAATTTCTATCTCATTCATGTTCATCCAGTTTTCTCCTCTTGAATTTAAGGATTTTATAAAATTCTCCCTTGTCCAAAATTTTCGTGTAGTATTCCATATGTTCTCTTTCATTAGCTTAAAACGATAATTACTACAGATGACAACAGACCCAAAGCATTTCCTTCAACAGGAAACATTAATAAAGGATAGCATTCAAAAGCCTATAGTTA
>OZ010589.1:88489605-88562105 GCA_963932145.1 Acanthosepion lycidas | reverse complement strand
TATATATATATATGTGTGTGTGTGTGTGTGTGTGTGTGTGTAGGTCGATGGGTAAATTGTCGCCATTTAAATATTTTAAATTTCGCGCATGCACGTTGTCTGTTTTTGATTTTGTCGCCTGCAACGTATTCAAAACAACGCGAAACTTACTTAAGATGTTTGAGGTGTTTTTAATATTTATATTTATTTTAATATTCATTTCTGACTATTAAAGTAAATAAAGAGATATTAACAACACCTCAAACAAATTCCCTTGAAAAAAAATTAATGAGACTTTCTACTATTTCTCTTATTGTTAATCAATGCAACCGTTGTAATTGCAATAGTCAGTTAAGCACCATACGTGGAACACGTTTCGTACACTTTTGGGCGACCATGTCTCTTTCGATTCACAACTGACTAGGCAAAAGATTTCCCAACATTAGGTTGATGTTTCCTTCTGTGGTAGACTGATTGCCAACCAAGGCTACAAGATCCAATCTGTACAGCTAGGGGGAGAACAGAAGGATTCATACAGGGGTATTTACGCGAGTGTAAAAAACTCGACTGCAATTCGAACTCGGCTCTCCGATTATCTTAGTCCAAGCCATTGTTGTACTATTACGTACGGTTACTGTATTTCCGAAAGAGTCTGTCTTAAATTGTCAGTGAATATTTAAATATTCAGTATCATCTCTTTTCGTATTCTGTCATCTGTCGGGTGAGAAAAAAAGGACATTAAGTTTGCATAAATTAACTTATACACGATCATGTCGTGTTTTTGTAAGAAACACGCACTGGCTTACAATATTAAATAAGAAACAAATAGGAAAAGGTTTATAAATTCAAAAGGTTTCTCCATTTGTCTTCATAAAGAACTTCCGGAGAGTAAAAGAATGCAGAGTGGATTCGATGTGTTCATTGGTCGGCTAGATGTCACATGTTTACTTTATCGCGCTATTATGCCAATTTTCAAAACATAGCTTAGATGTGGAACACAAGTGGAAGGATGGGGCACCCAGTGAGGTGCCGTAATTGATCTAGTGAGACAAGCTTACGAACTATTACACCACATCGAATTGTATATATATATATATATATATATATATATATATATATATATATATATATATACACACATAGGCACATATATATATATATATATATATATATAAAATCATTTTTGTTATGAAGCATCTGGTAAGTAAAATGTAAGTGTTACACCTTAAGAGAAAAACACAAACGAATTGAAACTAACTGCTCAATGATTTTAAGGAATCAGAAAAATCGAGTATCGATTTAAAAATAATTATACCAACTCGCCAGCGACTGTATTTCCGACTTTTGGCTCGTCAGCATCCTAGCGCCCTGATTGTTTAAATGTCGCAAGAAGCGACCCTCATTAAATAACATAATTTGAACAGAAAGCTTCAAGATGTATCAGTAGGGATACATCCTCTAGCAGGTTCGGAAGTGTATTTGAAATAAAGTCCCTGTAGACAGTTCCTGTAAGACATGATGTGAGAATGTATTGATCTACCAGGCAGTCACCTTCAATTCCAGTCCACACATTAATCTTTAATCGATGCTGGTGTCTAGCCTGTATTGTACCATGGCGATTCCGATCCGCCCGCAAATGTTGCTCGTCAGCATCCTAGCGCCATGCTTGCATAATGTCGCAATAAGCGACCGTCATTAAATAAAATAATCTGAAAAGAAAGTTTCAAGATAAACCACCAGTAAAGTTCTCCCTTGGTGAGTGAACAGAAGGCAAAAATGCCCTGTACAATTTTCAAATAATACGGAAACAGGAGCTACACTTGAAGTACCTTACATGCGGTACTAGGAGCTGTACGACATGCTAGGGCAACTCGACTCGCATCCATATATATATATTAGATATAGATCGATAGATAGTGATGTTATGGAATAACCAGTAACCCCCATGAATGATTACACTGTAGGTAGTCAGTACCTATAAACAGAGACTTCGGGAAGAGTGAGAGCGAGAAGACGTAAGCACGTCCGGCCTTCCAATTAGTGGCACTCACTACTAGATTGACCTGTTTGTAATGGTTTTCCAAGCGTAGCTTAGATGTGGCACAAGGCCGAAAGTATGGAGCACCCAGTGAAGATCGAACTCACTACTCAGCCGTAATTGTTCTAGCGAGACAAGCTTGCTAACTATTACACCACCTCGAGGTGCCCATTGACCTGTGTGTATAACTGTACCATATTTCATATTGTACTTGTTGTGTACAATAAACCTTTCTTCTAGTATCCACCTGGAGTTATGTGTTTATTCCTCTAACACGGAATATATCAGTGGCGACAAGTATGTTCGAAACGAACTCAAACGGAATATAACAGATAGATAGATAGATATGATGGTGGATTAAATAATTGACATCTAGGTCCCGTCATCTTATTACTGTTGAAATAACAGCCGCCACTTCCACCCCAACAGTTTCTTTTCTCGCACTTGCCGACTGTGGAACTCACTTCCTCTTAGTTGCTTCCTTTATAATTACAATCTTTAAAAATTTAACTGCAGTGTCAATCGCCATCTTTTGTTGACTCCGACTCTGTTAATCTTTTATCCTTTCCACAATACCCACGAAATCCAGTGTTTTTTCTCCCTCTTTCACCTTCTGTAATCCCAACTTGTTAGTGGCCTTCCCGCCTTGCTTGGGGTGAAAAGCTTAAAAAAAGTTTTAGGACTATATCATGTTGAAACTTCGGCTCTTTTCCTATCACCGAAGAAAAGCAATTTTGAACTTTATCATTACTCAGATGGGTGACTGCTGCCAAAATACCAAATGCTGTAAGCTACATGACTGGCTTAGCAAGCAGCAAATGGACATAATCTCACTACTTTCACTAATAATAAACTTTGATACGTGGAATTGCTTCTGGTCTGACAGGTCACAATCCCTATCGGGTGTTGAGCGAGAGAGGTATTACACTTAATTATTTAATTATAATTAAATATTATTACTTGATATCAGAAAATGAAGTCTCGAATACTGCATTGCGTCAACTGAACAAGTGAGGTAACGTGTTTGTCCCGAGGATAAACATTTATGATGTTGGCTTTAAACTGCTCTCGAACAGCGGTATATAGATTAATTTGGACAAATATTTAAAGGAAAGTTATATATACGATTATTTACAATATATTTTTATATTATTTTTTTAAAATTTATTTTGATTTTTAATATTTTTCTCGTCTTTACCTAGTATTTTTTTTTATTATTATTTTAATTCATTTTTCTGCTTTTCTAATTTTTCAGACCTACTTTTATTTTTTTGTTGTTCATGCCTTTCCCTGTCCTGAAACTCCATCCGCTAATCTCTCTCATTTTCATCATTCCAAAGATACAGCTACCCTCCCCAACCCCGTGATATCGTTTACAATCCTAACCCTTTGTGATTTTTCGACTTCCCCGCTCATTCTTTTTCAGGACGTCATGGTGGCTGGCGTGAGGCGACTGCGTCGAGCGTTTACATGAGGGATTGGCGCATAACATGATTCCAAATCCCAGGGCGTGGAGGGGTTCTTTTAACGCGGCCCACTTTCTTTTGCTTTCCTACCGTTGAGGATCTTTCCCTTGATTTACGTGTCCATTTCTCTTAGTGCTAACACGTCAAAAGATGGACGGATAAATACGTTGACATCTAAGCTCGTTGATCCTGCATAGCACACAGTGGATCAGTCCTGTTTATAAATTATTACACTGCCACTCCAAAACACAAAACCCCACAGTGACAGAATCACGCATTCGCAGTCGTTGAAACAGTTCTAGCGAGAGGAGCACACAAAAATCCACACACGCACGTAAATGTATTATCATAGATAAACAGTATAAATCAAACACGCAAACCGTATATTATTATTATGTTGGTGCAAAAATAATGACGTAATAATGTCGTTTTTTGACGTTAAAAAATACGTCAAAAACGACATTATTACGTCATTATTTTTGCACCAACTTAATATATGATTTTAAATATATAATACTATAGGGTTTGGAATACACGAGTCGAAGAATTTATCCCAGTTTAATTTCTGGCCCGGGAAAGCTAAGAAACATAAGATATATATACTGATTTTCCAAGCGTAGCTTAGATGTGGCACAAGGTCGAAAGTATTGGGCACCCAGTGAGGATCGAACTCAATACTCAGGAGTAAATGTTTTAGCGAGTCAAGCTTGCTAAACGTTACACCAACTCGAGGTTCTCAAAAAGTTTTTCGAAGCGTACATGTGGCACAAGCCCCAAAGTATGGTGCACTCAGTAAGGATCGAACTCATTCTTCAGTCACAGTTGACCTAACGAGACAATCTTGCTAACCATTACACCACGTCGAAGTTCCGAAAATGATATTTGAAGAGGAGCTTAGATGTGGCACAAGGCCAAATGTGTGGGGCACCCAGTGACGATCGAAGTCACTATTCAGTCGTAACTGACATAGATAGACCATCTTGTTAATTATTTCACCACGTCGAGGTGACCAAAATGTTTTTATTGCTCCCCCCCCTCTCTCTCTCTCTATATATATATATATATATATATATATATATATATTATACATATATATATTATATATAAATATATATTACACATATTATATATATTATATTATATACATTATATATATATATATATATATATATATATATATATATATATATATATATATATATATTACATATATGTATTATATATTGTATATATATTATTATATTATATATATTATATATATAATATATAATATTTTGATGATGAAACTGTTAGGTGCGCTCATTTTCTCCTCATGAATCCAATCTTTAAAGGTACGTATATATATATATATATATATATATATATATATATATATATATATATGCCTGTGTGTGTTTTACATTCCTTCCCATGAATCTAGGGAAGGCCTATGTCTAAATATATATATATATATATATATATATATATATATATATATATCGATTGGCTGTTGAATGGCTATCTATCTATCTATCAATATATATATATATATATATATATATATATATATATATGCGCAATAAAATCTCAGTGCAACCGGATTAACTGCATCAAATTAATTTTATTTACAAAATAATTGGGATTATTAGCCGAAAATACTTTACAAAAAATATCATAGGATATACAACTAGGGCACTTTCTCGTAGATTTACATGTCATATTTCTAACCTAAGCCCCATATACAAACTCATTGTAGAAAAACACAACGTTTATAATAATAATTCCTTGTTGATAATGCAATAATGCCCGGTAAAACATAGTGTAAAACAGATGACAGCTGTCAGCAGCTATTCAAATTAAGTTAAGAGAAAATAATTTATGGAGTCACATATAATTTAGGAGCACGCAATCTAAGATCTATTTTAATTCTCAACATCCATGTGATGCCAAGTTCTTATAATATCATTAGTATTTAAATTAAAACCTAAAATCACATTTGCGTGACCGTGGAGAGAAGCAAAAATTATAAATGACTATAGTTTCATACTTAAAATTGTTGAAAAGAATCAGATTCCAACAAAATGACCTATGATTCTAAACAATGACTGAAGTTGGTCACAAATTTAAAATAAACTGATATGAACTTATTATCTTTCAATTCTAATGTGCTGCATTTAATCTTTTAGAAAAAAAAACAAACTTTCAGATTGGCAGAATTTGTATATTTCCTTTAAGGGGACGCCAATAAACTCTTCCTGTCAAAATACATCCTCTATTTGTATGCACACTACAGACAAAAAGTTTGGGACCACCTTGCATCCACGCCTTAAAATGAGATATTTTTCGTATTTTTTACAGTAAAAGATAAAATTTCAGTGAAGTTGGTCAACGTGACGTGACAGAAAAATCTTTATCGTCAGAGTCCATCCTGCAAATTTACAATTCTACTCATAGCCAATGTATTGACTCCTTTTGCCATATCTGATCTCGTGCTTCTGTTTTTCATCTCGAGGTTCTTGAAAAAATCCAAAGAAATATCTATAATTTAATCAATCCTGACCTGGCATCTCGACTTCAGTCAAATTCTCAACGACGTGGCATGGCTTCCCTCTGTCTTTTCTACAAATATTTTCATGGCATCATTTCTAAGGAGATTTTTTTCCCTTGGGGGACTGACTACATGAATTTAAGTTTTCTACTAGATTGGGATCTAGGTCCCACCCTTTTACTTTTGAAATAACTGCATGCAACAGTCACTTCTATTCACACAGTTTCTTTTCCCGCACTTCACTCCTGCGGAACACCGTCCCTTTTACTTGCTTCAAAAATTTAAATGCAATCGCCATCTTCTATTTTCTTGAATCCCGTTCATCTTTTGTCATTTCTTCATTGCTTCCTAAACTCTTTCTTTTCTTTGACTTTCAGACCCTATAAACCCCTTTCAAGGTGACCCCAATCTTTTTGCCCGTAGTTTATGCATGGGGTGTAATAGAACGTACAAACAATTTTTTACGGTAAAATGAAAACAGGAAACGTTCAAAACGCAAGAGGCGTAAAGAAAATTTGAAGGATAGTCTGAATGCATTAAATATGGTTGTACAGCATAAATCACACATAGAAGAGGTGTTTTATAAGGGATGAATGCAACACGTTGGTGGCTGAATGTCCCAGATATGCTTAGATCAGGCGGAATCTACGAAAATTCACACACTTTGGTTTGCCAACTAGTATGCCGTATTTGAAATTTGGTGTGTGCGTGTGTGCATGCTTTTGCCGAGGACAAACCATATGGAAGATCATGATAACCAGAAGCAAGCCAACTATGTCTACCTGCCATATCGTCCTACTGAAAATATTGTGTAGTTTGAAACAAGGTTTGCAGGTAATTATCTGAAAAACACTTGCTGTTACACAGGAATGTTGTAGAGCATGCGGATCCAATCAACCCAATCAAGGTTAGAGAGTTTATCTGTCATATAACTACGAAATCGAATGTTGGCCTCATTATATATATATATATATATATATATATGTGTGTGTGTGTGTGTGTGTGTGTGTGAAAATCTATCATCGTACCTACTAAGGTATGGGTCTATTTCCCTTTACTTTTCTTTTTATGTGTTATGGGAACTTACCCATAATAATAATGGACTATTCCTGACATTATAAATACTGCGCCTCTCAAGAGGTATAAGTAGATTGTAAGAAGAGGAGAGATAATTGAGAGCATATTGTAAGGACATTGGAATAGTAATACTTGTCGAGACAACATAGTTCACTCTAACCAAATCTGATAGTCATTACTAATACTTCTACTTCTTTGTATTATATTTCAGTTGTAATATATCTTTGTATTCTATACCTGTGTTCGTGTTGTTCTTTTATTGGTTCTAACCTTGGACCATCACCGCGGTACAAGGAACTCCTGGACCATAACATTATGTATGTATGAATATATTTGAGAAATTAAGACAAGAAAACGTTCACAATGCAAGAGGTGTAAACATAATTTGAAAGATAATCTGAAAACGCTAGGAACTTGATATAATAGGTATAACGCAGAGTAATCTAGTAGAGGTCGCTGATACTTTAGTATTCGACTAACTGTCATCCGACATCAACAAACTGAGCGACGATATTCAGTCACCCCACCACGAGGGCGTCATGTGGATTAAGGCCTTTTTAACGTGGGATCTCCGGTACTGTGGGCTCGGCCAAAAATATGCCCATTGAACCCGTATAAACGGGTTCAGGGTCGGTTTACCTCCCCGAAAAAGAATCCGCCCTTCGGCGTAGCCTTCTTCGGGTTCCTTCCCGCCCGAAGGCAGAGAGTTCAACCGAACAGCCAGTCGACTGACTGATCGACACCCTCGTTACTCTTACTACTCCTACTTATTATAGGTGGGAGAGTCTATTAAGTATAGAATAGATGCGTTCCACTATAACACATTACAAATAATTTGATGAGTATGGTGGAAATTCTCATCTAAATAAGATGTGGCAATCACCATGTATGTACATAGGTAACTAAATTACTACTATATAGTTAAGTTAAAAATTTTTTAAGAGTTAAGGATTCATAAATAAAATCCTTACTGTCCCTTTTCTTATTGGCAAATTTTCCAACCAGATTTATTATTTATTTCTCTTTGTAAATGCTGTGAATCCGTACTGTTGGTAGTTTTGATTGCAATATGAATATCAGTCCAGACGTACAGTGGATTAAATTTTAAAGCAGTATCATAAACTGTAGTCTCCTTCCATCATATTGAATTTTTTTTAATTAAAAAGACCAAAAAAAAAAAAAAAGAATTGTTTAGTTCATAAGATTCTGTTATTTCAGAGATGTTTGAATTTTTATTTAAAAGTAAACACAGATGTCTGATAATCCTACTCCTACATTAACAAAATAAATAAATAAATAAACTGTAAAAAAAAAAACAAAAAAAACAGCCAGAACCAGGCCAAATATACGAACTTGCCTTTTAGTTTTGTTTTTTTTTTTGCAACAAGGTTTTGCATTTCATCATCTGGAATGAAAAAGCACCTGGTGACACCGAGATGAGTTGTAAGGCATGCAGATCCAATCAACTCAATCAAGGATACAGAGTTTATCTATTATGATACGCCTGATAACTACACTATCGAATCCTGGTCTCAAGCGTCAACTTAGGGGCCATGGACACCGAAACGTGTTGAAACAATCTCAAGTGATGCGATGGCTGAGGAAGCGGCTCTCACCATGTAAGATATGACAATCACCATATATTAGGTTGTTGCAAAAATAATATCGTTTTTTGACGTTAAAAAATACGTCAAAAACGATATTATTTTTGCACCAACCTAATATATATATCTAAAGATATGTTTAGTGGTACAAAACTTTATCACTACCATAAAGAGACAAATCTTAATTTTATTATTACCACTCATGATGATGATAAAAAGTAAAAATGAAAAACGGGCTAGCTAACCGGTTTCGTACCTCGCTTAACAGAGGTAAATCAAGGTTGATAAAATAAATTATTTAATAAAAAAAAAAAAAAAAAAAAAAATTGGACAAAGAGTATTGGGGGGGGGGGAATTTAAAATTTTAAAAAGTTAAAAAAAAAATAGATGGTAATCAGCTGGAAGCCTAATACAAAGTCCTTCTATTTACATAGAGAAGGCTTGAATGAAATTGATATAGATGGCATCCAACACTTTTAGGTGGTATTTATAGTTGGAACTGCTAAGTATGGTAAAAGAGTCGACACTAAAACTAACAGCACATTTTTTTTCCCCAATACACTGTGTCCAATTTCCTTTTTTTAAAATATTAGGTTGGTGCAAAAATAATGACGTAATAATGTCGTTTTTTGACGTTAAAAAATACGTCAAAAAACGACATTATTACGTCATTATTTTTGCACCAACCTAATAATTTACTTTATTAACCTCGATTTAGCTCTGTTGAGCGAGGTTTGAAACCGGTAAGCTAGCCCGTTTTTCACTTTTACTTTTTATTATCATCATGAGCGGTAATAATAAAATTAATCTTTGTTTGTTTATGCCAGTGATATATATATATATATATATATATATATATATATATATATATATATATATATATATATATATATATATATATATATATATATATATACTACAGATGGAGCTATAAATCAACTCATAAAAAATTATATTTCCTAAGTTGGCTATTTAAAAGTTTGAAGTCAGATTTCATAATTGGTATCTGGCAGTCAACATGTTAAAGTGTAGCATGAAATTGCACTGAATGAAATACGCTGTCTAAACAAGAACAATATGTACCTAAAAAGAAAATCTAGTCAACACCTTCGGATACTGTTAAGCCGCTAGTGTTATATCAGGGTTATAATTCTCCTGGAAGAATACGTAAAGAGGAAGGAGGAGACCTTCACACACCTCGGATCTAAAAAAACAATCTAGGTATTTCTGCAGTCCTGGGTTTTATACGAATATAAATAAAAATTAAATGACCGGTGACTTCTTTACGAGAACACCCGTTTACTAGGGGGAATAGGCATCACTGTTGCAAACGCCTGCTCGGGTATATGTATGTTCCTTCACCGCACACAGACCCCACCTGTAATTTCTACTGCGACTATTCTAAGTGTAGTTTAATTACTTCATTTAGATAACACCGTAATCAACAGCTTGAACACGGCTAGTACGTTCAAACCATCTGTCACGATGACTTGTAACTTTGCCCTAGCGCAACCATCAACAACTTTTAAACAGCTCCTTCCATCCAGTTTCACAGACAATATGATAATTTTTCAAGCACTTTGCGAAATTAAACCTCTGAACACGGTTTTAACGGTGGTAGAGAAAAATTACATTATGCTGAGCGACCGGTTGAACAGTGGTAGAGAAAAATGATGTAATTACCAGCCACCGGTTGAACGGTGGTAGAGTAATATGATTTAATGCCCAGCCACCGGTTGAACGGTGGGTAAACACTTGTAGCTATTTTTTTAAGATGACAAAATTAATTTAAACTCGGAACCTCAAAAGGGTAACTTTCACTTGAAGCCCCGCGCTCCGTTTATAATAAAAAAAATCCCTTTAGGTGTAAATATTTATGGTTAATTCGAAACTAACAAAGAAATTTTGATAAAATCTACCGTTTTGGATTTATCGAAATTAAAAGTTCCAGTCGTTCGTGTCGCAGACACTGAAGATGAAATTAATTCTCCATCCCTTCTTATATCTACCGTGAAAAATTACACAGCAATTATTTGCGAATTTTGACTCGGCAGCTAATGCAGAAGGGTTAAAATATCGCGGGAATGCAGGGCTCAAAGGGTTAAAGGCACATTGTAATCGCCTAGCCACAACAATAACATCAAGATATCACCTTCCTGAGATATCTACATAGATTCGAACCCGAGTTGAATGGTTAGCAGCAGGCGTTATAATCACTCGGCTACGTGCCGGTCCATACATACATACATATATACGAACATAGTGGTGAGTAGAAAGACGACCAACCTTCGTTCCACTAAATTGTTGAACATAGACTCTTCCGTTCACTTTGAAAGCAACGTCAGCTTAGAGGAAAGAAGTTGCAATTTAGACGCAAAAAGAGTGTAACCCGGATATAAGAGATCCGGATATAAGAGAAACCCTGATATAAGTGAGATTTTCTCTGGTCCCAAATTAGAGCCTGTGTTAATGTATATATAATAGACCAAACCCGGATATAAGAGACTTCTTCTCCGGTCCCGACAACTCTCTTATATCCGGGTTACACTGTATTATTAATCCATGTCATTGATCAGTTCTTAGGTAATCTTTTGTTCCATTGTTTATTTTGGAATATTATTCACCAGAACTACAGGCTTATACGAGCATTATAACCCATACGTACATGTATAGCTGGCCACTTTTATTCAAGGATACCCGTCTATTAGGGCGGCTATCCAAAACAAACACTGTCTTGTCTTTTCTTTTCTTTTCTTTTCTTAACCCTTTGAGCTCTGATCACAGTTTTATCGATGCTAGAGAAAAATGACTTAATACCCAGCCACCGGTTGAATGGTGGGTAAATATTTGTAACTTTTTTCATCGTTAAATAGCCATAGTAAAAACGGCTTCTATGTTAAAAAAATAATCCAATATTAATTATAAGTTTCCAAAAAACACCTGGCATGAAATATAGATTGTTAAACAGTTTCGTGTTGCTGTACTTTTTTATTTGGTGAAACTGTTGTGCAGAAAGATGACTGACTTTCGCTCGACTAAATTGTTGAACATAGATTCTTCCGTTAACTTTGAAAGCAACATCAGCTTAAAGTAAAGGAGTTGCTATTACTTTTCTTTGTAATATTATTAACTAGAACGACAGGTTTATACTTGCATTATAACACGTACATATATCTATAGGTGGCCTTTCTTATTCGAGGATCCCCGTCTATTAGAGTGGCTATTCAATACCTATTGCAAGCGTTTGTTTATTCAACACCCACAGAGAACCCTTACTTACAGTTTTGGGGAAAGAGCGTGTTATCTACCGTCATCAACAATTTGAACAAGGCCAGCACGCTGAAGCACTCGACCACGATGGCTTGTGACTTCGTGCTAGGGTTCCGTCTACATACTTCCATTCACAACGCGTGGTATGGTTTTCAGGCACTTTCCAAAGGTGCTGCATGCTTGGATCCAACCTTTGTTCGTGTAGACATCCTGATATTTTATTCATATTTTTTCTTAATAGTTTGAATTACCTGTTATCAAGCTCGCCTATCAGATTATTCCTACTGTAGTAATATATATATATATATATATATATATATATATATATATATATATATGTGTGTGTGTGTGTGTATATATATATATATATATCACTCACTCTTTTAATGTTCTATAATTAGAATTATAAGAGTATATATATATATATATATATATATATATAATCTGGAGGTATTTTCATTTTAAATTGATAATTTAACTTAAATTTAAATATACCACTCTTTAACTATGAATATTGATAGTAAAATATTAACTTCATTTTTTTTTTAATAATTAAACACTTCAGAAGTCATCTAACGTTAAACTTTAACTATGAAATTAAACAAAAATCTAAATAAATTCAAATATAAAAATATATGTAATTATTTATAAATGTATGTGTATGTAATTTATGTATGAATATGTATAGGTACCTGTGTATATCGCTGCATGTGTGTCTATCTGTGTAATTGCGCATGTAAATAAACGTATGTATATATTGGATTTGCATGAATATGTATGTGATATATATAAGAAGAAAGCTAAACCTTTAATATTACCCTCAAATATTATTCCATAATTAAACCTAAACTTTAAGTAAGTAAGATTACCCATATAAAAATGATGACAAATTGCATTCATAAATTAGATTAAAAGTAAAACTATTAAAGATGTTACCATAACTATTTTTTCCATATTAAAAAAAAAGTACGATTGGTCAGGTAAACAAACTATTATAATTTAAAATATTTTTTTTAATATGTTCTCTATAAATGTGTTAATAAATATAGTATTTAACTTATATTAAGTCCCTAAACTATTTGTTTAAAAAAAAATAAATATTTAAATTGATAGCAAACATCAAACTTTTTTAGACATCTAAATTTCTATCAAGCATTAAAATCTATTCTTTACATAAATTGCTAAAACCCAATTACAGCTTCTTTCTCTTTACTTCCCTCTCCGTCCTCTTTCTTTTTCTTTTTTCTTTTCTCCCAACTCCCCTCCCATTTCTATATATCACTTCCGTTAAGTTAAATCTTAATAGGTCAAGGTCTGGTCACTCCTCCTCCCACACTATAAAGTATACTTCGGAGAGATATGAAATTAATCCCTCCCTATACTCTACCATGTCTATTTAACTATCCCTCTTACACTCTTTGTTAAATTACAAAAACTTACACTACCCATCAATTTTAATTTCATTTTTCGTTTCATTTCTTTTTTGGAAATGCTATCTGATGATCCGGCGTCCTTTAAAAGGACTCTGCTGAAATAAATTATTATAATGGTACCTTAAAGTGGTCTGTTTTACTTTTAAATGTTATCTCTGGATTTACATTGATTTCTCAGGATTTCATCCTCCTTGGGATTACCCATACGGATTACCAAGTTCTTCATAACTTATATATATATATATATATATATATATATATATATATATATATATATATATTCGTACAAAACCCAGAAATACCTAGATTGTTTTCAGACGCGAGGTGTGTTGGTCTCCTTCCTCCTCTTTACGTATTCTTCCAGGAGAATTATAACCCTGATATAACACTAGCGGCTTAACAGTATCCGAAGGTGTTGACTAGATCTTCTTTTTAGGTACATATTGTTCTTGTTTAGACAGCGTATTTCATTCAGTGCAATTTCATCCTACACTTTAACATGTTGACTGCCAGATACCAATTATGAAATCTGACTTCAAACTTTTAAATAGCCAACTTAGGAAATACAATTCTTCATGAGTTGACTTATAGCTTCATCTGTAGTCTTAACATTATTTTCACACTAGAACTATCACTCCAAATTAACAGGTTGTTGGCAACAGCAGATGAAAATGTCCGGCACGAGAAAATCCGTAGTCTTTACGAGATAACTCATAGACGGTACGAGATAACACGCAGTCGAACTCAAAATAAAAACTGTCAACCCCATTGTTCGTGTAGACGTCCTGATATTTTATTCATATTTTTTATTAATAGTTTGAATTACCTGTTATCAAGCTCGTCTATCAGATTATTCCTACTGCAGAAATTACGATTTGCAGTTGGTTCCTCACTTGTACCAGACAGCGGGGTCTAATTGTTGGTTTGCTATTTTCACAGAAAATAATGATAATAATACTCGGGTATTCAATATTCGATAATCAGCGGGTGCTTTACATATCTATGGCTTTCGTCAAATAGTTCACCTTATAAGCAACTTAGTATTATTAGGTTCGTGCAAAAATAATATCGTTTTTTGACGTAGTTTTCAACGTCAAAAAACGATATTATTTTGCACCAACCTAATATTAAAGATAGTAATGGATAACGGCTCGGACTGAAGATTCGGTGAGACGAGTTCAAATTCCGGTTAAATCGATTGCATTCACTAACGTGCTAATATCCTTGGGAAAGGTGTGAATCCTCTTCTCCTCTCAGAAATGAGGAAATAGTAGGACAGACCGGGTTCTATAGCCTTGGATGACAACTGTTCTACCACAGAAAGAAATGGTAACGTATTGCGGCATAGAAAATCTGCCTTGTCAGTCATATATCAAAAGATACATGATCGCCTAAGTGTGTATCACGCATGGCAAATAACTGACTGATTATTAGAGGCATGCATGAATTTCCAGTAAATATTTCAAGTAGGTGGGCAACTGGCATAACTATGATAGAAAGGAACTGTCTTTTATATACATGAGTGAATGTCGTTGAGATACTGGCTAAATATTTGCTATTTTAATTTTTTCAGGGCACTAAATACAATGCTTAATTTTGCAAAGTATTTTGGGGAAAAAAACACAAGTTTTGATATCTACATGCTTCCATAGTGACAGACGAAATATGGTAGAATATTTACGTCTCATGTGTAAATTCATCGATCTTTTATGGAACACTACTTGTGTACTCTGAACCAGTAAATTATATGTTAGAAAAATTAATTTAAGATTTTTATATAAGTTTTCCCCCATTTCGATTTTGTCCTTATTTATTAATATTGTTGTCAGCAATGCTGCAGGATTTACGATAAATTGACTGATGCTTAATATTTCCTCGTCCTTGTAATAATCCTGGAGTCAGAATGAAAGGAAAAAAAATTAATTATCGAATTTAATTGAAGAAAAATATCATGATTACTAATTATTTATTTCCGTCACTTTTTCCTTTTTTCATTTGGAAAACGAAAAAATATATTTGAAATATTTGCATTTATTTCTACAATTAACACAGTTAATATGATTATACCGTTCGTTCTTTTTGAAATTCGATGGTTATAAATGTTGTTATTGTGCCCTGATTGAATTATTGGTAATAAGCAATTGAATTTATTGGATGTAAAATAGATTTTACATGTTTATCTCAGAGGCATAATCACCACAGAAGCCGCCAGCAAACCATTTAAAAAATAAATGACATATGAAACGAAACTATTCAAAAAAAAAAAATTAGAACTCTTTTCGTTTCTAGCACACACACACACACACACACACACACACATATATATATATATATGAGATTGGAATCAAATGTAGGCCTTGTCATTGAGAGGCAGCCGATTCCGAGCCAATCGCCAGGTAAGCGAAAACTCAGGGTTACTGAGATAATTCGCCCAAGACCAGTAAGAGCAAAACTCCTCCTCCGACCAGTCGAGCCGCTCACGTAGAGAATCCTTCGCGACCCCCTTCCACTAGAAGACGATAGAAGACCTTCCTAGGCTGAGAAAAGTCACTAAACCGATGAACAGCCAACAAGGCTGACCGACAGGATTATTTAAAAAATTACTTGTATGATCCTTGGAAAGTGCCAGCAGGAGTTCGTGGTGTACCAGATTAAAATATACCAGGATAAACTTAACAATACTAATGAAAATCCTAAAGTATATATAGGATCTACCCAAAACAGTTTAAAAAAACGGTATTATAACCATATTAGTACTTTTAATAACGAAAAAATTAAACCTAATACCACGTTATCTAATTACATATGGATAATTAAACATGACTATAATAAAGACCCCATTTTTAAATGGTAAATATTAAAGAAATGCCAGAAATATAAAGCAGATAATAAGGTTTGTCGTCTATGTATAGAGGAAAAGTTAGCCATCGCTTTATTTTAAGAACCTAATAATTTGCTAAATTCAAAAACGGAAAACTTAAGTAAGTGTAGACATAGAAAACGCTGGTTGCTACAATAGGTTTCTTTTTCGTCCCTTGTTTTTTATGCTTTTGAAAAAAATGTCTTAACCCCCACCCGACACACACACACCGTTGTTGTGTTACTGTTTGCTTTTTTGTCACATGGTCATGTTTTTGTGTTGTAGGCTATATATTTTCTGTTCTTATATCACCTCTTTTGGCAGTTTAACCTGGCGATCCGCGTAGGTAAACCTATGTAGGTTTGTCTGGCTTTTTAGGTTTACTTATATATATATATATATATATATATATATATATATATATATATATATATATATATTACATGAATCATTCATGCAAGATTAATGAAGTTAATGACATAAATGGCGAGAATACATCTTCGCAAACAAATTTATTAAAATTACATTAACCAACGAACCTCTAGATGAATGTTGTGATCCTTGTTTTTAATAAATTCAACTTGTATAAGGTCTTTTTTAGCAAGTACTTCTGTTCATACATACATCATCAGGCATGGAAACTGATTTGTTTTTTGTTTTTTTTTAATACATCCAGATAATAATGGGTCAGGAAAAATTAGATGTGAATCGAAATATGTTTTTTAGAAATGTGTTATTGTTAATTGTAAGAAATTCTGGAGCGTACGGTCACAACATTAAGGTTGAATTTTTGGAAAATTTAAAAGAGACTGCGTTTTTTTCCTGATATGTTAATATAAGAATTCTTTTGGTGTAGTCATTTTTTCAGTCAATGTGGCATGAACTAAATTGTTCAATAAATAGAGCAATGTCGGAGCTATTATCCCAGAAGTTGCACGTCGGATCAATTCTTTTTAAATCAAATATGTAGTGCAGTTCATGTAATATAAATTGAAATGCACCACATATTTGATAATCTCAGTCACTGACGAAGCATTAAAAAGGTGAAAAATGTCATATTGATAAACGTCTCCCATTTTTTTATCTATCTATCTATCTATCTATCTATCTATCTATCTATCTATCTATCTATCTCTCTCTCTCTCTCTCTCTCTATATATATATATATATATATATATATATATATATATATATATATATATAAATATATATATATTATGTATTTAGGCAGCAATCCTTCATTTATGCATGTTTTATGAAAAACGATGGACAAGGTACTACCGTCAAACTTTTTTACTTAATTATATATATACTGAGGAAAGTGTATCACAAAATGGAAAAAAAAATTCTTGTGAGGCATTTTGTCATTTATGATTTCAGCTGACCAAAAGGCGAAACGCGTGACAAGAAAATTTTTTCCACTTTGTCATGCATTTTCCCCTATATTTTTCATGATATATAAAAATTATATCGTTATCTCCTGTATATATATATATTATTTAATACTATACTCTGGTGGTGTGGAAGAAGTAGAGGGTACATTCCAGCTAACTAGGTGTTAATGCTTATTCTAATACCTATACTCGGCTTATATATTAAACATAAAATATATTAAAACAAATTGGTATCTGAGGGAAAAATATTGAAAAAAAAGCTAAAACATTCGTGTTGGTTGAAAAAATCTCCCAACAACGCAATGCCTGACCAAAAGAAAAAGAAGAACAATCGTGTAACAAGAAAACACGTAATGTGCTCAATTTGTACACAAAGGTATTATATATATATATATATATATATATATATATATATATATATATATATATATACAGATATAGATATAGATATAGATATAGATATATATATTGGAGAATAGGATATAAATACCACAAGGAATATTTGCGGTGACCATGTATTTCTTTAAAAGACACCTTAAAATGTCACATTACCAACTCCAGTCTATTTGCCTTTATTTCAATAAATCTTACCACTTGGCTTTGGAAAAAAATCCTACGACAGCAGCCTATATTTTTCGTCAATAAAATCATAATTGCTTTACAAATTCTTGACATTCTTTTCAATAGTTTTTTAAGTATAGTAGATTGGAGACCTTCTCAAGCTTTCTTCAAGCACTGAAAAAGCTCATGCTCACGTCCGTGTATTCTCTTCGAAGTCTCTTATCCAGTTCATCCTATGCTAATTCAATGGCCGAGTGGTCAGTAGATTGAGGTGGCTAAGTAATACTGTCCAAAATTCTGTTACTTTTTTGACTCGAGGTAATTTCGACATAAAACAAATCCACCTTTCAACAGGACAGCGATCCAAAACGGTTTTTTGAAACTGTTTTGGATCGTTGTCTTGTTGAAAGGTAGATTTTTTTTTCATTGATACGTAAACCAAAAATCGAAAGCTATTTCATGTTTCCTTGTCCGGAATTAAATCTCCACTCCCCTCTTCCCGAAAACAACCTCATGCGATAACAGACCCACACTTTCATCATCCAGTCTTTCTTCTGGCTCACTTTTCACATACACTCTCCTCTTACTAACAACATGTTCAAATTTGAACTCGTATGATCATAATAAATTGCTCAACACATTACAATAAACTAAATACTCTTTCAATGTCCAATTTGCATGCTATTTTGCCAATAAAAGCCTTTTCTTTTTATTAGAATTCTTAACAGGTGTTTCTTGATGGCCGTTGTAACATAGAGAAGTTTACTGAATAGAATAATCACACGCACATTTGTCATGGAAGATAATACTTAGGACAAGAACAACGAATCTAAGATTCACTAGTAGCGCGTAGAAGTGAGTCAAGCGAATTCCACAATGAATCTTCAACTGCAGAATATCTATCAACTGCCCCACGTGGTCAGATGTGACACAAGACCAAATTTAATGTCGGGTATCCGAGGCTGCAGACTCCTCCAAAAATTTCCCTGTAGACCTCGTTTAAAACGGAGTCGGCTAGTCGGGACAAGACTCTGCCCTTCGACATTGCTTCTTCTGGGGATCGTCTCTTCCCAGAGGCAGAGAGTTTGAGCAAAAAAGCTGGAGGGGAATCTCCGACTGCAGGATATCTACCAACCGCTTCGACATAGCCGCGTCTGCAGATCCTCTCTGCCTTGAGGCATAGAATTTGACCAGTACAGTTGGAGACGAACCTCCAACTGCAGAATATCTACTAACAGCCCCACGCGATCAGATGTGGCACAAGTCCAATTTTAATGTGGGGTATCTGAGCCCGTAGACTCCGTTTAAAACGGGGTCGGGTAGCTGTTTCCCGAGACAGACTCTACCCTTCGACATAACCTCGTCTGGGGATCCTTTTTGCCCGGAGGTAGAGAGTCCGACCAGCACAGCTGAGACGAATCTCCACCTGCAGATCAACATACAGTATTTACTATTGTATTTATGTGAATGGGACATACCTTTTATCTTCCGTAGATATGCTATACTAATGGGTATGCACGTTTTTTATATAGGTCTGAGTGAATATGGATGCTGCTGAGAGAAATTAATTTCACCACTCAACTCTTGAACATTTTCCTTCTGTTTCTTTTGCTCTCAATAATTAAGAGTTTATCTTCAGCAGCCGTTGTCACTTTCTGATGCTCTGGCTCTGTGTGTCAACATTTGCGCCAGTTCCTAACAGCCTTTGTAACGAATATTGCACTCCATATCTAGAAATCAACTCTTTGTCATATTTATTTGAGAGTAGCCTCAACTCAACGCTTAGCTACATTGATATTTTTTTTGTGTGCAAATTACTTCAAAATTAAAAAAATTAAAAAATAAATTAAAAATACAGTCGTAATTGCAGAACCATTTTTAACTTTTATTACCGGATATAACATTTAACTCAGTTGAAAAAATATGGTGATCCCAAAAAGTTACCTGAGTGGTTAAGGGCGAAAAGAAAAATGATATTCATAATTTAGCAAGATGTACTGTGTCACTGCTGGACACATTCTTGGAACTCGTTTTTCTAACAGAAAACTTTGTAAAGAATATTGCACTCCATATCTAGAAATCAACTCTTTGTCATTTTTGTTTGGGAGTAGCCTCAACTCAACGCTTAGCTACATTGATATTTTTTGTGTGCAAATTACTTCAAAATTAAAAAAAATTAAAAAAAATTAAAAATACAGTCGTAAATGCAGAACCATTTTTCTTCAAAAGGAAAGTTCTACATATGTTGTTTTTGGATTTAGTTAGTGCTGACTTAATTTTTAGGACCCGTATTATCAGTTAAAAAAAAATATGGTAATTCCAAATAGTTACCTGAGTTGTTAATGGCGAAAAGAAAAATGATATACATAATTTAGCAAGATGTACTGTGTCACTGCTGGAAACATTCTTGGAACTCGTTTTTCGGTATACATTCTATAATATAGTCACGTGTGACAGAAGGAATGTCCGGTGAAGTAGGTTGATAGTCAGTTTTCGTAATACGTTTCTAAGCGAGGAATTCCCAAATAACTTGTTTGAATCTGCCGCAGGCTTTTCACATTGATATTCAGCTCTTCTGCTATCCGTCGCAAAGTTAATCTTCCACCCGAAGAAACTTCACGCAAAAATTAATGTCAATTCGCCGCTCTAGAGTCCTTTCACTCATTTCTCCGCTAACAGCATACCATGAACATGTAGAACTTCCTCTACTCCTCGGCAGCGAATGACTCATGTAGTATGCGTTTCAAATCATGTGGAAGCTGGAAGTCATGCCCAAATAATTTTCTGACGCATTATCACAGAAACACGCTACAGCTTGTTATGTCAAGAATAAAATTGTTACACTTCTTATGTAAGAAAGGAGAAAAAGAGAGAATATATGTGTGTGTGTGTGTGAGAGAGAGAGAGAGAAACGGAGAGAGAGAAAGAGAGAGAGAAAGAGAGAGAAAGAGAAAGAGAGAGAAAGAGAGAGGAAGAGAGAGAGAAAGAGAGAGAGATGTAGAAAATTATTTTTTTTTTGTACTTTTGTTCCTGTTATAATTTTCCCATTTATTTCTCTCGCGTCATTTGGTTTGTTTTCGTTTTTTTTCCCTACCTTATTGGATTTTGTCCGCACTGCCCCTCATCCTAGACCTTCTTTGACCGGAAATTGAGCTGTACTCGATGAGTTTTATTTTTTGTCTTGCGCAGAACCGAGTTTAATTCAGCGTCAACAAGGCGCCGCTCTTTGGTCACAAAATACTTCTTCTTTTATATGCTTATTTTTACTCAACAACAAATTGCATGTCATCTCCCCCCGCTCTCTCTCTCTCTCTATCGAAAAACAACGGAACAAATCCGTATTTTCATTCATCCTACCTCAGCTTGTCTTCATTTTAAAATAGAAGAAGGAGTGGTCTAAATTCGTACTGAAATAATTTACTTCAAAACGGAAGATAAAGCTTTCAAGCAAGAACACAAGAAAGTAATTAGCAGAGAACTGTCCAAACATAAAGAGTTCTGAGAATTTCGCCCGGAGAATGATTCCTGATTCATATTTGCGTAAATATATCAAATTGTCTCCGTATCCCATCTGAAACGTCACTACTCGAAATGGAAAGTGAGAAGCTGGCCGACAAAGATTACAGTGAGACGTGCGTTTTATTATTACTGTATTGAATTTGGTTCTCAATAATATACCGTAGAGATTAAATCACATTGAATTATATTTAGGTAATATATATAAACAAAGTTGAAAATTATTATGTTACGCCAAGTATTCAGTGTAGTCGTGATAATAAATGCCGTGTCCCAGATGATAATATGGTGAGGAGTTATATAGCCTTGCTTCCCTTCACTCAACAGTAGGCATTCATATTCACAAATTGGTGCATTTCCTAATCCAGTATTGATTTTTTTTCTTTCCTTCTCTTTTCTTTTCTTCTTTGTGCACCCGTTGCCAAGTGGTCAGAATGTTAGTATTCTAACAATTAAATGCAGGTTTGAATCTCAACGTAGTCGATTCGACAGTGGGGTGAGAGCTCTTGATCATGTTAACATGGTAAGGTGATCGCAGTAACGTTGGAAGGTGTTCGAAAGCACTACCATGGGTTGAAGCGAGCCTTTTGACAGCATGCACTTACAAACAATCGTGAGAGAAGTAATGGCCTTGTTCAAATTGGTGATCACGTCGGATTATGATATCTCTTTCTATTTCAGAAACTCTCACTAACGGACTTTTAGATTTTTTTTTTTTTTTTAATTGAAATTATCCCAAGGAAGGCAGTAAAGCCACTAAGATACAACGGGGTCAGTGGGTGTGAGTGAATTAGAAAACAGAAACATTATTAAGCAGTGAGAACAATAAAAGAGTGACCCGGAATAGATAACGATTGACATCGCGTTTAAATTTTAGAGACCAAAGTTCGCAGGAAAGCCGTCAGTGCGAGAAAAAAAACTCTCAGCATAGAACTTGCGGTTACATCTAGATAATTCTACTATAAAATGATGCGACCTTTTTGCCAATATTATTTTAATAAAGCCCAGGAAACATAGCGAAGAGCACATCCAAACAATCCCATGAAACTATTTATAGAAAAGAGTGGCAACTTTATAGCGATGGAAAACTCCCTGAAGCCGAGACGCCAGGTCAGGGCCCATAATATTAATGATTCTTTGCGTTTTGTAAAGGATCTCTAGCTATATAGCAAGAGCACAGAGAAGCAACATTTTCAGCGATGGGAAAATGACTGAAGCCGATACGCCAGGTTAGGACCAATAATATTGCTGATTATTCTTTCGTTGCAATATTAAGCGCAGGTTGGCTTTCGGGTTTGCCTGAGCAGGTGTCTGCAATCGGGATTAACTATCTATTAGGTTGGTGCAAAAATAATGACGTAATAATGTCGTTTTTTGACGTTAAAAAATACGTCAAAAACGACATTATTACGTCATTATTTTGCACCAACTTAATATATGATTTTAAATATATAATACTATAGGGTTTGGAATACATTATTACATCATTATTTTTGCACCAACTTTTTTGCATCATAATAATGAAAGAAGAAAGGGGGGCTTGGATAGTTTAATACTCAGTGAAAACACTGAAGGCAGGTGAGCTGGAAAGGAAACAGCATTAACGTATTAATTGTATTTTTTTTTTTTTGTGAATGCAAAACAGAGCAAGGAAAAAACTGATGGTCAGTATTCTATCGCTGTTATATAACACTGTACGCGGTGCTTGATTCTGGGTCAGCCTAGTCATCAGTGACCAGATGTTCTGATCCTTGCCACACGCCGCCTATAACAAAAGAATGACCCTGCAATTAATTGTAGGGTCAATCCCATGGTGTTCGATAGTGACGGGGTTCAAATTTCGTTCGTCGCTGTCCACTTCGGTCACCACCCCGCTTCGCCCACGGAGTGCTTCTTTATCACAGAGCTGGTAGGGAATGATTAATTGTTAAAATCGTAGTGTTGATTCAAACCTGGGCCAACTGTGCTGTCATGAAAAAATAAAAAAATAAAAAATAGAAATGTCTTTTTTTTGCAGACGTAATAAAAACGAAAAGTCTTCGGGTCACTTTTCGATTTGGTACATGTACTTCTTGGTATACCAGAAATTAATCCTCCCCATAAAATCTCTTTACTCACACTTTTCGCTATCGGTTCTATTTTCTTGGAACAGGGCTCAAAGTCAGGAATTCTCTCGACAGTATGTCGCGTGGGTTTCAGCAGTTCCTTCGCCGCTGTCTCATAGTCTTCTGTCTGCATCTCTAACTCCAACTACAACTGCAACTGCTTGGGTCGCTCGAGCGCTCGGCTTATATTGACTTTGATTCAAAATCGGAGTGGGAGCTGACGATTTTTAGTAAATTAGGGTTTTCCCAGGTTTCTATAGCGTTACAACCCTTTGTTGCCTGGCTTGCATTATTAATTATCTTTCCAAATTTGGGAGATCCCGTTTTCCTACGGCTATTGGTTGCAGGTATCGGCCCACCCATATGGATAATTACTTCTCTTATCTATGCGTCGAACAATCAAAGATAATCACCCAGCCATCGTGATCAAAGAGCACAAGAACATGATGGGATTTCCTATTGACACGGCAGTCCCTGCAGATTGTAATGTATCTTTGAAGACCTTAAAAACTGCAGATACTGTGTTAAATATCTACATATAATTGACCATCTTGTATCAGGTTGCATGGTATTGGCGCCCACTAAATATAATATACGACACAAAAAATTGAGCCAATATCTACACTGGAAAATATGCAACGTTTACGGAAAAGAAACTGAAAAAATTGGTATGAACAGCATCCAGACTCGGTTACAAAGATAGGACCTATAAAATTTTTATGGATTTTACAATACACACAGACAGAACAATCAACGCTAATCGCTCTGGCATCGTGATTAGAGACCTCAGAGACAAAATGTGCCTCCTTATTGACATAGCAGTCCCTACAGACTGCAATGTATCTTTTCAAGATCTTCAAAAAACTATCAAAATACAAACACCTGGAAATCTAAATCTCAAAAATGTGGCATTAGAGGTCATTAGTAATTCCAGTTGTAGTTAGAGCCCTCGGATTGATTGGAAAAGATGCCAATAGACTTATTGAAGGAATCACTGACAACCCTTGCCTTAAAGAAATATAAAAAACTTTGCTCACGAATACAGCCCACACCTAAGCTTGTAACTTTGCAAATATGTTGCCTTGTAGCGCTACATTAAAAGAAAATGGATAATAAATTCCAGAACGTGCATTCTTCATCTAAAGAAATTATTCTCAAATTTACAAAATAATATGAAAAGAAATGTTCTCCTTTCTGTATCTAATTTTTAGCGAAAAATATATTATGATGCTGTAATTGACCAGTGCTGTATTTCTCACATACAACAGTTCGAAACTTTACGATAAAGTTGTGACAACGTTAGAGATGAGCAGAAGGTTCAGACCGGGAAAATAGTTGATTTCAGCGTTACAGTAACGTCGCCACATCATCAAATATATTTCAATCAAAATACACCGAGTCTACAGAATCGCTCGATCGTTCCGTGTAAGCTGAGAAAACGTTGCTGTTTCATGTGACTTCCAGGAAAAACTAATATTGAAGAAAAAGTCTTAATAAAATAGTGAATGCAGTTTCGAAAATATTAATTCCCTGTAGTAAAATATGATTTCTTTATAAAGCATGCATGTCAGAAATTTAAATTAACTTTTACGATCAAATATCGTAAAATTTTCTATTGCCGCCAGCTGTATTTCAGAGCATCTACTAAAATGTCTATATTTAATAATTTTCTGTTAACAGTACAGTTTGCAAAGAAACTTATTGTCATGAGAAGCACGCAAGTGGAGACAATGAAGACTCTCCTTTGCACTGGGCCACAATGTAGATCAGGCCTGTACAAAATAAGGCCAGCAGGACTATTCTGTGTTGCCCACGGGGGATTTTAGATATAATAAATTTTACGTGTCCAGAATATATTCAGCGATATTGTGTAGGGAGATTTTAGTTTGGGGGCAGCAGGACGTTATTCAAGCAATATTTAACTGTCTTTGTATCTAATTGCACCTTTTAGCAGCTAACTTCAGAAAAAGAATGAGGCATAACTGTCTAGCCACACCTATATATATATATATATATATATATATATATATGTGTGCGTGTATTTATATATATATATATATATATATATCTATCTGTTTCTACATATATATTAGTTTCAGTATATATATATATATATATGTTTCTAGATATATTTATATATATATATATATGTGTGTATATATATAACTGTTTGTATATATATATATATATATATATGTTTCTATATATGTGTATATATATTTATATCTGTTTCTATATATATATATCTGTATCTATCTATCTATCTATCTATATACATATTTATATATATAAATCTATATATCAATTTTAATATATATATATTTCTTTCTATATATATCTGTATATATATATATATATATATATATATATTTCTATATATATATATATATCTTTTTCTATATATATATATATATATCTGTTTATATATATATATATCAGTTTCAATATATATTTTTCTATATATATTTGTATATATATATCTGTTTCAATATATATATATATATATATCTGTTTCTATATATATATGTATATATATATATATATATATATATATGTGTTTCTCTGTATATATACATCTGTTTCTCTCTCTTTATATATATATATATATATATATATATATATATATGTATGTATGTATGCATATATGTTTCTATGTCAGTCATACTGAGTTATTTACACTCAAAATTGTACAGTCCTGATGTAGACACGGTTTCTTCTCCCCGTAAAATACTGCTTGAAGATATGAAAAAACTCTTATCGTAGAGTGTGAGAAATTTGTGACACTTTCCCTTTTTGTTGTTTATATAAAGCGGAAACCATGTAACTGCATAGAATTCCACCAACTAATGTGTGATCAACATCCTTTGGGTCAAATAGTATCTGCGTCTAGCGATTTCCATGGCGTCATTATTGAAGTGTTTTTAAAATATGATGAGCAATGGAAAAATTATGAAATGCAATATATATACAGAATAATTTTGAAATTTTGACAGAAGAAGAAGAAGAAGAAGAAGAAGAAGAAGAAGAAGAAAGCGGAGAAGAAGAAGAAGAAGAAGAAGAAGAAGAAGAAGAAGAAGAAGAAGAAGAAGAAGAAGAAGAAGAAGAAAACAGGAAAAGAGGGAAGATGAGAAAATACTGCAGAATGAGAAACAGAAAAAAAAGATTCATTTGTTTTTGACGTTCTTTAGATAAGAAAAGATAATTGCAATTTTTACCGTGTGTTGAAAATTAAACTGGGAAAAAAAAAATAGTCTGTCTGAATTCGAAGACAACGAAATAAGCCTCAATTTGGAAAGAGTAAGAACGAAGAAAATAGAGCTATGTTATCATTCTGGAAAAATAAATGACGACGGCGAATAAACAGAATCTGTTTGCTACGAGAAAAACCAAAAATGGGGAAAAAAGCCTATTACTGTCGCAGCTGAAAAAACAGAAGCCATAGAATTGAAGAACTATAAAACAGCCATTGTCTGCCTGACTATTTCAGCTTTCGGAATGAAAATCTCTGGCAGTTGGTGTATTATTTCAAGCTGGTCACAATTTTTCGATATTTGCATCTTTTATTATATTTTCACCGTTCTTTCTCTAGGTATTGTGCTCTTACAAGCGTCTTTTATGGACGTCGGCATTTCTGAGATGCCGTATTGTCAGTTAAACGCTGATCTATTCTGACAATGCCCCCAACTTGTTGTAGTCAGAACCCCTCAGTCGTTGTACATTACAAACGTCTTTAGGCCATTATCCTATTTGTAACGTTGTCGGGAACTTCGGTGCAAAATTATTAGTTAATATTCTGGAAATTGATTAATAACAGATATTCCCAGTCATAGATAGCGGAATGTGAACGATTTAGTTCTTTGGCTTAAATAATGCTGTCATTTCGAAATTCTCAGTAGAATATTGAATATAGCAGATTCATAGAGAAGCAACGGCCACATATACAGGTATACCTCGGTTTACGTCGTTTTGAGTTAAGTCATTCTCGATTATACGTCGTTTGTTAATAAATATATAGAAAAATATGGAAAAATACAAATCAAACTTAATCATTTGATTCGACATAAGTCGATTTTAGATATAATAAATTTTACGTGTCCAGAATATATTCAGCGATATTGTGTAGGGAGATTTTAGTTTGGGGGCAGCAGGACGTTATTCAAGCAATATTTAACTGTCTTTGTATCTAATTGCACCTTTTAGCAGCTAACTTCAGAAAAAGAGTACCACTAGAAAAGCGTCAGAATCCCATAAAAACATGTTACTGTACAATAAGTAAGTATAAATGGATACAAAATTATATTAAAATATGTACATTAACAGTAAATGTTAATACAATCATCATACATCCTAGGGAATGAAATATGAACACATCTGTGACTCTGTGTTGTCTTATTTAGCGGTTTTTAAGAGCTCAATATTAATCCTTTCCACGGTAGTTCCACGTTGGCTAAGATCATTTGCTGTTTATAATGTGGTTATTTTGACTTACGTCGTTTTTCCACCTGAGTCGTCGAACCAATTAACGACGTAGAGTGAGGGATACATTTATAAGAGTGAGGGACACTAGATTAAAAAGATGAATATGGAGGTTTGGTAAGTTCTTTGAGGACATGTGCATGAATTTAGTAAAAGACGGATAAGTCAATAAAGGAGAGATTGTATTTGAGAAAAAAAAAAATTCATGAAGAATCTTGAGACACTTCTTGATGGATCTTCTCCATGAATCCGCTGTTAGCATCGATGAATGCTTCACTTCGAGGTCAGAACCATTGACATACCCGAATCAGATGATCTTTATCTATTTGGGCCATTGTGCGAACTATGGCGGATTTCTGAAATTTTATAATGTTATGCGGGTATTGTTTGACTTTACTCTCGACTACGCCCCATATGTAGTAGTCCGATGCATTCAGGTCTTGAAAGGTAGGAGGCCATATGTTTGGGATGGTCTGATCGTCGAGATTACAAATCCTCCATTCTTGAATTGTCTTGGCCTTAAAAGATTGCGTAGTCTTGTTACGAGGTGTACAGTCTTCCTTTGCCCACGCTCTCTAACCAGGGCTTCGTATCCTTCTGTAACATCTTGTTATAGTCAACAGAATTCATCTTTAATCCCCGAAGAAAAAGTTATCTCCTTTATTCAGAGACACCAGTACCATCACACTTGCAGCTAATTTGTGGAAATGACAGATAGAGTTTCTGCATAACCATTTGTCATATATTCAGTAGACCTTTTGGTCCTGACTAATGTAGTTCCCATCAGAGAAGAATCAAAGTGTTCTAATCTTCTGTCTTTGCAGACACGAATTTGCATCTTTTAGGACGTGTATAGAAGACCCTTATGCACAATACTTCCGATAAATTGCCTTGATATCTTGAACTACAATGGCGTTAATTCACTTTCTGGCGTTGTTATCGGTAATCGTTTGCCCCTTTCGTACAACTTTTGCGTGTTCTGGTGGTATTAAGTCTGCCAGCAGGTGTTTTACATTTGGCCACTGCTGTAGAATCCCCGTCAGCGGCTTCCATGCACTTCAACTTCACACGAATGTACAACTTACAGAAACCGTGCAATCTCTAAATCTCTATACTCCATCTTTAAGGCCGAGCAAAGTACTGAAAAATAGTTTTACTAAACATAACTATCGCACTTAGATCGAATCTTACGGGATCCTCCAGTATTGTGACACTACTATCCTATCCTATCTATCTATCTATCTATCTATCTATCTATCTATCTATCTATCTATCTCAGTCTGTTCAGATCTATCTATGTATCTCCCTAGCTATCTATCTCATTCAGTTCACGTCTATCTTCTTTTCATATGTTCCTATCTATCTATCTATCTATCTATCTATCTATCTCATTCTGTTCAGATCTATCTATCTCATTCTGTTCAGATCTATCTATCTATCTATCTATCTATCTATCTATCTCATTCAGTTCACATCTATCTTCTTTTCATATGTTCCTATCTATCTATCTATCTATCTATCTATCTATCTATCTATCTGTCTATCCATTTATCTATCTATCTGTTATGTGGACTTACCTATAACGATAATGGACTCTTCCTGACACTATAAATACTGCGCCTCTCAAGAGGTATAATCAATGAATGGTGTAACGAGTCGAGAGAATATTTGTTCACACTAAACCAGACGAACAGTTCACATCTATATTCTTTTTGACATGTTCCTATCTATCTATCTATCTATCTTCTCTTTATTTCTTTATTTATTTCCTTAAGCAATATTAACGATAAAATGACGTCAAGAAAAACGGACCACGGTGAAGATCCAAACCCGAATCTCATGATCAGAAAACCAACTTTCTAACCACTGGACTACGTTCCCATAGAGAGAGTCTTTGTTAATTAATAATTTAGCGGACTATTATTTTCATGGGGAATTGTGTGTCAGCTGCGACTTCCGGAGGTTGATTCGCGGGGTCAGAAAGAAGTTATATTATGGGAAGTCGATTTTGAGAATGGCGATAGGAAAAAAGGTTTCAGAGAGTTGTTTCTTAACCATCAAGGAATATAGACGTGTTCACTTTCGTGTCTGAAGCGGCTCCCCAGTGAGGGGGAACGAACCCCATTTGGATAGTTAGAAAATGTAGACGTCGGCATGATTAATAAATAGTTAACTTAAAATTCGCTTTGTTGAAATTTTTTCATCCCTGAACCAAAACATTTCGCGACCCCTGCCGGAAGAAGACAAGAGGGAAGTGACGCAACATGTTATGGAATTGGCAACGTGACCTCCCAGAATGAGGAGGCTATATACCATTTGAGCCTGCTAGCTTTGTTCAGATTGTTCATCACGCGAGATAACACGCACCCTAACCCTGAATTTTTAACTAAGATCCACTCAATATAATTGCAGTATAAAACACTGGTGGGTTCTATGTTTTTTAAATAAAGAGAAATATGTCTGAGCTGGCGTCTGCAATAGGGGTTAGCTATACGCGCTGGTTGGCAGGCATCCTCGGATACGAGCGTCTGTGACAGTTAGATTTATGAGCCCCTGCATTCGAAAAGGGGCATTATTGTGCGAGTAGAGCAACTGTTATCAGCGCTCATCCCGCCATTCTGTTGCATTCACTTCGCAATATTCCACTTTGAAAAGACATGGATCAGCTCTTTCCCCACTTAGTTATAGTATAAATAGTAGAGTAGACTGAGATCTTCTCGTCAGTCTTTGCGAGGAAGAACTTGAAAATCGAAAGCCATATACAAGGAAACGGGAAATACACTCAGTATCCTTGCATTCTGGTAAGACGATAAACTACACCGGAGAGCAGGGTGATTTTGAGAAGCATAGAATCACCTCTTAATTACTGGTGTTCCCAGGTCCACTCTGACCCGGAGTGGTAGCACCTGTTAGGGTCCCAGCTATGGGCAAATAATTAACCCTTAAACTGGAGTCAAAACATTGTGAAAGTGTAAAAATAGGTTTTAATAACAGCCACAAGTTTTTAAGGAAAAATTATTACCCGCAATAAATTATTATCAGCAATATAATTTTGAAGGATATATTATTACCAGAAATACATTTTTGTAAATAATTATTAACAGCAATACATTTTTGTAAATAATTACCAGCAATACATTTTTGTAAATAATTATTACCAGCAATACATTATTACTAACAATATATTTTTGAAGAAAAAATATTTCCAGCAATAATTTTTTCTAAAAGATATTACGAGTAACAAAAAGCTTGTCGGCATTAAATAACCCATTGTGGTTAATATATCGTAAAACAAAGCAAAGCAAACAAAACCAAACCTATCATCCTTCCCTAGAAGGTAGAAATTAACAGATAATAAAAGTAAGTGACGTCTGAAGATAAAGGACAAATCTAAAAGAAAAACATTTTCCTGGAAGTGTTCTTTACGTTCTTTTTTTTTATTTATTCACCTATGGAAAATGACGGCAATTTATTGAGAGGTATGATAAATTTGTGAATACCGTTTGAAGTCATGATCTCAGTTCTGCATCTCTAATGAATATATACCTACGGAAATAGTCAACTTTTTAAATCATCCTTGAGAAATAACCCAGTTATGATATATGGACAGCTTGGAATACACTGGTGTAAATCGATAGAGGCGTGCTAAGCAGATATTTTAAAATATTATCATTATCTTTAAAAAAAAAAATTCTCTTGTTTCTCTCATCCAACTTTCTTTCTCACTCTCCGTGACACTTCTTTCCACTTTTCTTGGATCGTATCTCTGTGAATCTTCTTTATCAAGATATCCCAAATTATTTATTTATTTTCAAACATCGGTCTCATATTCATTCTATCTATCTATCTATCTATCTATCTATCTATCTATCTATCTATCTATCTATCTCCATTAAGACTGCTATTCTACCTGGAAAAAACAATATGGCGACAATCCATGTATCCCATTATTCATCGTAAACGTACCTGTAAGGAAATTGTTTCATCTCCATAATAACAGCCGTATACACCAGAAACCTTGTGTTATCCCCAGTCAGGGAAACCAGGCATACCTTCGTATAATCCTCAGCGTCTGTAACATTTTTTCTCGCATTCGCATTCTTGTTCCGCTTTTTTTTCTATTTTTATCTGATTTCTTTCTAATTTTCTTTATTTATATTTCGCAAATTCTTCACATATTTTTTCTTACTGTTTCTTTGGGCTTTTCCTTCTTTTCCTAAGTTTTCTTTTTCCATTTAGTATTTTTCTTTTACTCTTCAGCTTTCTTTGTCATTTTCTTTCTTTTCTTTTCTTTCATTCTTTCTTTCTTTCTTCCTTTCTTTTTGCTAGTGTTTCTCCCTTACTGGTTTATATCCTCTCACTTTCTGTTCCTTCCTTCCTTCCTTCCTTTTCTCACTTCCTGCCTTCCTTCCTTCCTTTCGTCACTTCCTGCCTTCCTTTCTTCCTTTCATCACTTCCTTCCTTCCTTTCTTTCGTCACTTCCTGGCTTCCTTCCTTCCTTTCGTCACTTCCTTCCTTCTTTCCTTTCGTCACTTCCTTCCTTCCTTCCTTCCTTTCGTCACTTCCTGCCTTCCTTCCGTCCTTTCGTCACTTCCTTCCTTCCTTCCTTCCTTCCTTTCGTCACTTCCTGCCTTCCTTTCGTCACTTCCTTCCTTCTTTCCTTTCGTCACTTCCTGCCTTTCCTTCTTCCTTTCGTCACTTCCTGCCTTCCTTCCTTCCTTCCTTTCGTCATTTCCAGCCTTCCTTTTTTCCTTTCGTCGCTTCTTTCCTTCCTTTCTTCCTTCCTTTCGTCATTTCCTACCTTCCATAATTTTAATCTTATTTTCCCGTTTGTTTTCTTCCTTAGTTTGTTTTTCTCCGACAAGTTTGTCCCACTTTTTCCTCTCGTTTTCCCTCCGTTTTTTTTTTTGGTGCTTATACTTTTGTTTGCTAACGAGTTGATCAAAGACTGATTCTAAGCTCCTTTCATCTTGCTTTGTTTTCTTTATTTCATTCGCTCTCACCGGCTCCAATGTTCGTTTTTGCTTGCTAATTTTCACGTCGCCCCAAATTACCGCCTCTACTAGCTCTAGTTTCGCCGATAGCCTCTAAATATGCGTAAATAAATCTCCCTAGATCCTTTTTACGGCTATTTTCCTCTGTCTTCGATCCGAAATCAAGACAAGGTTTTTGCAAATGTATTTTTTTTCTTGGATATACCTGGTTTTTTTCTTAATTTTCTTTTCTTTTTTTTTTGTTATGTATTCCTATGATCAGATAAAGAGAAACAGAAAAACGAGGATTAAATACAAAGCCAGAAAATGAAGAAAAAAATGTATGAATAAATGTAGAAAGTAAGAAATAAATAAAGAAAGAAAGAAGAAAGAGAGAAAGAAAGAAGGAAAGGAAAGACAAAGAAAGAAAGAAAGAGAAAGAAGCAGGAAGTGAGAAAGGAAGGAAGGAAGAAGGAAGGAAGTGACGAAAGAAGGAAGGAAGGAGAAGGAACAGGAAGAAGGAAGAAGGAAGAGAAAGGAAAGAAGGAAGGAAGGAAAAAAGAAAGAAAGAAAGAAAGAAAAAAGAAAGTAAATGAAAGAAAGAAAGAAGAAAGAAAGAAAGACCGAAAGAAAGAAAAAGAAAGAAAAAAGAAGGAAAGAAAGAAGGAAAGAAAGAATGAAAGAAAGAAAGAAGAAAGAAAGAAAGAAAGAAAGAAAGAAAGGAAGAAAAAGAAAGAAAGAAAGAAAGAAAGAAAGAAGAAATAAATAAAGAAAAAAGAAAGAAAGAAAGAAAGAAAGAAAGAGAGAAAGAAAAAAGAAAGGCAGAAATAATGAAAGAAAAAAGAAAAAAAGGAAAGAAAGAAAGTAAAAGAAAGAAAGAAGGAAGAAAGAAAGACAGAAAGAAAGAAAAAGAAAGAAAAAAGAAGAAAAGAAAGAAGTAAGAAGGAAAGAAAGAAAGAAGAAAGAAAGAAAAAGAAAGAAAGAAAAAGAAAGAAAGAAAGAAGGAAAGAACAAAGAAAGAAAGAAAGAAAGAAAGAATGAAAAAGAAAGAAGAAAGAAAGAAAAAAGAAAGAAAGAGAGAAAGAAAGGAAAAAGAAAGACAGAAAGAATGAAAGAAAAAAGAAAGATAGAAGGAAGGAAGAAAGAAAAAAGAAAGAAAAAAGAAAGTAAAAGAAAGAAAGAAGAAAGAAAGAGTAAATAATCAAATGTTAAAATGAGAGAAAGACAAAATAAAAAAATACATTTGAAAAGTGAATAAATAAAGAAGAAAATAAGATTAAATATGTGAATAAAGAAGGTAAGGGGGATATAAGTACGTGGATAAATAAAAAATGAAACTAAATAGAAAAGGAACAAAATTTAAAGAATAAGTATTTGAAGAAATAAATAAAGAGAAAGTAAAAAAAAAAATGAATGAATTAGAAAACATTCGATAATTGAATAATAACGAACACAAAAGACAAATTAACTGATTAGACAACTAAAATAGAAATAATCAAAAAATAAAGCGAAAAATATACGAAAAATGAAGTGAAGGAAAGAACAAAGAAGAATATATAGATAGATATGATAAAAATTGGGCTAAATAGAGCGCTGGAAAGAAGTAACATCTAACAAAATCCTGAAAAACTATTTATATATATATATATATATATATATATATATATATATATATATATATATATATATATATATATATATATATATATATATTGATTTTCCAAGCGTAGCTTAGATGCGGCACTAGGCCGAAAGTAGGAGGGTGGCACCTCACTGTGTGTTCCCTTTCTTTCGGTCTTGTGCCACATGACAGATCCGCTTCGAAAATCAATATATATATATATATATATATATATACATATACATATATATATATATATATATATATATATATATATATATATATATATATATACAGAGAGAGATAGAGAGAGAGAAAGAGAGAGGGAGGAAGGGAGATAAAGAGAGAGGGAGAAAGGGACAGAGGAAGAGAGATGGATAAATAGATATTAACAGATTGGGCGAGATAGATCGATAGAAAGAAACGTCTAACAAATACCTGATAAACTATATATATATATATATATATATATATATATATATATATATATATATATATATACAGAGAGAGATAGAGAGAGAGAAAGAGAGAGGGAGGAAGGGAGATAAAGAGAGAGGGAGGGAGATAAAGAGAGAGGGAGGAAGGGACAGAGGAAGAGAGATGGATAAATAGATATTAACAGATTGGGCGAGATAGATCGATAGAAAGAAACGTCTAACAAATACCTGATAAACTATATATATATATATATATATATATATATATATACAGAGAGAGATAGAGAGAGAGAAAGAGAGAGGGAGGAAGGGAGATAAAGAGAGAAGGAGGAAAGGAGATAAAGAGAGAGGGAGGAAGGGACAGAGGAAGAGAGATGGATAAATAGATATTAACAGATTGGGCGAGATAGATCGATAGAAAGGAACGTCTAACAAATACCTGATAAACTATATATATATATATATATATATATAGAGAGAGAGAGAGAGAGAGAGAGAGAGATAAAGAAATTAACAAAGGCAGGCAAATAAAGTAAGGAAATAAAGTATGATTGGTAGGAAGAAAGAAATGATTAAAGATAGCTCAAAACCTGTTAAAATACACAAGACTGTGGCAAACAACTTACCTGATCTAACTGCAACTCTTGCTACTCGAATGTCTGCACCGACAGTGCAATAATAAAAAGCCGTGTAGTTTGTCTACCTGGTTACCTGGTCGACTAATACTAAGTATATAGAGACACGCAAAAATAAATATCTGTAAAGTAACTAAAGAAGAATATCAAAACAAAAACAAACAAAAAAAAAACAACAGAGGAATGAAGTCAACAAAAATGGGAAGTCAACGAGAACGTTGATTTGCTGATAGAAAACTCGTTGGAAAGAAGAAGAAAAAAAAAAAACGGCTTGCGTGAGTAGCACGAGGATCGTGTCCCTTCCGGGCAGATTTACGCTCGCACAAAACCGTGAGACCAATAAAACTGGAAACGATGTGTAAGGAGAAAATGAAAACGAAAGACAGAATTAAAAAGAAAAAAAAAAAAAAAACTACGGAGAAACATTAAAGAGATGAAAGAAAGAAAAACGAGATGAACAGAAAGAAAGAAAAACGAGATGAACAGAAAGAAAGAAAAACGAGATGAACAGAAAGAAAGAAAAATAAAAACACCAAAAGAAAAAGAAAGAAAAAACTCGTAATGAGATAAAGAAAAAGATTTAAGAGAAAAATTTAAAAGAAGAATGAAAGAATTGCTTTTGATTGATTGAGTCGTATTTCACGGCTTACCAAAATTTTGCTGTTTATTTAAATCCAGAAAATGGTTTTAGATTACAAGAACTTTTTTTTTAGATTGCAAGGATCTGTATTTTTACTTACTTTAGTTACTAATGATTTATTAATACAAGTCTTACTAATTAACATACAACTGTAGGGGAGCTGGATTCATGCCTTTCCCAAGGGTATTAGCGCGTAAGTGAATAAAACAAACACAACTGGAATTGGAACTTAGCTCTCCTATTCAAAATACTGTCCCATTTTCAATTACCCCACTCGCCCATGTCCACAGTTTTAGAATTACGTATAACCTTGAATGGCTGCCACGCAAGGATAAAAAGTCAAAGTTTTGTTGCTTTTTAAGCTACATCTAAAGAAATTAATTCTGGCTTTCCTGCGAAGTTTGTGCCATTGATTGAATCATTCATTTTTTACGGTTTCTCAACCCTTTGCAGTTTATTTAATGCCAGAATTTTTTTTTGGGGGGGGGATTGTAAGCATGTTTCTTGTTTTTTAAATGTAATAATGATTTGATGATACAAGTTTTACTAATTAACCCATAGATAAAAGGGAAAAGGAGTGGATTGATACCTTCTCCAATGCCATTCGTGTGTAAGTGAATATATTGAACCCAATTGGCCCCGATTAATAATTGTGAGCCATTATCCATTACACCAGACACGCATTCACGTTTACATCACTTGACATTCCCAAGCGGTACCCATCTAAGCACAGAGCACGCTCGACATTGCTTAACATCGGTGATCGTAACAGAACCGGTGTTTCAACGTTATACGGCCGTAAGCCTCTACTACTCGTAGATCCGTCAACCTGTACAAGTTAAAGAAACCTGGTGAAGAAACATGACTGTCTTACTATTTTTGTATATTAGCTTAACTAGAATTCTACCAAGAAAGTACACGACAAAGATGTGTCAACGTGGTGTGGCTGCAGGCCTCATTTGTGAGAAAGTAGACGCCGGAATTTTAGTAAATATAGCACTAGCAAACCTAGTCAACTGGTCGATCAGAAAAAGCGTTCAATTAGAATGGGACAAAAACAACATCAAGTTTAGATGTAACAGAGTCTATCGTCTTCAATTACGTTAAAATACTTTCATTAAATAAAAAAAAACCCATTTTGAATTAATGCAGTTATTGATAGAAGAGAAGTAATCTGCATTTATTCAATCGATTAACCGATGACAAAAAACAGGCAACATGAAGACTCACTTCAGGCTATAATTATTTTGGAATTTTTGAAATTCACTTTGTCAGTATGCTACCAGGGATGTAAAAGAGGATACATTTATAAAGCAATTGTTAAGTTTGATGAAAATTGGTTTAAAAATCAACGAAAAATAAGAAAGAAACGAGTAAAAGTCGCCATCTTTCGCTATTTACTCGGGTTTTCACTATATGGGTGGACAATTATCAAGTTAAACGACTGTTAAACAATCAACTTATTGTTGACTACAATTGAGTGAAGTTTGTATTAGATTGCTTGAAAATTGAGGGAGTTTTTAGTTTAAAATTTTATGTTGAAATCGATTTTTTGTTTATCGCGGTTTTCGCTAAAGGCAGTAGCGTAGAAATAAAGGTGAATTGTCGTTGATCTCGTCATGATGTAAGTAATCTACGTACCGATTTCGAACGATATTGGAGGAAAAAAAACAACATTTCTATAACTCATAACTCATCGCACACCTAAAGCAAAGAGCATAAGATGTTAAACGACTTTTAAAAAATTCAATCATTTTTTTTCTCATTTACAGTCACGAGCAACGCCAGCTATGGAAAAATATGAAATTTCATTCTTTTAAATGCACACAAATACATACACACACAATACGTTTTTTCATCTTCGACTGATGAAGCCTAATCGACGAAATATATAATGTTTTTGTTTTTTTCGAAATATACTTTCATGAGCGTTTTTCCAAATGTCAACAATTTATAACTCTGTCGGGATTATATACCCAAATTTATAATATATATATATATATATATATATATATATATATATATATATATATATATAGAGAGAGAGAGAGAGAGAGAGAGAGAGAGAGAGAGAGAAAGAGAGTAAAGGTAATAAAATTGTTGATATGTCATCCAAGTGGATCCTCGTAATATAAAATATTAAAACTGATCCACAAAAAGAGCTCAGTGTATTTATTATCACAGAGGAAATAAATAGTAGTACACAATAAAACCCAAATTTACCTCATAAAGAGAATATGTATATATATATATATATATATATATATATATATATATATATATATATATGTATATATATATATATATATATATATATATGTGTGTGTGTGTGTGTGTGTGTGTGTGTGTGTGTGTGTGTTTTTCAACAGCAGTCCCTCTCTAATGAATATTTCATTAAAAATGACTTGTTAAGTGATGTATTAAATTTTTTCATGTATGCTAACAAGACATTTTTTTTAATGGATTCTTTAATATCAGTTGGCAGGAAAATTTTCTGCTCGACCCATGTTCACAAAAGTATCAAAAGGCCAAACATCAAAATTTCGGTGGCGGGAATCCTTCTCTTATCTAGCTAAAGAAGATAGATAGACATACAGTAAGATAGATAGATAGATAGATAGATAGATAGATAGATAGATAGATAGATAGATAGATAGATAGATAGATAGATAATGAACACAGATATATAATGAACATAGTTTGATATCTATCTATCTATCTATCTATCTATCTATCTATCTATCTATCTATCTATCTAGATAGATAGATAGATAGATAGATAGATGGATAATGAACACAGATATTTAATGAACGGTGTGATATCTATCTATCTATCTATCGATCTAGATAGATAGATAATTAACACAGATAGATATATAATGAACAGTGTGATATCTATATATGTATGTATGTATGTATCTATCTATCTAGATAGATAGATAATGAACACAGATAGATATATAATGAACAAAGTGTGATATCTATCTATCTATCTATCTAGATATTAGTTGTGTGCAAAAATAATGACGTAATAATGTCGTTTTTTGTCATATTTATTAACGTCAAAAAACGACATTATTACGTCATTATTTTTGAACCAACCTAATAGATAGATATATAGATAGATAACAGACTAAGGTAGCTTTCTAGATATATAGATTGAAAGATATGAACAGAATTTGATGGACAGATAATTAACATAGATAATAAACATAGATAGATAGATAGATAGATAGATAGATAGATAGATAGATAGATAGATATAAAGAAGAGAAAACTCAAAAAATCTATTAAAAGTAAGAAAGGATGGATATATACGATATAGAAGGAGAAAAAGTAGATTAGTCTTAGGAAAACGCAAAACAATTACAAAGTAGGAAAGAGTGAAACATCATAAATGAATGAATGAAAGAAAGCAAGGAAAAAGGAAGAATAAGAAACACGCCAATCACAAAAAGGAGTCATTTCGTGAGAAGCAATAAAGAAATAAAAACGTTGAAAAAACCCTGATCGATCGGCCAAACATTTTCAGTTTCAAAAGGGGAGATAAGAAAAGTCGACATGAAAAAGTATACAGTGGAAGAAAAACTAACTGAACACCATCAGGACAACATTCAACGCACTACATCCGATAACGCAGACTCCATGCCATCACGGTCTACACCTTTCCCCTTCATACCAAGGGAAAACGTTAATTGGTATTCATTGCTCTAACAAAACATTGACTGATACAGTTTTTTTTTTCCACACACCTTTTCTATCCCCCTATGTTATCGGGCCATCTAGAATAAAATCTAATGCCAGTTGAGATCAGAAAAGAAATAGCCGTGAAAAAAAAAAACTCCGCGGTTTTCTTTGAATTCACTCAGTAATAAGGAAATCAAGCACTTTTTAAAAATAGTTTCAGGGCATCTTTACCAAGGAAAGACATTTCAGTGAAGAAGATTTTCAGTACAAAAAAATCTGTTTTTTATGCTATCAAAAACTACTTATGTGTTGGGTGTGTTTTATATAATTTCATTCTTATATTCAGAATAGAATGAAAAAAAAAAAGATCAAAATAGAATTAGTAAATAAATCATATAGCAATGAGTTCGATCCTCACTGGCTCTGGCATATTTTTGACTTTGTAGTAAAATTAACCTACACTCTTTCCTAAGTAAATCATCTAGTAATACCAGGGAAAATATCATGTTTTGCGATATTCATTTTCTGAATCATCATTATTTTAACGCTAATGATTGAATACGTTCATTGTGATTCCAACAGCTATAAAATATCTGGGTAAATTCTCCGAGTGCATCGGTAAATATTTCAGATTAAAAACTAAAATAAAATGCCATTATTGAAAAAAAGTAAGAGGGTACAAATGAAAAGGTTCAAAATTGTAAAGGTTTTCTATTCCACTGAAGAAGAATTTAGAAACCATGAGAGGATTTTTGCTTCCTCCATTTTCCCTTTCTTTCTTTCTTTCTTTCTTTCTTTCTAATTACATACGATTACATTTTCGCGTTGAAATCAGAGTCTCTTAGATACCAAACGCCAATAAAGCATTCCGAAACCGTCCTTTGATTATTAAAGATAATTTATTAATTTATTTTATTTCATTCTTTCTTTTTTTCTTTCTTATTATATTCGATTACATTTCTTGTTGAAACCAAACAGTCTCTTAGGTACCACTCGCCAATATTCAATTCCGTAACTGTCCATTCCGTCACTCTCCATTTTTTATTACAGGTAATTAATTAATATCTTTCTTTCTTTCTTTCTTTCTACGTACGATTATATTTTCTCTCTGAAACCAAACAGTCTCTTATAAACCCCCAACCAATAAACTATTCCGTAAGGTTTATTAAAGATACCGAGATAATGTAACGCACGTACTAATTTACTAATAACTACCGAAGTAACAAGAAAAAATGAACTCACTAGCAACAAGGCGAAATGTGACTGAGCAGTACATCCTAGGCGTGTTATCTTAAGGCAAGTTTCACCCGAACCAGAACAATCTACACCCGGAGATTTAATCAATTTGTAGTTCCCTGAAAGTTACCGGATCGAAAAATCCCTAACAAATGCCGAATCGTACAACGGACAAAAAGTTGTGATAATAACAACAAAGATGGGGACAATAGTTTGCACGCAAATGATGTAAATAACGATAATCCTTTATCCGAGAAATTCAAACGGAAATTATATAACTAGATAAACACGTTAAAATTTCACTGTTTTTCTATTTTAATTTATCTGACGAATCGTAATTGTTCAGTTAATGAATGAAGACGCTCATAGTGATTTCTACAACATTAAAGTCTCCGTAGAAATTCATCTATCACAACGTTTGCAATAACGATCATAAATATGAATGTTGGTCGTTATTTTAAGAAGTGGATACAAATGAAACATGTCATGGCAATACAATATCTGGAGAAATTGCCTTATCGTATCGTTAAATATTTGAGCTTTACAACTTTAACAAAAATATTGCAATAACAATCATAAATATGAATGTTGGTCGTTATTTTAAGAAGTGGGTACAAATGAAAGGACATGAGACGGCAATACAATATCTGGAGAAATTCCCTTATCGCATCGTTAAATATTTGCGCTTTACAACTTTAACAAAAATATTGCAATAACGATCATAAATATGAATGTTGGTCGTTATTTTAAGAAGTGGGTACAAATGAAACGACGTGACACGGCTATACAATATCTGGAGAAATTCCCTTATCGCATCGTTAAATATTTGAGCTTTACAACATTAACAAAATATTGCAATAACAATCATAAATATGAATGTTGGTCGTTATTTTAAGAAGTGGGTACAAATGAAAGGACATGACAAGGCTATACAATATCTGGAGAAATTGCCCTTATGACATCGTTAAATATTTGAGCTTTACAACTTCCCGTGTAGCGAACATTTCTCTTTATAATAGTTTAAAAATGATTCAGCAGACGGTGTTATTTCATGGTAACTGGATTTTGGTGATTGCTTTATTCGGTTTCCGTCGTCCAAATCTGCAAAATTGTGTTTTTATCCCGGTTGCCAGTACTTCTTGGCTCTTTCGGGGAGAGACAGAATTATTTAAGCCGAAGCCCTGTGTTGAGGGGCTCTCCTAGGCAGTACCTCATTCGAGGGGGGTGTTATTGTCCGGTGCTTGAAAGCATCCCCGAAGTGTCGAGGGGATGCTTTGGCAATTTTTCTTCGGTATTGCCGGTAAACTCACTCGAAACTTCGACCTTGTTTCAGGTTCGATAGAGAAGTGGGCGTGATGAATAACCGAATGACTTTCTTGTCTTTTGTCAAAGATCAAAGTGTAGTATCTGTTCTTATCAGTTTAATTTGATACGCTCATTTCAGTATTTCCTTAATTTTACGTTCTTTCTTTCATTTTCTCACTGAAATAAAGTTGTATTTTCCTGCTCTTTCCACGCTACCAAAACAGAATAGTCCATTATTTATGTGGTATTGGCAGGACATAACGGTCATGCCAAATAAGGAATGGAGAGACAAGCAGGATTATAACAGAACTGTACAATTCTTTTTATAATTATATTTTGTTTCAGTTAAATAAATGTGGAGATTTTGATAATGTAGAACAAATAACATTTTTTTATAATTTGTTAGTAAACGTATATTATACGCGCTGATGTACTAACTATTTTCAGATCTTAAATTTTTACTATTTCTTAGTTTACCGCTGTAGCAAAAAAAAAAAAAAATGACGCTATTTAAGAACATTATATATTTTAAGTATTTTCTTATTATAATTGCTTTTCAGATGTGAGTCTTTAAATATATTTATCTAATTAATATTGCAGTATTTTGCTTTTTCAGGGTGTCGCTCTATACATATGCAGAAATAGAACCATCGGCATTGCAAGAAGGTTATCTAGAATTGCAATGGAAATGGTGAGATTAACCGCATCAATGCAGTAGATTCGCAAGTTGGCATCTACCCGGACGACATTACAATTTTTAAATAAAATCCAGAGACGGATATGCATATAATTGGCCCTGATCTGGCATCACGTCTGCAGTCGCTTTCTCACAGATGTGCCGCCGCCTCTCTCTGTCTTTTTTATAAATACTTTCATGGTAATTGTTCCGATGAACTGCTTTCGCTGGTTTCCAGACCTCATGAATTCAAGCGTCCTACGAGGCTGGCATACAGCTCTCACCCTTTCACTGTTGAAACTGTTAAATGTAGCCGTCTCTTCGACACCAATAGCTTCATATCTCGCACCTCCCACCTGTGGAACTCTATTCACTGTTACTGTTTCCCTGAGAACTATAATCTCCAACTATTCAAATGTAATGTCAATCGATATCTCCAGTTGCCTTGATCTATGAACAATCTTTCTTCTCACCCTTTCCTCTATCGCTCCTATCTGCTCTCGCTCCAAATCCTCTGTAACCCCTTGCGTGCTAGTGGCTTCCCGCCTTGCTTGGGGTGAAATGCTTTAAAAAAAAAAAGAAGGAAGAATACGACATTCTGAAACAGCTTTATTTTCGGTTGAAATAATCACTTACTTTTAAGACGCTTTTGTTGATGTAGAAGTCAAGATCTTGATGATGACACCGAAAGATACAACCACTTTCATTAAAGACAAAAGTTACAGATATTCCAGTAAAATATATATATATATATATATATACAAATGCACTTGGTGCATTAGACAGTCCCATTATTTTTCTAATTTTATGAAATGATGCTTGTTTAACTATTGTGTACAACTCGACTTATCTGATACAGTGTCCTGAGCAAGACAGTAAACTTTTCCAACAGCAAGGCCTCTGATCAGGCGGTTTTGAGGAGCACGGAACTACCTCTTAATTGCTGGTCTTCCCAGGTCCCAGCTAGGCGTAAATAGTTGACTCCCAAACCGAGGTCAAAACGCTATGAAAGTGTAAAAATAGGTTTTTAATACAATAATTACATTTTTGTAAAAAAAAATATTGAAAACAGGCAGGAAAAAATTATTACCAGTAATACATTTTTGGAAAAAAATATTACCAGCAATAAAATTTTTGTGGGCATTAAATAACCTATTGAGGATGATATGCCGTAAAACAAATCAAATCAAATTAAATCAACAGATACCAGAATAGACTTTGTACTTAGTGTCTGACAGACCATGAGAGATTTCTAGTGCATCTGCAGGTTGAAACGAAAAATAAATTCCTAGGCAATAGGATGAGGACCTTGGTGTCACTGGCTGTCCCTGACATGTAAAAAGGTGGTCAATCTAGCGGCGTCTTGGATGTGCACATGCGAGATAAGCCTGCTGATAGGTAGATACGCAAGGTCCCATCCGAGAGGGAAGAGAAATGGAGTCTCTTTCACCATCTGAAGAAAGATCCGAATTGTGTGAAATTTCCGTAGTCATAGATCATCTCTCCTATATTGCTTAGGGAAGTTGAATAAATAATGTTTTTTGTGACAGTTTTTGATAAATATTTAAACCATATTGCTCTGCATTCTCTTTGTGTTGTATTTTTATTTCTTGTAAAAGGGCATTGTTACTAGTGTAAAGGAAAAAGTGTGTAATAAAGCGAAGAAAGAAATCATTTTCAAACACGACTCTACACTTTTAAATACTTTTTATTACTGAGTAATTGTTTTATTTCAAATTGAAAGAAACGAAGTTGAAAGATCTTTGCGAAATAGCTTCGCAAAAATGTGTTCTTTTGTTTAAAAACACAAATAAATCAATTCCATTTGTATGATAGAAAAACAAAATGTGTATACATAAGATGAGTGTCATGTATTCACGTTGTATCATAAATGCATGTAATTTCCTAGTAGTAAGATTCTCAGCAGTCGAGAACGCTGTATTTCATCTTCTACTATAGTATTGCTTACAAAAATCCGTTGGTATGTTTCAAGTGTGCTTAATTAAATCGCTAGGCTTTGAAAGAGAACACGAATAAAATATGTGAAATGTTGAGTATCTCTCTATATTTCTGAGATGGCGACAAAGATGAGGACAATAGTCCGAATAATGTAAATAGTGTGAAATGTTGAGTAATATATTATACTAAAGATTTTGCGAAAGTTTATGCAAATTCAGATTGTCAGCAACAATGAACAGCTGACCTTTACGAAAAACTGAAAACTTAATTTACAAGATTCTATTTATAAAGAAAATAGGCTCCAGGAATCTAAAAGTTAGATTTTATTAAACTCAGAATTTTATTGGTTAATAAATATTTTTAGATATCTATTTTGAAAAGGGAAAATATTGATCATTTTCTGGAGTGATTCCTCAAATTTTGTAGCCGACGACAAGCATAGTTGTTCGGCTTTTCAAAGTCTTCAGAGGGTTTGAAATAACGTCGCTTATTGATTAATATATGCGAATATGGAAATTAAAATCTAGAGCTTATATTATGCGCAAAAATGAAACAGTTTTGAGCTTTAGTGATATTACTTAAATCTATTTAGTTTTGATTGCGATTTTTAACGGGATTCTACGCTCGTATATATTGTATTCTAGGTTCAATTACTTTGTCACTCCCTCTACTTAGTATATCACTTAATTTCGGAGGAAATGTGGGTTTTCTAATATGCAATTTACCATAGACCTGTTTCATGCCGTTAATAAAAACAAAGACAAGGATATTATTCCGAATGGAGATAATAAGAAAAATAATGTTCCATGAATTAAAAATGTGATCAAAACATTACAATTGAAAATAAACCTTGTTTGTAATATGAACGGCATTTAGATAAATGCTCTCGACAAAATGAACTTACGACCATATCACTTTGAAACACAGGTTCTCGTACGATCGCCGAAGTTAAGCAATGTCGAGCCTGATCAATATCAGGCGCTGTATATTAGTATATGCTGTTGGTGTAATGGATAACGGTTCGGAATTGAATACCAGAGAGCTGAGTTTCCTCTCTAGTCGAGGTCGTTATATTCATTCAGCGCAATTACGCTTGGGGAAAAAATATGAATCCACCTCGTCTGCCACCCCAAATACGTGTTGATTAGTAAGACTTATTTAAGTAAATCATTATTTTCTTTAAGAAATTCTAAAACTATGTTGTGGCTTTAAATAACATTCAAAAGGTTGGTAAGCCGTAAGAAGCAAATTAATCAATCAGTCACTCTTGATGGACAGCCCAGTATCCCAAGGAAAGCTCTTAAAGTGTCTCGTTTAAAAACTTCTCAAAAAATAACGTTATAAAGCGAGACGTAATCGTTTTGTTGCAGCCGATTGACTGTTACATTACGTCTTTCAGTGATTAAATGTAGTTTATTTTTTCCTTATATATGTTTTCATATAGTCAAATAGTGTTTGTATTATACTTTTCATACGGCCAGGTAATTTCAACTTTGATACTTCTTTTATATGCTCAGGGTATTTTCCCCTTTTTTTCATCTTACATGACATTATACATTTTCCATGCTTTTCAGGTTTTATACGTTTTTATAATTTCATACATTTGTTAATTTCTATACATTTTCATACTTTTATTTAAACATTTTACCGGTTTTATACGTTTATAGGTTTTAAAGACATTATATATTTTGTATATGTTTTATAGGGTTTAAACTTTTTAGGTTTGAAACGTTTTACAAGTATAATTTTTTTTTTAAACTGTGTAAATAACAGAAACGCCAACACTTGAGGGTAGCTGCAACAATTAAAATGGATATCTCATATGTTTCCATACTTTATTTATATTATTCGGACTAATTTCCTCATCTTTGTCGCCATATTTATTACAACGTTTCGGTCATTGTACGCTCCAGCCTTCTTCAGGTGGTTGGAATGTCGAACGTAACCCTTTATTTCGCTCACTGGACTGTTCTAGTTCCACGTGCCATGTTTAATGGATATCAGTTATCAGTTATCGCATGTTAATTTCCCTCTGAAAGTTCTCCACTGCCTTAACCGGGTGTTGAACTCACACTCTTTGGGTTCTGTTACTGGATCTAACCAACGCCTTTATCCATGTGCCATGTGTCCTTGAGGTTCCCTAAAAAAGTATAAAACGCATGTTTGTAGTAAAAGTCCCAACAATAAAATTTCATATATAAGAAATACGAACAATAATTGTTTATAGTGGAATTGATAACAGAAAAGAATTCTTTCAAAATATTGATCCTTATATCCTACAGATTCTTAAATGAATCTCCATTCCAAAATATAACTTCAACAAAACTACAACATAAAATACACATATCACCGTAATCAGTAATCATGTCCACACACACACACACACTCTAGTAATCATGTCCACACACACACACACACACATATATATATATATATATATATATATATATATATATATATATATATTAGGTTGGTGCAAAAATAATGACGTAATAATGTCGTTTTTTGACGTTAAAAATACGTCAAAAACTACATTAGTACGTCATTATTTTTGCACCAACCTAATATATATATATATATATATATATATATATATATACACACAAAACGTAAGTATCACCTACCATGTATTCAAGTGTGAAAGCAGAATAACATATATCATATTTGTATTACTTCAAACTTTCCCAAAAGATTAGATTTCATCATTAAATGACTAATGAAGGTGTTGATATGCTGTTAAACAAACAAATCAATTAATCCATCCACAGTTCTCACGTCACTTATAATTTGGTCGCATAGAATGTGTTTTTCGTCTGTATTATTATTTTTTTCTTTCTGTTAACAATATTGCATGAGCTACTTGGTGTTTTGATCTCGTCTGTCAAATTACCATTCTTTTTTTAATGAAGTTAAAATTAAACGTTGCTAATAATACGAAACGGTAATCGCACTACGGTATTTGATGACTCAGTATAATGCTGAAAAGAGATAATATCTTGAGTAAAAATAACTGTGAAACATAGATTGAGGATTTCTTTATAGCTGAACATTATTTTTCTTTCAAAAGACTTGACATTTCATAATGTCGGCGATTCTAGTTCTTCAGAATCTCATGCCTTTTGTCTTCAGAAGTTATCCGTGAATCTTTGCCATTTGTCTCTGGTTTGCCATATCTTCACAAAAACAACAACAACAAAAAAAAAAAACACTTTAAGTCAATTACTTAGCATTTCTTCCTGCCTTCAAGATGTCATGTAAATGTTAGATGAGTAATGGATAGCGACTCGGACAGAGGAATCGGAGAGCCGCATTCGAATTCCAGTCAAGTCTATTACATTCACTTACTTGCTAATACCCTTGGGTAAGTAGCAGAACCAGGTTCTATAGCCTTGCATGGCAACTGGTCTACAGCAGAATGAAATGGCAATCTACTGCGGAAAAAAAGCCTCGTCATGATCGCCTAAGCGTGTATCACGCATGACACATAACTGATACACACATGCACAGACACATATATATATGAAGAAATATAGTTTTAAGGTATGCTATATTTATGGTACAAAGTGCTCAATATTCAGAGATAGAGCGTATGTAAATATATAAGCGACCATTGAAGTCAATACTCATAGGCGACAGACTGTTTCATGCGAGACGCAATCGTGACCTGACCATTGCGTCTAGCATGAAATATGTTAATTTGAAACAATGTCCACTTTCATATATATGTGTGTGTGCGTGTGCGTGCGTGTGTGTGTGCGTGTGTGGGTGTGTGTGCATGTATGTGTAAAAATTCTCAGAATTAATCTGTAGGAAATGCATAAAGAAAAAAGACACTAAAAACTACATCTAGTTTTCTATTGTCTTTTCCTTCACACGCACATGTATATATAACGTCATCCACAGACAGACTGTTTCGTAGCTCATCAGTGTGGCTAGACATCCGGTTGCCTCTATCTCGGATCGAAACCCGACTGAATTGGTGTCAGTCGGAGATTCTACCACTAAGCCGTCGTCGCACGGGAGGGACGCTGTTGGATTTTTAGCGTATTTATTTTTAGAAACACGGCCAGTTACTGCCAGTGACTCAATTCGCTATGCGAAGAGTCTCGCTATATTAGCTATAAAAGTCACTGTTTTTTTACAAACCCATACCTACTCCCTAGAGAGCTCAACTGAAATCAATAATTTATCTCAGGAGCCAATATAACGTCATCCACAGACAGACTTTTTCGCTGTTTCACAGCTCATCAGTGTGGCTAGACATCCGGTTGCCGCTAGCTCGGATCGAAACCCGACTGAATTGGTGTCAGTCGGAGATTCTACCAATCGGCAGGGATGTAGCCGGATTTTTAGCGTATTTATTTTTAGAAACACGCCAGTGACTGACAGTGACTCAATTCGCTATGCGAAGAGTCTCGCTATATTAGCTATAATAGTCACTGTTTTTTTACAAATTTGACAAATGACCGTAGTACATGGACTATGTTCAAGCTGGGTGTAATATCCGGAATTATGACTCAATGAAAGAGGCCTTGCTAAATCGTCGCGTGACGGACGCTTGTGTTTTTCCCTGGTCATACGTACCCGAGTTTTGTTCCTTTCTATTCACTCCTTTTTTTCTCTCCATCCTTACACTGCTGACACGCGAATTAATTCTCGCTGTCGGTTTTATTTTAGTCTCTTTTCCTTTCATCATTTTTTTTTTTAGTTATATATATTTGCTATTTTTTCCAGCGAGATTTATAATTTATTTTTTATTTTATTTTTATTTTATTTTATTTATTTTTTTTTTTTTGGCTGAGGCGTAAGTCGACAAATCTTCTTTCTGTTTCGTTTGGATATATATTTTATTTTTTTTTAATATTTCCATGTCTTTATCCATTTGATATTTCCTTTTTCGTTTTATTCTTGATTCTATTTCTTGTCTCGATTCCCGTTCGTGCTCACCTTTTCACTCCTGCATTTTCTTTTTAGTCCATATTTGTCCACGTTACATTTTTTATTCTAATTCCTGGCTTATTTTAGAATTACGCCCGTTTCCCGATTTCTCGAGAGTTCTCATTTTTTCTCTCGCGTCATTCTCAAATCTCGTTTCTTGTTTCACGCTTAAGTCTATTTTCATTTCTTGTTTTCTCCTTTCATTTAACTCTGGAAAATATAAGCTGATAAAGAATTCTTCTGAGCCTTATTAATTCTTTGGGTTTTGTACACATGGAAGCAGACTTTTGAATAAATTTCTTTTACCTTTACTCTGACCAAACAGTAATTTATTTTGAATTAAGAGCTGAAAATAATTTTTACTGGACACTAAGTGAGGCAAGAATATATCTTCTCATTGGACTTATTCAAACTTTAGAACAAGGTTATCCTGACAGAAGAAAAAGTCCCATCAGGATTTATTTCAGAGGTGGGGATATAATCCTAACAAATATAGTATAAGAAATGGCTAAATTTTAAATCCTACAACACAAAACTATTTTCCTTTAATCATCATGGAAAACCATTTTTGACCTCCACCAGCATGGCTGATGTTAACCTCCAGGAGTGCATCTGATTGCCTTTTCTTGGTCTCACGTTTTCGATTAACATGATTTAGAGTGATTATATTAAACCAATTACTAGGAGACTTGTTACACTCTATCGGGCGAAATATTTTTCTTCATCAGAATCAACCAAGAGAAATAATAAAAAAAGACAAGCATTGTTAAAAGTTAAAAATGAAAGGAAGTTGTGGAGAACCATGATTGCTCACATCCCGAATGACATAGAACTGAGATGAATAAGTGAACTGGAAAAGTGCAATGTGTTTTCCTGCGTTTTCAGAAGCCTATGCTCTAAAAGATATATTGGAAGGTAAATATATATAAATATTTCTTGTGATAGGTATTTCGTTGCAAAATACATTAATTTACCAAGATGTAGCGAAGGCATACAACCGCTTAGCCACTGGGGCGAGGAATACACAGTTTGCATCCTCTGCAAAAGAATAACCCTTCCTCAACACGATAGTCTCATCTACAAAAATGTTTACATATTAAAACATAACCGACCAATGAAATATTAGGTTGGTGCAAAAAATAATGACGTAATAATGTCGTTTTTTGACGTATTTTTAACGTCAAAAAACGACATTATTACGTCATTATTTTTGCACCAACCTAATAATTTTTGTAGGGCACAATATTAACCTACCACCCGTGCTTGTTTATAGACCGCAACAAAAACAAGCATTATGTACCTATTCCCTGTAAATCTTTAAAAACGACCATTATTTATCTATTTCTCAACAACTCAAATTCTTATAAACTCCAATATAAACGACTAGTATTTACTATTTCCTAACCAAGTACAGTGAAACCTCGGTTCACGAATTCATCAATGTAAAATGGATTAATCCGTTCCTGGTCTCAAGATGATTGCTTATTTAAACTTTAACAAAAAGTACTTTGTGCATAAGTTTATACACATGGCTAATGAAAATTAAATAATACCTAAAACTAATGAAAATCATTAAATCTAAGAAAAAAACATTCCAATACTAAACAAATAAAATATAGAGGAAGACTTCAATTTTACCGTTCCTGCGTGAGAGTTGATGGCATAAGTGGAAGGAGAAGAAAAGAGATGTTATTGTTTGGAAAAGGGAAAGAAAGACATGATCGTCTCTATTTACAAGAAGAGTATAGATCGTTGATTTTATCATATAATACTGAGTAAGAAGTGATAATATCATCAACAATTGTTTTTCGCTTAACTTTTCTTTTTCCTTTACCAGTATCACTGCTAGCTTTCTTTGGGACCATAACTGAGGACTAATGAAGAGGGAAAAAAAAAAACACAGTGCAATAAAATTGGAAAAAAAAAGTACAGCTAAACCCACAAATGTATACAACATGGCGGTCGACAAAGAAATGATTCCGTTCGGGTTAACTCGGTTCGGCTTGGTTCATCAATGTTGTTCCAGAACCGAAATTTTTTTCGACAACCGAGACATTTTCATCTCAAATATTATGTTCGAAAAACGATTTATTTGACATGTGAGACGTTCGAGAACAGAGGAAACACTGTAAATGTTTATAGACTCGAATAAAAACTACTATAATTTACCTACCAGTGAACTAAGTAAATGTTTATAGACTCCAATATAAACCACCATTATTCACCTATTTCCAAACAAAGTACACTCAAATATAAAAGATCCATCTTTACTCATCCCCAAATCAGGTAAATCCACATAGTCCCTATTTTCTTTTTAAATTAATCGTTATCAACCCAAAACAAGCGGTACAACCACTAGCACACAAAAGGGTTACACAGTGTACGGAGGAATTATTAGGTTGGTGCAAAAATAATGACGTAATAATGTCGTTTTTTGACCTTAAAAATACGTCAAAAAACGACATTATTACGTCATTATTTTTGCACCAACCTAATAATAACAGAAACAATAGTAATGAGAAGAAACACAAGAGCAACCAGGTGGATTCTAAATAACGATTGACATTGATTTAAATTTTGCAGATAAATTTGGTTGGAATGTATGGAGCCGGGAGGGAGTTTCACTAGTGAGAAGTGCCAGATAATAAACTGTTAGTATAGAACTTATACCATCTAGCTAGCTGAACTGCAATTTGATGAGATCTCGACACCAGTCTAGTACTCTGCTTAAATTCAAAAAGTCTATGTCTAGCGTAGAGCTCATTCTAACAATTACAAAGAAAGTGTTTATAAATAAGGCACAGAGAGGCAACCTTATGGCAGTGGGAAAGTGAGTGAAGCTGAGCCATGAGATCAGGCCGATTATTATTGCTGATTCTTCTTTGGATCTTATCGAGGAGCTCCAGGAAAATAGTAGGGGCATCGGACCATATATGGTAGTAATGTTCTACGCATGGACGAATGGTAGATTTATAGATATACAAGATAAATTCCGGAGAGAAAAATTGTCTTCCTCGACACAGTGAACCGAATTTCTTAGCAGCTGATCTGGCGATGAATTCAATGTAATCTTTTCCCCTCATGTCATCTGAGAACGTTAAGCCGAGACGCAATAAAACATTATCTTGGGGGATAGCGTTATCCATGCTGATACAAGACTGAAAGGAGTCTCTCAGATGACTAATGGAAAGCAGTTTAGTTTGGGAGGCGTTAAAATTGACAAACCATCCTTTTCAACATTTAACGACGGTCTTGAGGTCGTTTTATAATATCGGCTGACATTTTGACCTTCTCTGATCAGCCTTACTATCGAGGAATAGGAAATCGTAGTGTCGTCAGCGTAAATGCCAATCTGATCTGATTGGAAAGGTCGCTAATGAAGAATAAAAACAGCGTAGGGCCAAGGATGGAACCCTGGAGGACACCCGCGTTAGTACGAAAGGATGTAGAACAGTGGCCGTTCAAGGCAACTTTCATTACCCGATTTGATAGAAACAACCGGATCAGTTGAAAAACGTGCCCGGATATGGCATAGTTTTTCAGCTTGTGGATGCCAGACTCTGTCAAAGGCTTTCGAGATGTCTAATACTACAGCACGGGTTTCACCGTTTTTATCTAAAGCATGATAGTCTCTGTCTTCAATTATCGTTAGTACATCAGCAGTTGATCTGGAGAAACGAAAGACGTATTGCTTGTCTGAGAAAAGGCCCTGTGCAGTGAGATGACGAGCCAATTTGATTAGGGTCTCTAGTTGTTTCTCAAACAGAGACAGAATAGTAATAGCCCGATAGGTTTATGGGTCAGAGGGTTCACCAGATTTCATAAAAACTGGAACAACAGACGATGACTTCCAGCAAGGAAAGAAAGCATCAAGCAGCGAGGCATTTATTATACAGTTTCGAGAGAACAGGAGCCAGTTGAGGCGCATACTATTACAGAGATACTATCGGGTCACATGTTCTGTGGGGATAAAGTTTAGAGATGATAGCAGAAAACATGGAACGTGTTATATACATATCACTTTCCAGAGAATCAGTCCTAAGTGGAAAGTCAGGCAGGGATGCTCCAGACAAGTCAAGAGTAGAGTTTGCGGAGAATGTATGGGCAAAGCATTCAGCTTTATCAGCAGAGGAAGATAATACTTCAGATCGATTGAATAGGGGGAATAGAGACCTTATTTAGTAATCTATTACAGAGAGGCCAGCAGTCACAAGAGCTAGAGTTTTTAGAGGTTATGCGGTACCCCATTCTCTCAGTAAACAGGGACTTAGCTCCTTTAAAGACTTGTTTACATTTCTTACGAGCAGTAGCCAATAGGTACCTATTATGACGAGAGCTGTTCTGCTGATATGGCCGGAAATAGTTGTTCCTGTGCGCTCTGATGTTTCTCTTTCTGGAATGAGGAGCTATCAGTATTTACATTATTTATAATTCACTCATCTTGTTTTCAATTATCTCAACGTTTCGACCATTTCTGCTTAATGGCCTTCTTCAGTTATTTTTCAATTTGAGAAACCTTCTGTTTTCTTTTTTATCTGAATACGATGTTTAATCTACGTGGGTATACTGTTCACGTTACACTGTGAATGTTTCACTGGATATCTCATCTTGGTCTTATTTAGCACTGTACACTAATTGCTCTTAGTTTCTCTCTCTTTTTGTTTGTTTTCTTTGTCTTTCTTTCTTTTTCTCTCTTTTATTTTCTCTTTTTCATCGAAGTGCTCTGTTATTCTTTATACATTTATTTTGTTTTTTCTCACTCCCTCTTTCTTTCTCTCTCACTTTATTTCTTCTTTCTTTTTGCCTTCTCTTTTTATCTGACTTTTTCTCTGTTATTCTTTCTATTTTTCTCTTTCTTTCTTTCTTTCTTTCTTTAAATATCTGTATTTCTCTCTTTCTCTCTCTTTTTGTTTCTGTCTTAATCTCGCTGGTTTTTCTGTTTATCTAACTTGCCTGTCTGTCATTCTTCATTTATTTGCTTTTTTTTTCTTGCTTTCTCTCTCTCTCTCTCTCTCTCTCTCTTTCTCTCTCATTTAATCTCTTTTCCAAATTCTTTTTTTCTTTCTCTTTTTCTCTTTTTCTCTTTCTCTCTTTTGTTTACACATGTAATGTTTTCCTGTGTGCAGCAGGAGAAAAGTATATATATGCTGTACCGGTCCCAGGGATTGAAATCACAATTATTTTCTAATGGAATTCATGGGCCAAAGCGTTAATCCACTAAGCCATTGTCCAGTTAAAAGTCTAAACCTGATACCCTTAAAACAACTCTGCCTGCTGCTGACACTGTTTCTGCCAATTGACATTCTTGACAGCAATCACCGAGTTTTCTCTTCCATTCCTGCTGCTTCTGTGAAAGTTTTGCTGTCATTTCTTTTTATTAATGGATCTCATATTGTATTTATTTCTATGCTAGGCCAAATAAGGAGGTTCTCCTAGCCTAGTATGTGCACTAGGTCTTTCAGGCGTCTCTCAGTTGTTCTTATCTGTCTAGTATCATGGTTTACAGATTGAAAAATCTTCAGTCCAAATTTCAAGTAAAAAATTACTGGATGATGACCCAGACAAATAAGTACGTGTTGAGGGTCGGAAGGCAAAACGAACGGAACCTTGGGAAAATGACAAAAAGGAAGAGGATTCTAGACAAAAGTCCTCAAATGTTTATATTGGCATATAAAATTAACTCCTAAAACTTCTTCTTCTTCTTCTTCTTCTTCTTCTTCTTCTTCTTCTTCTTCTTCTTCCTGCGCCGTGTCCCTTCAGGACGTTGATGGCTTTCCAACATTTCCTTTCCTTTGTAGCTCTTCACAAATTTTGTCTTTTTGCTATCTCTTCGAAACCTTGCCCAGCCATCCATTCATTGAAGCTCTCTAGTTACGATACGTGTTGTTTTCTTCTGTCATTCATGCCTTCATACTGTCCAGTGAGTATCAAATTTTCCATGCCCTCTTTCCTCATTATGTACCCTAGAAATTTCAAATGTCTGTTTTGTTCCCCTGGTCGCCAAAACTTCATCGTTACCGACAGTTACAATATGTTATTCCCATGGCATCCTTTTGTAGAACCAAATGTCTGTTGCTTCAAGCCTCTGCTTTATCTTTGTGAACATTGTCCAGCATTCAACTCCATATAAAAGGACTGATATTACCTAAAAGTTTAATACTATTTTCTTTGTATCTAACGAACTCTTTCTGTTTCTTCATACTTTTCTTATATTTTGAAAGGCATATTTCGCTATCTCAAAGCGCATTCGAATTTTTTTATTTCACTTTCCGTCGTCTGTTTAAACACTCTTCATTTTGTCATTTGTATATTAGGCTGTCCCTTTCGATAACAACCATGTCTTGCAATTGATGTTTAGTCATTTTTCTCGCTACCTGCTATAGAAGTTCCTCTACTTTCCTTTCGGCGTCTGCTATCAACATTGTGTCATCAGCAAATCTGATATTATTAAGATCATGGCCGCCGATAATTAATCATGGCAGGATTTCTAATTCTCTGAGAATCGCCTCACTGTAAAGTTTGAATAAATCTCTTGAGAAAACACATCCTTCTCTTACACCCCTTTCTATTTTTCTATATTTACTGAATTCATTTTCTATCTGTAGGGAGGTGGCTTGCTACCAGTATAGCTACTGGATTATTCTAAAATGCTTACCAAATATATCAAGGTAACTTAGCAATCCCAAATGTTCTTTTATCAAACGTATTTACATAATCTATAAAACGTAGGTACATCTTCTTCTCCATTTAGATTCTCTTTCTGATATTCTGAGCATAAATTCCACATTCCCTGTTTCTTCAAGAACCCGCGCTTTTTTCTTTTGTTCTATTTCCGGTCTGATTCTGCTGTCCATTTTTTTATTTGAATTCTGATCTAGAACAAGAAGGAACACGTTGAAAATCGAACTCAGTACTTTTTGAGTGGCCTGTCTGAAAAGATAGACAATACACTATTGTGATGGTTATTACTGATATTAAGTTCAGTGTCGTACATGTTAAGGAATCAGGTCTGTCAATGAGGATAGAATAGATTACATTATTGAAGGACGACGACTTATATTCAACTTCGAGACACACATTCTTTTATTAAATAACGGAAATTTATAAGCTGAAGAAATAGCATTATACGGTTCGTGAAAATGGCGTCGATATGAATGGCCACAAAATTGACACTCAAAATATCGGATTTCTGCTGAGTTTGAACACTGACTGTGCTGCTAAATATGTGACAATCTTAATCAGAATGAAGTTATCTTCTTTTATGCGTGTTAATGTATCTCTATCTATAAAAGGCAGGATGTGTGTGTGTGTGCACGGCCGCAATTTTCGACGGATTTGCACCAAAAATTACATGCACATACTCCAAGTTCCCGGGTGGGCCAAAACCGAATTTGCATTTCCCAACTCCCATCGATAGTGGAAATAATCGATTTGTTCATGCTTCTACAGCAGTTTTCATGTAGTATGCGGCCATTTTGTACTCGCCAGAGTGAGAGCCAATAGCTGGCTGCCACGAATAGGCAGGAAGATTTTATTGGCCAGCGTGAGATCCAACAGCTGACTGACACAAATGTTAACTAGCATGCTAGCATGGAAAAAAAAATCGATAGCTGCATTCGTCACAAGTGGGAAAAATTTAAATCTGCATGGCACTTTACTCCATTTGGCTCATCCGCTGGCTTAAAATCAACGTTGATTCTGATTCTGCAGAACTGGGTTGGGTCTAAAAAAGTATTTGTTGTTAACATTCTTTTTTCATTCGGTTTTTCCAGTTACGAGTCCTTTTTTTAAAGCTGATCGTTTTTTGTTCATTTTATTTAGTTCTTTTTTCGTAACAGATTTAATGTTTAGTATAGAGCTTGGAAAAAATTCGCAGTGTGAGATAAGCAAGAAGTAAGGCATGTAGCAACATCAGCACGGCAAAGGGCACTCCTTTAAAGGCAAGAAGGGGCAAAAATATTTTAAGTCAAGTTATAGCGATTGCTGTATGAGTCGTACCATTTTTTAATCAAGCCCGGGCAACGCCGTGTCATGCTGCTAGTCGTATCTATGAATGTTTTTGTGATTCTTAACCGTTTTCAAACATTTTTCTGGGATAAAAACAGTGTTAATACTTTTCTATTCCGCTGTATATGAACAATTTTTAATCACATATCTTTAAAATGTCACTTTCCTTCTGTATTGCTATTTATGTCTTTATCTAGAGGAAGAGCACAAAAACTGACTGAAGAATACCTGAATGGAATTTGAACTCGATCTCTTCCTTCCATTTTCTATACTCCTCACTCAAACACCATATCTACAGCTATTCTTTTTTACAAATAAATATTTATTTACATAAGTACCTACATTTAGGACACTTCTAGATTTCCAAATAAAAATATATCACTTTAGTTATTTTGACCAAGAATTGTAGTTTTACTGCTACATTACGACCTGTGTCACACTGATCATCGACCAATCTCCTGTTCATCTTCGAGTCAAGTTACTTATATAGGTTAATTTCCCGCCTTCAGAATCCAACCACTTGGCCGACGATAAGATGCATACTAGAATATAGTGGCGAATAGCTTGAAGTATTTTAACAGATAAGAGAAACAAAGAGAGGATAAAGAAGGGGGAGGCAGAGGAGAGAAGGATAAAGAGAGAGATAGGGAGGGAGAGAGACTGGAGAAAAACAGGGATAGATAGAGAAAGTGATAAAAATGGAGAAATGTATGAAGATATTTATGTTTCAAGATAAAAGGTGAGGTAAATGCTAGCGAATATTTCTTTAGCTATTTTCTCCTGCTGCATAGAGAATAAAAATATTACAAGAGTAAACAAAAGAAAGAATTAAAGAAAGAAAGAAAGAAAGAAAGAAAGAAAGAAAGAAAGAAATAGTAAGAGAGGAAGAAAAACGAATGAGAAAGAGATTAAATGAGAGAGACAGAGGGGGGAGAGAGAGAGATGGCGGGAGAAAAAATAAATGACGAATGACATAGAGGCAAGCTGGATAAAAAAGATACGTTAAAGAAAGAAAGAAAGAAAGAAAGAAAGAAAGAAAGAAAGAAAGAAAACAATGCTTGGGAAGCAAAGAACAAAGAAATAAATGGAAAGAAAGAAAGAAAGAAAGAAAGAAAGAAAGAAAGAAAGAAAGAAAGAAAGAAAGAAAGAGAAAAAGTTGAATAAAAAGCGAAGGTAGAAAGAGAGAAAGAAAGAAGGAAAAGAGAGAGAGAGAGAAAGCGAGAAAGAAAGAGAAAGAAAAAAAGAAAATAAATGTCCAAAGAATGTCAGAGCAACTTCGATGAAAAAGAGAATAGAGAAAAAAAAAAAAAAAGAAATACAAAGAAAAATCAAAAAGAGAGAGAGAAAGAAAAATAATCCATTCTTTTTTTATTCTACCTTCTCTCTCTCATTCTTTTCACCTTTCTTTCTATCTTTTTTCTTTCTCTTTCTGTATTCTCTTTTTATTCAACTTCCCACTCTCATTTCTTTTACCTTTCTTTTTTCTCTTTCTATTTTTCTTTCTGTGTTTCAGAGAAAGGGTGAGACAGAGGAGGGGATTAGAGAGAAAGAGAGATAACTTCCTCTTTCTGATTCCCGCCGAAATGATCACATTCACGAGTTCTTAATCTGCGTACGAACGCAACACGCAATCATACAGACGGACTTTCGATCACGTATCGGCGTCTGATTGTATCATTGTCATCGATTTAGAATTCTTTCTCTCCTTCGTGTTGACATCTATACAACAGGTTATACAATCGAAGCCCATGCAGAGGAAAGAGAACATACCGGCTTCACCAGGTCAGCCATCATATCTCGCCTATCCAATGGAAGTTGCTTATCAATGGAAGTGGTCACTTTCATAAAGTGCAGCGGATAAAGACTTTGAGATTGTAATTGTGATCGCAGGAATAATTTTGAAATGGTATATAGCGTGTGTTGCGATATGTAAGCCAGACAAGATGATACATGTGGTGGGTTGTATCGAACTTTGCGTGCTGTTTTATTTCCTGTTATAGATGTATAGAGAGACCAGAGGTATGGGCCTATTTTATGAGGTCAGAGAAAGAAATAAAAAAAAGCATAAAAGAGAGGAATTTAGAAATGTAGGAAGTAAGCAAAAATAATAGATTCTGAATTAAATGAAAAGAAACGGCGTGTTTCAAGTTAAAAAAAAAATTATTATATTTCGATGCTTCTCAAATTAGGCGACCATAGCTCTCCACAACATATCGGTTTTTGTTAGTCTATATAACTGACTTTTTGCCTCATTGTCTTTGTGATGCCATCCGTTCAGAAAGCCACATAAAGTAGGTTACCCGCAAGTTAACCCTGTTTCTTTTGATGTCACTTTATCTTATGAGTGTTAACTTCACGCTGCATTACATATCCTAAAAATTTTCAATATCACTTTCTCTAATGGAAACGGACATTGCTTGACTATTTCCATACCAAGTCAATCTTTATAGAAAGGCTCGTTGCTTACCTATTTTCTGACCAAGTAAATCTTTATAGACTCCAATGAAAACAACCACTGCTTCCTTATTTCTTGACTAAGTGAATATTTATAGAACCAAAAATTAGGCATTATTTATGTTGAGGGGTTCTCCCGTTTTTACACAAATGGACTCACCCAGTATATACATATACTACGGCTACGGGAAGACACGAGAGTAAGACGAGAGCAAGACCGAAGAGTAGAGTAGAGTAGAGTAGAGTAGAGTAGAGTAGAGTAGAGTCGAGTCGAGTCGAGTCGAGTCGAGTCGAGTCGAGTCGAGTCGAAAGTGACAGAGTAAAAGGTTGTAGGTAGCCGGAAGAGTGAGGGTGTGGTAACAGCATTGTAGAAGTCACAGTGAGCGAGCACGTAGTCTCAATAAGAAGTCATACAGCGATACTTCAATACCAAAGACTGTATATATATATATATATATTGCTACTAACCCGTATTCCTGGAACTACTAACCTGCATTACCAGTTTGTATTATTACGTTAATACATTATTTTCATATATTCATTCCTGACGTTCGTTATTTATTGGTACCGGATTTCAACCCGGAATCCACAACAATTTACGTATTTCCTGACCAAGTAAATATTTATAGCCCCGCCACCAAAAAAAGAAAAAAAAGAAGAAAGGACCGTTGCTTAACTATTTCCTCACCAAGTAAATCTTTATAGACTCCAATGAAAACAACCGTTGTTTTTTATTTCATGACCAAATAAATATTTATAGAACAAAAAAAAATGGGGATTATTTGCCTATTTTTTGACCAAGCAAATCTTATAGACGACCAAAATCAACCATTATATACCTATTTCTTGACTAGGTAAATCTTTATAGAACCAAACAAAAATGACCATTGCTTACCTATAACCTTGACCAAGTAAATCTTTATAACTCCCTACAAAAACGATCATTATTTACCTGCGTTCCAACAAATAAAATTCTTATAAACTTTAATATAAATGACCAATATTTATCTATTTTCTAAACAAGTAAATGTTTATAGACTCGAATAAAAACTACCATAATTTACCTACTTCTGAACTAATAAAATTTTTATAGTGATTTTCTAAGCGTAGCTTAGATGTCGCACAAGGCCGAAATTGTTTTAGCAAGACAAGCTTGCTAACCATTACGTCGCTTTGAGGTGCCCAAGTAAATGTTTATAGACTCCAATGAAAACGACCACTGCTTACCTATTTCTGATTAGGAATATAAATATCGTTGTTGTTCTTATTTTCTTTGTCACTTCATCGTTGCTCACATGTTTCGTACATGAAATTCCCGACAGAAGCGCATCTATGTCATTTCAAGTATGTTCATCAAATACGAAGAGACTGTCCAACATTTACAGCCATAGGTATTACATACTATTTTCGAATATTTTTCTTTGTTGCTAACGACATTTTCCTGATTCTTACTATGTTGTTTAGCTTTCGGAAGACATATTTTGTCTATTGGTATGCGCCTACGCATCCGTATGTCACAGTTTTTACGTTATTTACGTATGTAGTTGAATTTCTGTACCCGCTTGATTCTGATGCTATCGATTCGAAGCCCATACCATTTGCCCTCTCGCTTGATGATGAACATTCATTTTTGACTTCGGTTTAATATACCAACAGACTGAGAGGGCAATTTGAGAATGAGTTCTTAACACTTATTAACATTGATTTCTTGTTACCATTTCCATCATCATATTTAGGTGAATGTGGCTGTAAATGATTTCTTGTTGACGGAAAGAAATCGGCTGGATAGCACTAAACGAGATTTGGAGCTTAAGCTGACTAAATTGGTGCCTAATATAAAATCTATCTGTAGCAGGAACAACGCAAAAGGATCTCCCTAACTGGTTTGTTGGTCAAGAAACAAGCTAGAATATACCAAATCTGATAAAGTAAATTTTAATATCTTTCTGTTTGAATGTTTGGACGTGGATTCATGATTTTGAATATTTATAATAAGACTAATATCCTCATCTTTGTTGTTATTATCTCAACGTTTCGATTATTGTGTCTGTCGGCTTTCTTCAGGTGTCCGTCAATCGGTATAAGCTTTACAGAATTTCGAACTAAACTCTTTATTCAATATTAAGGGAAGTACATTTCTCTAATTCCACTGTTTAGGCTAATGATTTTTAACGTGGTGCGCATGCCCCACCGGTGGGGCATGGTAATATTTTGGTGGGGGATGTGCACCCTCCGGCTAACTATACCAACAAAATAAGGAGGCAATTCGTGAATGAGTTCTTAACACTAATTAACATTGATTTCTTGTTACCATTTCCATCATCATATTTAGGTGAATGTGGCTTTAGTGCTGTAAATGATTTCTTGTTGACGAAAAGAAATCGGCTGGATATCACTAAACGAGGAGACTTGGAGCTTAAGCTGACTAAATTGGTACCTATTAGGTTGGTGCAAAATAATGTCGTTTTCTCACATATGTTACTATGTGAGAAAACGACATTATTTTTGCACCAACCTAATAATATAAAATCTATCTGTAGCAGACATGACGCATAAGGATCTCACTAACAGTCATTTTGTGATGAGCTCAAATTTCATTTTGCATTATTATTTCATGCCTAAAACGATGAAAGACTATTACAGAATACACTTTCATTGAAATATTTCATATTTCTGCATTTCATCTCACTTTTATATGCTTTGAAACTATATATATATTTAACTGTCTTTTTTTTAAAAAAAAATATTTTTCTCTTTCATGGACGCCATGGTCTTTAGAGGCTTATTTAGAGACCACGTTAATGGCCTTTTAAGCATTCTTCACGTGAGTTGCAGTAAAACTTGAAACATGTAAAATATTAAATATTGCAGGGGGGGGAAATCCCAAATTTTAGAAATACCAAAGTCGGTCATGGCCCCAAATCGGTTGGTAACCACTGATTTATAGAGAATTCGTTGTCTTTGAACACCAATTTCCTGTTAGGATCATTTTTATCCTTACTAAGAACACCTATGACATCAGTATAGAATCTCCTCATCATCAGTAATTTGGCCTCCGAGTGCCGGGAACAGGAGGGTTGCTTTCTATTGGTAGATTCGTTTGGATTATATCATGGAATGCTTAAATGATAAAGGTTACGGTAAGAAAACACGCCATTGTCGTACTTCTCTTTCTATTCTGTTAAGACGACCGAAGTTCTAACTACAGAACAAAGCACTTCCTGAACTGTAATGGACATTTCCATATTCAGCATATATATATATATATTTTTTAATTGTGGAACAGAATTTACCAAAGATATAAAAAGGCATATTTTGTCTTTATAATGTAAATGGAAACATCAGTCTATAAAAAGACACGAGATAATGAAAAGGCAATCTAAGAGAAGATCTGCCAGATTTCATTTTTGGAAAAGCTCAGAATGTGAAAAATAATCGGATGAAAAATCTGGATAAAATGTCTGGAGATTTCCAGAGAGTTTTTCGTAAACTTTGGGATTTGAAGATAAGAGTTGTATTATTTAGTAATAGTTCGTCCGGAACTGTTCAGAAAAGCTTTTTTTTAATAATTTCAACCCAATCAAGACGATAATGCCACTAGAACGTAGGGTTTTACAGATATATATATATATATATATATATATATATATATATATATATATATACACACACATATATACAGAATTTTTTTTAGCATTTCACCTCAAGCAAGGCCGGAGTGCCACTAGCACACAAGGAGTTACAAAGAGTGAGAGAAAGAGTAAAGAAGGGTGTTTGAGGAAAGCTTGAATAGGAGGACAGGGATCAGGATCAAGGCACCAGAAGATGTTGATTGACATTACATTTGGTGGGAAAGTGACTGAAGTCGTGATGCCTGGTCAGGAAAGATTATGTTACAAACCGTTCTTTGGATTTTGTCAAGAATCTGGCGATCATATATGGTAGCAGTATTCAATGTGTATAGACACATAGTTTTGTAAAGATACTGAATCTCAACTTTACCCCAGATCTCGTGGAACGGATAGATTAGATCAATTGCTAGAGTTATTATAAAATTGTGGATTCATATTTTTGCTGCATTTTGATTGGGTGTTTTTGGTTAGTGGCATATCAACCACTATCGATTATTTAATGATGAAAATTCAATATTTATTTATGTATTTATTTATTTTAGATTATTATAGTTACAGTGATACAAGTTTTAATAATTAACCCATAGCTGAGGGGAGAAGTGTTGGGATTAACACCTTCCTCAAAGTTATTTGTGCATAAGAGATTATATCGAACCCAACGAGCATTGGAACTCGGCTCTTCGAAAAGAAGAGAGGAAGAGGAAAAAGAAAAGAAAAAAACAATGACGAAGACGAAGAAAAAAAAAAGAAACAGGCAGACGAAAAGAAGAGAGGAAGAGGAAAAAGAAAAGAAAAGAAAAACAACGACGAAGAAAAAAAGAAACAGGCAGACGAAAAGAAGAGAGGCAGAGGAAAAAGAAAAGAAAAACAAACAACGACGAAGACGAAGAAAAAAAAAAGAAACAGGCAGACGAAAAGAAGAGAGGAAGAGGGAAAAGAAAAGCAAAAAAACAACGACGAAGACGAAGAAAAAAAAAACACGCAGAGGAAAAAAAGAGAGGAAGAGGAAAAAGAAAAGAAAAAAAAAACAACGACGAAGACGAAGAAAAAAAGAAACAAGCAGATGAAAAGAAGAGAGGAAGAGGAAAAAGAAAAGAAAAACAAACAACGACGAAGACGAAAAAAAAAAGAAACAGGCAGACGAAAAGAAGAGAGGAAGAGGGAAAAGAAAAGCAAAAAACAACGACGAAGACGAAGAAAAAAAAAACACGCAGACGAAAAGAAGAGAGGAAGAGGAAAAAGAAAATAAAATAAAACAACGACGAAGAAAAAAAGAAACAGGCAGACGAAAAGAAGAGAGGCAGAGGAAAAAGAAAAGAAAAACAAACAACGACGAAGACGAAGAAAAAAAAAAGAAACAGACAGACGAAAAGAAGAGAGGAAGAGGGAAAAGAAAAGCAAAAAAACAACGACGAAGACGAAGAAAAAAAAAACACGCAGACGAAAAGAAGAGAGGAAGAGGAAAAAGAAAAGAAAAAAACAACGACGAAGACGAAGAAAAAAAGAAACAAGCAGATGAAAAGAAGAGAGGAAGAGGAAAAAGAAAAGAAAAGAAAAGAAAAGAAAAACAACGACGAAGTCGAAGAAAAAAATAGAAACATGCAGACGAAAAGAAGAGAGGAAGAGGAAAACGAAAAGAAAAAAAACAAACAACGACGAGGGCGAAAAAAAAAAAGAAACACGAAGACGAAAAGAAGAGAGGAAGAGGAAAAAGAAAAGAAAAAAAAAAAAAAACAACGACGAAGACGAAGAAAAAAGAGAGGTAAAGAAGAAGCCGGGAAAGAAAGAGACGAAGTAAACTAAGAAGAAGCAGGAGAAGAAGAAAAAGAAGAATAAATGAAAAAGAAGAAAACAAGCCTTTCAACACTTTAAAAAAATAAATACTTATGCTTCTAAAAGTATTCTTTATGTAATTTCTCTCGAACAGGTTTCCCGGTAATTCATGCTTATTTCCAACTCTTTCGAACCTATAGGATTCGCCAACATTTCTAGCGCCGAAAAAACAACCGATGAAGGCCTCAGGTTATATCGGTGGGGAGGGTAAGAATTATACAAAAAAAAAAAAAAAGAAAAAAAATCGAAGACGAAAAAACAATAAATATATTGGTCCGAATTAAACAATCCACAACAAAGCATAGGAAGATCAGCGTTCTGACAAGTTGGAATGTATTTTTGTTTATCCGTTGGCAAGAATCTCATTGATTCTGCTATCAAACTCGAAGTATGCTTGGGCAAAGAGCAATGCTAATTTCGATGTTAATTTATTCAACAATGCCTTTGTAGTGAAATCTGAGACACTTCATCAATGACTCCACGTGCTAAATTATCCTGAATATAATTCTTAAAGTGACTTAGTGGGTTTTGCACTCTGGTCTATTATTCGGAAATAACAGATAGGAAGCCAAACCTAATTTATATACGCATTAGTTTTAAAAGGCTTGCTATAATTTCCAACCTGAACTGGAGAGAATTTTCTTTTTTTTTTTTAATCGGTTTAGCTTTCTTGTATAGTGTTTCCCAAAGTTCTTTCAACATCATATCACCAAGAAATACGTTAAAACGTAGGAATTCTCAGCCAAACCATGGCACTCACGAGCAAATCTCGACACCGTCATCAATTGCGAAACAGCCACTGTAAAACCGGGGTGTGTCATAAAGGGGTGCAGAATTAATTTCAACTCGGAACCAATTTGAACTCAGGAATAATTTAAACTCGGTACTAAGGCTTAGGCTCATGGTTAGGATTAGGGCGTTTAAATCAAATTGAAATTAGTTCCGAGTTGAATATATTCCGAGTTGAAATCAGTTCCGAGTTGAAATTAATTCCGAGGTGAAATTAGTTCCGAGTTGAAATTAATTCCGAGTTGAAATTAGTTCCGAGTTGAATATATTCCGAGTTGAAATCAGTTCCGAGTTGAAATTAGTTCAGAGTTGAAATTAGTTCCAAGTTTAAATTAGTTCTGTCACTCGTGATAAGCCTATGTTTTACTACGAGTTTATGTTCATAACGCGAGTAGGATAAGCCTAAATTGAAAATGTTCATTTATTTATTAATAATTTACCTATTAAAAGGCATAAGAGGCGCTTAATGTAGAGTGGTAGCGAATGAGATTGATGTATGAATTTAAGAAGAGGAGGCAAGAAATGCGGATTATAAGGAGGTGTCAGATAAAAAACGGTTGACTCTAGACTTGAAGAGGTTAAGGAATAATGATTGGTTAAGTATCCTCATAGAATTCGATTCCAAAAAGAAGCAGTTCTTGGAAAAATCAGTCCAAAGAAATACGAAAGGATTGGTGATGATTATTCCAGTGTACGTGGTAAGGTGGGTCTTAGCATTGAAGGTAAGACCTGGCGGATCTAAAGAATGTATTGCGCATGAACATTTCCTATGCGAACAGAGACAGTGTAGGACAAAGCTAGCAATGTTTCGTCTGTGGGAAAGGAACTGTCGAGAGGGAAACTATTCATAATCCATGTGTGTGAAAAAAAAGCAGAAACAGCCTACTTCTTTAATGTTAGTTTATTTTGTTTTTTGCAGAAAACATTTCCTAACAACTAAAGTGGTACTGGAAATTCTTCGGTCCGATCCTGAAGTACCTTCCATAAAATGGTGATGTCTGGAGATTTGATAAGACTTCAGAAATGGATCTTGCGAAGGATTTTGTTCATCACACAACCGTATGAAGCGTAACGGCTCTCGGCACTGAAAACGGAATCGACAGCAAGAGTTCGAATTCAAACTGATGCTGTTGATATCTGTAGTGTTGAAAGACGACCGACATTCTCTACATTAATAGTTGAACATCGACTCGTTTATTGCTCATGAGAAAAACGTCTTCTTATAGGATAGAGTCGCAAATTGTGTCGCAAAGTGTAGCGTTGAGTCATACGCATTGCCACACTTAACTACGGTATTCGCTATTTTTGAAGTATTAATCCTTGTTCCTTATGTAATTAAACCTTTTCTTCACAAAATATTTGTTCCAATTTTTTCTTTAGTTAGGCGATCATGTATCTTTCGATACATGACAGGAGAGGCATATTTTTTCCGCATTAGGTTGCCATTTCTTTCTGCGGTAGAACAGTTGCCATACAAGGCTGTAGAATTCGATCAGTCCTTCTATTTACCCATAGCTGGAGTGGGGAGAAGAGGATTCATACGTTTCCCAAGGGTATTAGCACATAAGTGAATGGAAAGGATTCGACTTCCTTACAATTGTATTAACATGAAACCAGCAGTTTATAATAGCATTATAATAATATCATTTCACCGTAATGTCATTTGGAAAGCCTTGAATACATCGTTTTTCCTTCACCAAGCTATGGGAAAATTTATAAGGCAGACTGGTTTCTATACACTTGAACGACAGCTAACCTTGCAGAAAGAGAACTCAAAACTGGAAATTGGTCCCAAAGGAATCTCCATTAGAAATCATGTCATTTCATAAGTAATAATCACATTTCATATCATATAAGAACACTGATTCTATGAGATGGATACTTCTGAAATTTTTTCAGCACATATATATATATATATATATATATATATATATATATATATATATATATATATATATATATATATATATAATAAAAAACATCCAATGCAAAGTCACCTTATATTGGATTATATACCAACGGATTTGTTACCCATATATATATATATATATATATATATATATATATATATATATATATATATATATATATATATATATATATATGATTTATTCGAAAATTCTAACATAAATATGTTATAAAAACATTACAAAAATAGCGATTTTGTTTCATTACTTCTGTCGTTTTATCAAATGATGGTGTTGAATGTAGAATAAAGGAAACCCTTTATTCAACATTCAACACCATAACCTGATAAAACACCAGAAGTGTTGAAACAAAATCACTATTTTTTGTAGTGATTTTATAACATATTTATGTTAGAATTTTTGAACAAATAATATTTGCTCTACTCTGTTTTGAGCACTCTTTTAAGAATAGTCTTTTTAGATATTGCAATTTATTTCATATACACCAATCCTATATATATATATATATATATATATATATATATATATATATAGGATTTCCAATAGATGTAAAATCCTATCAAAAAATTTCTTAGACCTAATATTCAAACTAAACAACGGAACCAATAAACCAGACAGAAATCGCAAAACAAATCACCATTAGCAACAAGTTTAAAAACTCTCCCTGATGTATTCAAACAAATACTCATATCTATAAATAAAAGAACTTCAACAGATTCTAGTGGACTAAAACATTCAATGAAAATAAATTAAAACTTATGGATTAGCCCTAAGAGACAAAAGGTATTTACACAAAATAAAATACACAAATGAAAACAATTCAAGCAAATGAAAAAGAAAAAGAATTTGTTTCAACCCCCCAAAGCTACAGCAATACAATAAAAACTAAAATAGGGAACATATTATTCAAAATAATTTAGAATTAGTTCCCTGTAGAAACAAAGAAAATTGCCCACTTAAAAATAAATGTTTAACCAATAACAAAATATACAAATCTATCGTAACTTTTAATATTAACAAAAACGAAAACATTTACATAGAGGCCACAGAAAATAAAAAATTGAAGAAAGTTATTTCAAGCACAAAAATTGCATTTCGAATGAAAAAATACAGAAAACAATACAACCCTATCAAAATATATATGGAGCCAAAAAGAAACAACATTCCCGCCAAAATCAAACGGGTAATTACAAAAAGATCAACTACAGACAGTATTAATAATAAAAACTGCAAATTATTCTAAAAGGAAAAAAAATTGCACTAATTAGTTTAAAAGCCAGAATAAAATCTTAAACAAGAAAACTAAAATAATGGGCAAATGTAGGTATATAAATAAATACTTACCCTGTCATCTAAGCACTATTGAAAAATTAAAAATAATACAAATAAAATAAATATAATAATTATTAATAAATACATAAACGAACAAATATTTAATATACACACCTATACGCGTGGGCGTCCATGTACATAGAAATATATACATATACACATACAAACAATAAAAAAACGAAAAATCTTACCACAGTATTTACTGCCTCAATATATCATAGCAATTCAAAAATAGAATAAATTATATAAAAATCAAAAATTGGATAAAAGATAACATATGATATATGCAAAAACTTACTTTAATACATATAGACTATTTAATAGTTATATATATATATATGTGCGTGCGTGCAGCATGCACGCGGTACATGCGTGTGTGTGCGGAAGTATATACACACACACACACACACACACACACACACACACACACACACACATATATATATATATATATATATATATATATATATATATAATTCTATTAACCCAACAAACAATAATTAATATACTGAACAAAGAAAAAATAACTTCAGCATTTAAGCACTAGTTCATTAATAAAACCATATTTGCATGTACAGGTGCATGCATGCACGTTTATATGTATATATGTGGGCATACGTATATCTATGTAAGGGCGTGCATAGATGTGCATGTGTGCGTGTTACAGCAGCGTATAAAAACAGGCATATGCATATAAATTCAAACAATGATGAATAAAAAATTTAATTATAAATCTCACCCATTTACAATACTTATGATACCACCAAACCAAATAAGAAAAAAGGAAATAATAGCTTAGTGAAGATATATAAGTTTAAGTAATGTGTGAAAGTTTAAAAAGACAAAACGCTAAAAAGCGAGCGTTAGCTTATTAATTTTGTGTTGTCGATATCAGAAGTGCCATCGCCGGTATATAGTTGATGTTAGAAGTGCTGATAGCACTTCTATCATCACGAACATAAGATTCATAATATTACCTTGAAACACTTTATCTTGATTTGAAAATAAATTCGTTATCCCTAACACTAGGGTCTTTAGCATCACATCTAAAAACTTCGGATATATAATAAAAAAGAAAAATAAATCTAACATCACTTCAAATACCAACATTTATCAAATAGCATGCATGCAATGTAAAATAACTTACAATGGCGAGACATCTCGGAATCTAAAAGCCTTGAGAATGTAATAAATCTACATCGGGAAAGCTCTCGCCCATAATAAACAGGAACAAAACTTGTCATAATCTTGATCAAATGTCATCCTTATTAAAAAGAACTTTAGGTCGGAAATACATCGCTGGAATCAGGATAAATGTTTTACCAATAATAAACATGTAACTTATTTTTTGTCCCATGTAAACGTTTTTACGTAAACAACTAGTGTTTAGGTAAAAACGTTCCAAATCAACATTCGAACAGCCATCAGACATAAACAATATCTACTGGGCATAGACTGACACGCACTTACGAATATACATTATGTTCCGAATCTCACACAGAGAAATTAGAATACACTTACATACATAAAGCAATAAGTATATTTTTTTGGGTGGGGTGGCTTAGAATCGTTTAATTATTTGCAGCTTGGAAATAATGCGTCGTCTTTCTCACAATCTACAAGAAACTTTAAGGAAAATTCTGTTCTAAATCACTAAAGCTCTATATAAATCCCATTTCCAGAAAGAAGCGCTGTATATAAAATATCTGGCATCTACTATCAATCTCACCTCATTCAAGAGTGGGAAATGTGTTGTAAATGTTTAAAAAATAGAAAGAGGCTCACTCGAATTCCAGACGCGTTCAACAGGCTCGGAATAAACGGCCCTAGAAGTATTTAGGGCAATACAAAAACGCATCAGGTAAAGATGAAGAGAAATAAATGACACATAAAAAAAACAAACCCCTTGAAAATATCTAGACGAGCGGCCAAAAGCGCTTGGGACAATTGACTAGACGGATCACTTTAGAAATGACTTGCTCCCACCAGACGAAAAAATGCAAGCATAATATAAGAACTAAGTAAAATGGTTAATTACAATTTCCTTTTCTGTCATATTCAAACTCAGAGGCGAGCGACTGTTTCATGCTAGGCGCAATCGTTAAACCTGAC
>OZ010589.1:88464471-88489405 GCA_963932145.1 Acanthosepion lycidas | reverse complement strand
AACCTGACGATTGCGTCTACCATGAAACAGCCTGTCGCCTCTGAGTGTTGACTTTTATATACACAAAACCCTTTCATAAAGAAATAAAATAAATAAATAAATAAATCTCCATAGACACGTAAACCAGACTGGTTGAAAACATTTTCTGTTTTAAATTCAGACACCCCCACCTTACCCTGACTTGACATCTATGAAAGTAACTCTATGCTGATACAAATTATTAGCCCACAACACCCCTACCTATTTAAAAAAATTCGCCCTGGCTGTTACCATGGGAATTTTGATTTCAATTGTGAATATACTATTAAAACACGTAAATTTCAGAAATAAGTTATTCCCCAAAAAATTTCGCTTGAAGATGAAACAGAGCTTACTTTAATTCAATTTAATTCTAATAATTATAGTGAAGTTTTCGGCTCTTGTTTTTGAAACATGAGACCTCTTATGTAGCGTGTTGGAATCATATTTTTAAATAAATAATTATATTTATGCTCTACTTTTGTATCGAGCACTATTTTTTTTAAATAATAACAAAAATACTAAAGAACTTTGGATTACTTACCTAACCAGTTCTTTCTTATTTTCTATATATTTTCATATATATATATATATATATATATATATATATATATATATATATATATATATATATATATAACAGTGTCGTTTGTTAGGGTAACTGTTCTAACAACTGGATTTAAATGTCTGACTGTTAATCATTCTTTACTTTTCTCTTTATGTTTCATTTATTTTTTGTCTATATATATATATATATATATATATATATATATATATATATATATATATACACATGTTTATTGAAAATGAATGAACCGATTTCATGACGAATTGCTTCAGTTATCAACCATCGTCATGGAATGAGTCAGTAAACATTTGAAGGAGAAGTTTTGAGTGGCTGCCACAGAGGCGTTGTAGTCGTGTCGTATCTCCGGCAACGTTCAATTGTTTGTTTATCCCTGGAATGGCGAGTCCTCAGCAAAAGGCGTTCTGCGTTCTCGAGTTCGCGAAAACAAATACGGTTGTCACGGTGCAGTGTGATTTTCGAAGGCGATTCAACATTAATCAGAACCCTCCTAAGAAACGTCGCTGGTTGTTTAAATAGTTTCAAAAAAGTGAATATCTATGTAAAAGACGACTACGACAATTTCCAGAGGCAAGAATTCGTGCAGCCTTTGAGGGGAGCCCCCATAAGTCCACAAATCCAACTAGCTGTGGGCCTGCGATCTCTCAATATGTCGTTTTGCTAAGACGACGCCTACATTTGACACTAGAACTTTAGGCATATCCGAAGACCATTGTTGCTTGTGCTTAGATCTCCAAACCTCACGGCGAGTAATAGTTTTTTTAGGGATACGTAAAGGATCGCGTTTATGTTCTACCGCTACACAATACCTCGATGAACTTAAACATCGAATAGCAACAGCGATCAGTTGAGTGGATCGTGATATGCTGATACGCGCCTGGGAGGAATTTGCTTATCGCATTGATGTTGCCCGTGCTGAAGGTGGTGGCCACGTTGAACACTTTTAAGACAGGAAATGAAAGTTGATTATGAGTAGAATATTTGTGACATGATTGTTTTTTATTAAAATACTGTCTCATGAATTCGGTTCATTATTTTTAATAACACTATATATATATATATATATATATATATATATATATACACACATATATATATATATATATATATATATATATATATATATATATATTTATATATATATATATATATATATATGGTCATATAAACATATAGTTTCAATAATCATTCTTACCAGAGCTCATACTGGAATTTCTGTTTTTCTCTACACTCCGTGTTATTGTTTCTCATATTGTATTCATTTCTATACTTGGTCCGCATATGAATTTTTTATGGCCTACCGCTGAAGTTTTCATATTTTCCAGTTACGTTCTGCATCTTTTATTTCCACCTCATCCCACAGGGGGTGGTTATCTCAGAAGTAAAAAAAAAATTAAAAAAAATGAAGTTTTATGTGTATGTTTCAGTGAGTTCTACTTGACCAATGATCAGATAGGTGCAATGTGAGTCTTCTAGATAGGGATGTAGTAGTGTGCCCAGTTATTCATGATTTTTGTTTGATCAGCAACGCAAGGGGTATCTGAATTCATAAATAATATTGGTTCTCTGTAATTTAGATTTTTGCAAGTGTGTTGTTATTTTTGATGATAAGGTGAGCTCTTTTAAAAAAATTTTATATTTGATAATTTGACTTTCTTGTTCTGGTCAACTGGTGTTGTGTTTTCTTTATAGCTTTTTGTAAGACAAAATTCATAGTTACATGCAACGTGCCTTCATCGGCTCCGTTGCATGGTCTTAATTTTGCCAGTATTTTCCATAAGATGGTAGGCGCCCAATTTCCGTGGTCATCGGCTTCATTTTCAAATATATTTCTTTTACTGATTTATCCGATTCCAGGTGATACAATCTGTCGGATTAATAAATAAAACAAAATATTATTTCTTTAAAAATTAGAATTATGTTTGGATACAAAACTGAGCAGACATAACTTTTCAAGAGTCTATAACGAAAACGATTTCGCTTAAAGCCACTATTCCGCCAGCTTTGATCGGCAAAAGTTTTTCATGGATTAGTCGATATAAGCACCTCAGATCTAGCTACTGTTTTAATTTTGCAGGAGGAGGCACGTTCGAATCTTAGAGGAGAACGTATTTTTCTCTAATAAAATTTCAGGAATATTCAAGCCGGGAGACGTAAATAAATAAATAAATAAATAATTATAATGTTTATAAATCAATAGAGCGCCTACCCCAATATAAGAATTACGGTCAGGACATTTTCTAAAACAATTGATTTCTTGTATCCTATTCGATGAACTTTTGCTTATTTTTAAGGAAATGCCACCCCAACAAGAAATCTCTAAAATAATATATAAGTATAGTAGTACTATAAATTGTTGGAGTTTTCTAGAACACTCTAGAACATTCTAAAACTTTATGGCGCCATCTATAACTTTATGGAACTTTCTAGAACATTCTGTCACCTTCTAGACTTTCCGGAAATTTTTGACGTGCATTTTGTCGGACTATATATGAATGTGCGCTGGTTGAGTTGATATTTAGATTAGGTGAATAAGAAAAATGTGTTGGTTTTGTGACCAATTTTTTCTTTGTTTCAGAGTATAAAAGCTTCATGAAAGAAGACTGCTGATTGATTTGTTGAAAGATCTCCATGTATTCACTTTTAACCGCAATGTCTATAGCACTGAAAGAATCAAGAAGATTTGGACAAAGAATCACATAAGATTTTAAGTCTCTCATAAGAAAGAAAGAACTGTTCTATTAGAAGAACAATCACTGGAAAACAAAAGCAGGGTACCACTCAGCATCCAAATTGTTGTTCGCTGTCTGTTCTTTTGAGCGTCTATCCAAGGAAAGAAAATGTATTACGGTAATAATTAAAGACGTAACAGGTTTATGGAAAAGAAATTCAATTTCCCGAATTTGTCAACTCAAGTCATACAAAAAAATACTGGATCAAGTGGTGAAGAATGTGTGAAATGAGGAAAATAGGAACCAACTACATGTTGGGTATACAAACTGAAAGACTGCGAGTTCCAAATCTATTCATACATCCAAAAGAAGAAAGTGGCCTTGGAGCAAAAGTCAACAATAGTAACAACAACAACAAAATATCAACCCTAAGACATTGAATCAGAGACTAATTCACAGACCCAATCAGAGAGTGAATATGAAGAATCCTAAAATTCTGAAGAACATTCCTCACGAAAATAGAAGAATTACAGCGAAATCAAAACTGAAAACAAATTAGTAACACCATTAATCTTATCAACCAGTAAAGCAGCAAATGTTTGACAGCATTTATCTCAAGAAGGGATTGACGTTCACGCAACTTCTCAATCTGGTATATACAGATCCACTATTAAAGAATCTGTTAAGCTCCAAGAAGAAACGAAGAAAATACTATACTTAGAAAACCATTCATTGTATTTTGATGGCAAACGAATTTATAAACGAGAATATCAAATGCTTGTTTTGAAGAGTGAAAGAAGAGAAATTAAATTAGAAGTATTACATCTACAAAATGCTAAAGCGAATGCTGTTGTCATAGGAATAACTGCCGTTTTGGATGAATACAATTTATGGAAGAGCATAAAAATGATTTTTTCGTGAGTACGATTCTCAACACTGGAAGCAGGAATGGGATTGTCATTCATCTACAAAGAATATTTCATCAAAAGAAATTGGAAGAATCACAATTCATTGACTGTCAGAACCTTCTTCTTCAACGAGTGCTTTGCGTAGTAATGAATAACAAAATTAAAGGATACAACATATCACGAATTATCGAATATTCGTTTACCCGTTAAATTATAAAAAAGTATGAACATCTCAAGAAGAATTTGAAGAATAGCAAAAAAGTATTACTGAAACAGCAGGGTGGCGTTTTGATATCAAATTTATATTTCATGTATTTTGAGTTTTCCGCCTTTTCTTCCTAAAGTGAAGATTCGAAAAAGGTCTAAGTAATGCAAGATGGAATTCTAGAGCAATACTAGCTATTTTGGCATTTATAATTCTAGCAGATCAAAATGACTCGCTACACGAAACTTCTTGATTCATCTTTTGCAGATGAGAAGACGATTGCTTTAATAATCAAATCTACAATACAGATGATTATCAAAAACTATGTAGCATCTCGTAGGCTCACAAAATTTTAACTTCTGTAAAACATTTTGGAATTCCAAACTATCATGAATGGAAACTCCTAGAACAAATCAGCAAGCAGAACAGAAAATCAAGTGTTCTCAAAATCTTTATAACATCTGTTAACAGAAGGTGAATCTTTCACTTGCATTTATTTTGTCTGCAAAAAACACAATATTATTATGCTATCATATTAAGCTACCAGTCAGTTAGTTGTGCCCCATACGCGATACTTGCTTCGGCGATCATGTATCTTTCGATATATGACAGACGAGGCAGATTTTTTTCCGCAGGAGGTTGTCATTTCTTTCTGCGGCAGACTAGTTACTCTCCAAGGTTACAGATCCCGATCTGTCCAGCTATTTATACATAGCAAGGGGTGGAAAAGAAGAGGATTCATACCTTTCTCAACGGTATTAACACGTAAATGAATGTAATAGATTCAACCGGAATTCGAATATATATATATATATATATATATATATATATATATATATAATATATATATATATGTCTGTGTGTGTGCGCGCGAGCGAGCGCGTGCGTGTGTGTGTGTTTCGTGTAGATGGGGTTTTTCATCCTAGGAAGGCATTTTACCTAAGGAATGAAAAAAAAAAACGAACAGATTTTAAATCTACCCGTCACTATCCAAACACCCAAAAAGGTTTTCTTTCTGGAAGTAAATCATATATATATATATATATATATATATATATATATATATATATATATATATATATATATTTATTCGCCTGTGTGTGCATGTGTCACTGTAAGAAACCTAGAAACGGTAAATGAATGAGGAAACGGTAATCTTTATGACAACGACAAAAAACAATACTCGCCAGCGCTGTGAAATAGGTAAACCACTGCTAAAGATGGACTACTTAGACAGCTTATTACCGACACTTTCAATAGTGACCAACGTATTTATGAGGATTGGGACATACACATTAATGTTCATAATACAGAAATAAATGAATATCTTTGTTGTATTGATAATAAGTCAATCAATCAGTTGATCAATAACAATTATCAAGATGATCAAATTAGATTGATACACGCGCTGGCACGCACACACACGCATATATATATATATATATATATATATATATATATATATATATATATATATATATATATATATATATATATATACTTTGTGTTGGTGTATGTATACTGACTAATATACATTTTTATTGATGACCTCTTTCATCTTCTCTCTGACCAATTCAGCAATGTAAATTGGGAATTGCCTTTAGAACCGCTGCGGGCAATAAACCATTCTGTCTCCAAAACGGCTAACAGACACCCGCAATGTTTCTTTTGTTTTCATTTGGCCCATCGCCGACGCACATATCATTTGCCTCGCTTCATCATAAACTGTTTATCTTCCTTCTCAAGACGATGGGATATAAACTGTTATACAATTTCGTCTAGTATATCATACTTCCTGTTTTTACTGCAACGTTTGAACTGATTCTGTCTTGTTCCTGCCGTGAAATTTGAAGATGAGTCATTTTGATCATTCCAAGAATTTCTCGGATGTGTTCCCGGTAGTTTTGTAACGGAAGAGAAATATTTTCTGTGAAGAGGCGTTGTCATTATTTATATTATTTACGTTCAAATAAATATCGTTATGTACTAATGCAATGGCGCGTTGCCGAGTGGTTGCATCGTTAGCCATCAGAACCTGGGATCTCGGTTCGAATCTCACCACTGTCTATTTTAAAGGTGACTTCGTTATAATAGCGTCCTTGGTAGATGATCGCTGTTAAAATTGGGGAGTTCTTGTAAATCTTGTAAAAGGGGTGATCCAAAATGTTTGAATGGAACGGGATTGACACAAATAAGTATATATATATATATATATATATATATATATAATTATTTATTTTTAAAGAAAAAAAAAATTTATAACATAAATATGTTATAAAATCACTACAAAAATAGCCATTTTGTTTCAACACCTTCGGTGTCTTATCAAGTGATGACGTTACATTCAACGTCATCACTTGATAAGACACCGAAGGTGTTGAAACAAAATGGCTATTTTTGTAGTGATTTTATAACATATTTATGTTATAAATTTTTTTTTCTTTAAAAATAAATAATTATATCTGCTCTACTTTGTATTGAGCACTCTTTTAAGAATAGTAATTGTTGGTTATTGGAATTCATTCCATATACACCAATCATATACTTGGGTATATATATATATATATATATATATATATATATATATATATATATATATATATATATATATATATATATATATATATATATATATATATATATATATATATATATATATAAAGCCACCTCGAGGTGGTATAATGGTCAGCAATGTTGTCTCGCTAGAGCAATTACGACTGAGTAGTGAGTTCAATCCTCTGTTTATAATAAACAGTATTAATAACATTTACCGGCCTGAAAGTCCGAGAAATTTTCATAGAAAATATGCGTACTCCGATAGGAATCGAACCTGTGTTTTATACGGAACCGTCATATAGTCTGACGTGCATTAACCGATTGGACCACAGAGGATCGTTCGGGTAGCAAGGTCGATTTTACTGTTTTTAAACACCATTCACCAAGATTTTCTTTCATTCATTCATATCTGCTCGATGCGTATCCAAATGTAAACAAATGACGCCCTACACTATGAAACCGATAAAGTCCGACAATTATTTAAGACATTTTTTTATGTTTATACGTCCTTTCTTTTAAAGTCTTAAATAATTGCCATTCATGTTTTTTCAAAGTTATTTGAGCGTAAGTGAATATAACGAACCCGACGGGAATTGGAACTCGTTTCTCCGATTAACTATTTCTTGCCGTTATCCATTACACCACGCGCACATCCAGGCTGTTAGTACCCGGTTCGCTGAAACAGGTCTACGTTCTGACCAGGTTTCATGTTCCTTAAATTAAACTTGAGAAATTTTTGCAACGAATGCCAAAAATTTGTGTTGCTGTAATCTAGGCTGAAGGGGGATGTAGTGACCACCACTGACCCATTTATATAAATAGTTGAGGAAAACTCCAATGTTCTCAACCAGACTATTGCACCTAGCATCAAAGAGCCTGTCGTCTCTGAGTGTTGACTTCAACGTTGAGTTTATATTTATATTTACATACGCTCTATCAATGGTATTGAGCATTCTATCTCAAAAATAGAGCACACCTTAAAACTATATTTCTACACACACACACATACACACACATACACACACATACATACATACATACATATATATATATATATATATATATATATATATATATATATATATATATATATAACGTGTTTTAGTGGACTCAGCAATTTGCAATCTCTTTGTCTGAATCTTCTTCAAGAAGCGAGAGCAAGATCTAAAAGGTCAGCCAATCTAACTGATCTCATCTCACAATCCTCACACGTGCTCCATATGTGGCCTCATTTGTAAATCACTAGAGGGTTTTTAATGCCACTTCCATAACTGAATAATAAGCTGTCAGATTCTTATACGTCGAAACCGACAGGAGAGAGTCCATCATATATATATATATATATATATATATATATATATATATATATATATATATATATATATATATGGTATCAGGCAAATCCATTATCCAATACATTTAGGTACACAAGACTTTTTTATTACCTCCAGCAGCAACAAAACCAGTTCTACGTAATGGAAAAGTGAGCTCACAGAAAAACTATATAAGTCATATTTCTTTGGAATGTCAAAACCAATAACTCATATTTCTTTAGAATGACATCAACGGGGTGATAAGAGGGCGCAAACGGAACACTGCGTGGCAAATCTACCTCAACTCAATATATCGCTTGAAACAATATATATATATATATATATATATATATATATATATATATATATATATATATATGTGTGTGTGTGTGTGTGTGTGTGTGTGTGTGTTTGTTTGTGTTTATATATATATAGTTTTAAGGCAGCCTATATTTATGGGTTAAAGTACTCAATATTAGTGGTATAGCATATGTAAGTATAAAAGTGAAAACTAAAGCTTGCCTCCAAGCATGAAACAAACTGCTGCTGCAGATAGAGGTAGCCCTCAGCATCTACCTATATATATATATGTGTGTGTGTGCATATATATATATATATATATATATATATATATATATATATATATATATATATATTAAAAAGGAGAAAGAAACCGCAAACGTTTTGCATTGTAATGTGGATTTTTTTAAAAAATATAATTATTCTTATTTCCCAAAATTATGGAAAATAAAGTATAATATATTTATTTAAAAAAATCCACATTACAACTAAAAATGTTTGCGGTTTCTCACTTCTTTTTTATATATATATACACTTTTCACTCGTTGGAACAACTATAACCTCTTCCTTTCATATATATATATATATATATATATATATATATATATAGAGAGAGAGAGAGAGAGAGAGAGATGGGGTGGGGTAAATGTCGCACGCCATGGGTATAATTTATTAAATGTATAATTGCACATGAAATTTCTTTTTATTAGTTATTTAAATGTTATATGCTTCGTTCAAAATATCGCCTTTTTTTTCCAAAGATCAGTTGAATTCTCTGCCTGCTGATTTATTAACTCTTAGGAAAGTTTCTTCCGCCCTTTTACTGCACTCATATTTCATTCTTTCTTTAAGTTCCGCTATATTTCTTAGGCGCGTCCCATAAACAACCGATTTCTAATGGCCCCATAGAAAAAACCTCCATAAATGTGATCTCGGTGGCCCCTCAACAGGACCAATTCAACCTATCCATTAACCCCTATGGTGAGCGAATTTTACTTCACCCTGTATATATGCACGTTTATTGTCAGCTAAGTTAATTATGCCTTTTCTTTTTCATATGAAAACTTCTATTTTAACAATAGCAATATCTCGTCCCCTTAACCGGAGAGGACATTCATTTTAATTCTAGTGTAGTTTCATTTTTTCCTTTTACTCGATTCTGATGTTAGATCCTTTTTCATTTATCCAGAAATATTATCAGTTTCAATTTGAATACTCTTCACAAGTTATGAGGGCTTAACCTCCACCAAGCTATGGGTTGTATAGACTTTTATCTGTAGAATCCATTCTTATTTTCAAAAACAAATTACTAATCTAATACTCACTTGAAAAACAAGGAACTTTTCTTGCAATACTGTCAAATTTTACATTTTTTTATGAAAGATTTCATCGATTTATTATTATTATTATTATTATTATTATTATTATTATTATTATTATTATATCCTTTAATTTTTGTTGCATACACATTTCCTTCCGGGTCCCAGCCAGAGACCTAAGGTCAAAAATTGCTTCACGACATTTTCCACTTACCATTTTTTGTAAAAACAAAAACCTAACATCAGACATAATTTACATAGATAAAGCGCTTCGTAAAGTGTAAGTTGTACTTGTCAGTAAAATTTTTTATATTTCTCTGTGTTTGTTGGAACCTTGAAATTAATTCGAGGGCTCCAACTACAACTGGAATTATTGATATTCTCAGTTGCTACATTATTTAGATGTCCACTTCAACATTCTTGTATTTTGATAGTATTTTGAAAAATCTTCAAAGATGCATTACAATCTGAAGGGACTGCCATGTTAATAAAAAAGCACATTTTCTTTTGTGGTCTTTGATCGGAATGTTTGGGCGATTACCTTTGATTCTTCTGTCTTTGTGTGTTGTAATGTTCCATGGTAACATATACCGGAACATTTTAGATAAGAAATATGACGTTGCGTATTGGGCTTGATATACATTCAAATAAAAACCTTCGTCTGACTTATTTGTAGAATTCTAAATCGAAAACTTCATTTATTCAAGATTTTTGTATTCCATTTGTGTTACTTTTCTTTTCTTAGACTTCTAATATAGGGAATGGACTCTCAACTAGCGAGTCACTTGATATACTTTCATCAGAGTTTTCTTTGGTAGCGACGAAAGCAATACTAAACTTTTATGTGGCATCTGTCCTCCTTTACGGCAGTTGGACGACTTTCTCGAAGATGAAGAAGAGACTCGAGGTGACGGAGATGTGGTTCTACAGAAGGATGCTAAGGATATGAAACGAAGGTGTTAGTAACGATGAGGCCTTAAAGAAGTTGCAAACGAGGAGCCTTATACTTAACATTAGGAAGAGATAGCCGAAGTTTTGGGGCTCCATAATGAGGAAGTGGGTCCTGGAGAATCACGGTCGAATAGAGGGACAGAGAGACAAGGGAAAACAACGCATGACATACCTAGCGGGCTTAAGCACATGGATGACAGAACGTGGGCTAGGGGAGGTGGCAGAGGGACGGAACTTGTTGAGAGCTGCAAGGGATAGAGCTAGGTGGAGAACCATGACCGCCTACGTCCTAAAAGGACACGACACATGGAAAAAGAGATGATGTTTTTTAAGCGTAGATTAAGTGTGATACAAGGTCGAAAGTGTCGGGCACGCATTGAGGATCGAACTCACTACTCAAACGTGATTGATCTAACGAGATAAGCACGCTAGCCATTCCCAAAATGATTTTCTAAGTGTAGCTTAGATGTGGCACAAGGTTTAATTTTGGGGGCAACCAGTGAGAATCGAACTCGCTCTTCATCCGTATTTGATATAGTAAGATAAGTTTGCCGACCATTACACCACGTTGAAGAGCCCAAAATGATTTTACAAGTGTAGTTTAAATGTGGCACAAGGCCAAATTTTTGGAGTACCCAATGAGGATCGAACTTGCTATAGAATCGTAATTGATCTAGCAATTCAAGTTTGCCGACCATTACACCACGTTGAATTGCACAAAATGATTTTCCCAAGTGTAGCTTAGGTGTGGCACATGGACAAATGTGGAGAGCACACAATGTTAATCGTTACACAGTAGTAATTGATATAACGAGGCAAGCTTGTCAATCATTATACTTCCGCTTCGTTATGCATCTCTTGTATAATTCAATGGTGTGATGATGTAGTCTCAAAACTAATGCTCATATTCAGGCGATGGAATAGTTTGCTGTTCTTTTCTTTGTTCATCTTGTGAGATACTTATTGATTTTTCCTTTAATACTCCCTACGACCTTCAGGCCTACCTTCCCAAACACGCTACACATAAATGAATGCCGGAATGTAGAATGGTCAGTTCTGTAGCGACCCTACGGCCACACTCAGTCATGAGACTGATCACCATGATACTGATAATAACGACCTTCAATATACGAACGACCACAACCGGAAAGACGTTTTTTTCTGACAGCGCTACCGCTGTTTTAAAAATGTTTCCAGGCAATCTACTCTCTACCACATGGTTGAAAAATGACAATGTTTTCAATGTCATGATATTTGTGTCCCATTTCATTGGCCGCTTACTTTATTGCACGAGGCTGAAGTGTTAAAGAAGGGTCTTCCTGTTAGCTCATAAAAAAACAAATCCATTCAGATTTCCGGTGACACACAACAGAAACTACAAATGAATTGCAACAAACGTCGTTGTAAATACGCAGATCTGCCACACATAATCACCATTAACGGAAGTAACGTGTGTTAAAATATTAGGGATAAAATGATGCAGAAGATGTGAAAACCGTGTTGAAGTATTCAAAATTAGAGAATTTTCTAGGTTCGAAATTTAACAAAGATCGATATTGGAATTTCGACAACTTTTGTAATTCGATCATTTTCGAAAGTTATTTTAGAATAAAATTGGAATGTGTTTATTAATCAGTTTTTATCTTCAAATTATATTTAATACAATTAGCTAAAAAACAACGCAAATCATAATATTTCATTTAATTCATGGACTGTTTGTGAGTATTTCTATAGCATAAATTCTATTTTATCTGTCTCTCTCCCTCTCTCTCTCTCTCCATATATATATATATATATATATATATATATATATATATATATATATATATGTATCTAAAACATATTTCGATTTGCATTATATTTTTTCCTCACGGATGCTAGCTTAAATTTACCAAAAACAAAATAGTTTCCATGCCTGAAGATGAAAAGACAGCCTGTCGAAATTACTTGTATATTTAAGGAAGACATAATACCGTTCATAATTTAAAAAAAAAAACAAGGATCATAACATTCAGCGAGTGAATGGTAGATTAATGCATCAAATAAAATTTTGTTAGCAAAGTGATTTCGCCATTTTATATCATTAACTTTACTAATTAATTTTTATATGAATGATTCATTGTAATATAAATTAAACTGCACCACACAAATGATTTAAAATAACTGTTTGGACGTGAAAACCCTTGGGAAAACAACTGAGACATTGCTCTACTAATTGAATTATTTAGTTCATGCCACATTGACTGATAAACTCCTACAACAAAAAAATTCTTAAATTACCATATTAGTAAAAATTCAACCTTAGCGTTGCGACTGCACGCTCCACAATTTTGTGTCATTTATCAATAACACACTTCAAAAAACATATTTCGATTCCCATTATATTTTTTCGTCTCGGATGGTATCTGAATTTTACCAAAAACAAAATAATTTCAATGCCTGATGATGAACAGATAACCTGTCGAAAGTACTTGAAGATTTAAGGAAGAACTAATACAGTTTATAATTTAAAAAAAAGGATCATATCATTGAGTAGATTGTGGCTTAATGAATTTTTAAATTTTAATTAGCGAAGTGAATTTGCCATTTTATCTCATTAATTTACTAATTTACTTTTTGCATGAATGATCCATTGTAATATATATATATATATATATATATATATATATATATATATATATATATATATATATATATATATGTGTGTGTGTGTGTGTGTGTGTGTGTTATAAAGAATTTTTAGTGAAGCGAATTCGAGATTAATTTTACTGATTTATTCTTTGTATGACTAATTCTTGATAATATTAATTATATTACACCATTCCATAGATTTTAAAAGGATTGATCTGCAGTAAGACTTTCTGTAAATCTGCCGTGATATTACTCTAATGATTGGACCAATTAGTCTACGTCAGGTTAACTAGAAGAAGAAAAAAACACCTTCAACAATAAAATTCATGAACGGTCACATTACTATTTTCAAAAACGTTCTCATTTGGAATATTCAAAATAAAACTCTATCGTTGCGACACTGCACGCTCCAAAAATTTTATAACAGTTAATAAACACTTAAAAAACATCTTTCGACCTGTACTACTTTTATTTCATCTAGAAAGTTAGCTGAAATTACAAGAATATGACAAATAATATCCAAGCCTGAAGATGCTGAAAGCATTCAACGAAGGTACCTGCAAATGGAATGAACATTTAATCCATTTTACAGGTTTTAAAAACAAAGATCGCGTCATTCAACGCGTGGTTAGTAAGTTAAGGCTTTATTTAATCTGTTAGAGAACTGAATTCGCCATTACTTACATTAACTTTACTGCTTTATTCTTTGTATAACTACTTCTTTATAATATTAATTATACTCCACCATTTCGTATATATATATATATATATATATATACATACTATAATAAATCCTAATGATGCAGGACTGGCTCCTTAGGGTTTATTCTCGCTTATCGCTCTGCTTAGCGTATTGAGCACTTTTCGTTTTAGTCTTTCTACTCGTTTGTTTTTTGTTTTTTTGTTTTTTTTTTCTTTTGACTAAGGTCTTTAAACACTTGGCGAATTGTTTCGTCTTGTTCTGATGTTTTTAATCTTTTTTTTCTAATGTTTTCCTCGGGTGACATATCTGCAAGTTGAGGTTTTCCAAACTAGTACTACTATCTATCTATCTATCTATCTATCTATCTATCTATCTATATATATATATATATATATATATATATATATATATATATATATATATATCGTTTCCGCTTCTAAACTTCTCGATTAGGGGCAAAGTAGTCTACTAATGTTAAGTGCTCTGCTGATATTAGTTCATATATAATTTTCATAACGATGTTGTTAAATTAAAAATTAAGTGTTCAATTGCTTCACATTAATTACGTTTCCTCTCCTTCATCTACATTGTTGTTAAACGTTTTAAATTATATTTAATGCAATTAACTTAAACCCACAAAGAAAAGCATAAATGTGGTTCTACAGAAGGATGCTGATGATGCCATGGCCCGAACATGTCAGCAACGACGAGGTTTTAGAGAAAATGGAAATAAAATAGAAACTTATACTTAACACCAGGAAGAGGCAGTTGGAGTTTCGGTGGCAAGTAATGGAGGAAAGAGAACTTGGAAAATCTGATACTCACGGAACAGATTAAGGGAAAGATGGACAGAGGAAAAGAGCACGTAAACTACTTGATGAGATTGAGGAAATTTATGGTAGAATATGTTTTGGTAGAAATAACAAAAGAACAAAAGTTATTAAAAACTACAATGGACAGAAAGATGTGGAGGGCTATGATTGCGTACGTCCTGAACGGACACGGCATATAAAAAAAGAAAACTTCCGTCTACCGGACTACGGTAGAAGTCATTAAAATGTTTAATATAATTTAATCTCTTGATTCCGCAGGAAATATGTGTGTGTGTGCGTGTGCGCATGCGTGATAGTAGGAAACAGAATGGTATCCTAACACAAGTGTAAAGAAAAGTGACAGTGGGAAAAGCTTTCTGCGATGAAAACGCGTTTCGCTTTCGGGTGCTAGATTGACGTCTTCAGGTCAGAATGAAAGTCAAAATTGTGTGTTATTTTTAATTAAATAAGTTAATGTTTGCATATTAAGTTGGTAACTTCCCGTCAGAATGAAAGAACAATGGTGTGTACTTTTATATTAAAGCCATTGGGCTAATTGGAAATCCCACAGACGTTAACGTCTGTGGGATTTCCAATTAGCCCAATGCGTGTAGATCGCTTTATTCTCTCTATTAGTTTGTATACCGCATGATTCTGCTATTTTTTATAATGATATCTATCTATCTATCTATCTATCTATCTATCTATCTATCTATATATATATATATATATATATATATATATATATATAATCAAATAAATAAATATAAGTAAATGTACATGGAAATGTTCACACACACACACACAGCGCGCGCACAGGCACACACACACATATATTTACAGGGTGATTGAAAAATAACTCCCCATTTTAAAATATTTATAATTTATTTATTAGCTATAATTTTTACATGAGAGGAAAGCATTTAGCATGCGATTTTATTTAAAATTCGATATGGTCAGCAGACATCACTACGACCTTCTGGAGCAACCTAGAATCGCGTCAACAGATTTCACCAGGAACTCTTGTGATACTGAAGACATAACTTCTTGTATTCACCCATCCATTTTTTCGAAAGTTTTTGATATGATATAATAGATTTGCTCTTTTAATCAACTCCAAAGAAAAAAGTCACACTTTTTTTTTTTTTTATGTCAGGACTCCTGGCTGGCCACACATACGAACTACTGCACACCTCCCCATCTCCCCGGAAAGTGGGAATTCAGCCATTCACGACAATAGCAAAGAAAATATTAGGTTGGTGCGAAAATAATGACGTAATAATGTCGTTTTTTGACGTATTTTTTAACGTCAAAAACGACATTATTACGTCATTATTTTTGCTCCAACCTAATAGTAAACAATAGAGGGGCGCCATGTTACATGAAAATCAAATCTTCACCATTCTCCAAAGCACAGGTAACTGATCAGATTTCTTTTTGCAGAATAATAAGTTACCTTTCTGTATTTATGGTTTCTCGAAAAATGAATGGCCCCACAATCCTGCCCGAAGTCATCACACCCCACACCGTTAATTTGGTCAGATTCTGCATTTTTTTCAATGATAACCAAAGGAACTTCGCCTGTTCAATAGTGGCACTTGTGACCGTTTACAACACCCGATCTGATGTGATTATATGTTTATAAACTGTCGGAAGAACGAATATATTCCATAGAAAATTCTCGAACATTCAGGCTGGTAAATGTAATTAATACTATTTAATTAAAAAACATGCATTTACTTTAAAAAAAAAAATTGTATTTATGAAATAACAAATAAACAGAAAATATATTAAATAATTGTTGGCCTTAATCCATTTCATTATATGTTGTCCTTGTTTACGTTAATATACGTTTCGTTAGCAGATACGAACGATCGAAGATTGTGTGTTTATAAAAAGTAATTTAGACTCTGCTAATGAGACGCTTCTCTGTAGCTAAATGGTATAGCACGTCAGATCAAATGACTGTTTCTGTATAGGAATATAATTTCCATTCCTGTCGGCTAACGCATATTTTCTACGAAATTTATCGAAGATTCAGGCCAGTAAATGTAATTAATACTGTTTAATTAAAAACAAAGCATTTACTTAAATAAACTGTATCTATAAAAACGTATATATATATTTTTTTCTGCAATACTGTAACAGCGAGTATTAAAAACTCTCTCCAACGAGGTAGGAAGCATGATATTGCAGTATCGAACTTTCCGTCCCCTGTTAAAAGATTTCCCAAATCCTAAAACTTCATACAAATTATAATACATTCGATTCTAAAAATTCATTCGCATCATCAAAATTCAAATTAATATTTTAGTAGATTAATGTGACGTTATTTCTTATTTAAAAAAGAAAACCCGAAAACATATGGCTAAGAAAAAATTATTGGTAACTCTTATGGCCAATGATCTAATAAAGAAAAGAAATTCCTTCCAGATTTTTGTGCAGAATTATAAAACTCTATATGAACAACAACTAGAAGCATTAAAAGCTAAAATATATTGGGATGCTAATTGAAGATTTATTGCTGATACATATCAAAAAATGACATCTTGACAAAGTACATCGCATTTTTTATTCTAAGTGCGGCTTAAATTAATGACATCATTTGCGAAGAAAAGAATAACTATTGTTAGATATTAAAAATATGCTTTTTAGATTTATGTTTATTTGTGGGAAATTTGATAAAAATTGATAAAGATGAAATTCGTTTCAGCAAATTATTTAATGCGAATTAAAACAAATTTCATCTTCATCAATTTTTATCAAATTTGCCACAAATAAATATAAAATTAAAAAGCATGTTTTTAATATCTAACAGTAGTTATTCTTTTCTTCGCAAATGTTTAGACAACATGTTTTCATTTAAACTAAATCCCAGACTAACCATACCTATGTCTCATATTTTTCAACCTCCGCTTATTCCGAACCCCACTTATCAGATTATAAAAAATTCCAACACTCCCGGTTTGTCAAACCTTATTTCTATTCAATACCGCTTCTATTTCAAGCACGATTCCAGAAAAAAAAACGCGTTATAATATCAAAGTTTACATAAAGAATAGTAAATATTTATTAATGTTTTTTTCTACTGAAAAACTAAAACTACATAACATATTTTATATTTAATAATGTATGTGATTTCAATCCTAAATCTGAATTTCCTTTCTATTATTTCAGTGAAAAATACTGAGATTTAGGTAAATTTAAAAATAAAATTCTATTAAAATATTTAGAGGAAGAGAACATATTTAAGGAAAAAAAAAAAGCTTTTAAATTTAACATTGGCAACTAACAGCAACAAAAGGCCTCAACCGGAAACTGTTGTGTTGACGCCTGCGCAGTTTTTGGTTTTCACTCCGCAGCAAATGGAAGAAAGAAAGAAAAAAAAACAAACCCTGAAACGACTCATTTTAGAAATGAAATAAAAACAAAATATTTGTAACGAAAACAAGTACCAATTCCTGCCTTTAAAAAATAAATTACCGGATAGTAAAGAAAATGTTTCCTTGTTAGGATTCTCTTCTGTTTATTTTTATTTTGTTGCTGGTCGCCTTGTTATGGTTGATTTTATTTCAAGTTCATTGATTGGATGTTTCGCGTGCCGTGTAGCTTTCATTGTCGCTTACGTCACCGTAAAACTTCCGGAAGTTTTGTGTATTGTCTGAAAATCGCTTCGCTGGGATGTGATTGGAGGAAGTCACGTGCTTCGGGAACGGGACGCTGATGGAAGCGACTGTGTGAGTAATTGAACAAATTAATGAAGCGGAAAATGTTCCAAACTAGTCAGTGATTAAATTACTGTTTAGTCTAAAGGTCAGCGACAAGGTCAACAAGACGAAAGGCAGGAAAGAAAGAAAGGTGATAAATAAACGGAAACACACACAGACACACAAATATATGTATGTATATAAGTATGCAGAATAGAAGTGAATGGTCGGGAAGAATAAAGTGGGGATAACTAGAGAAGAGAAAGGTAATGAAAGAGTGTAAAGAATACAAAATGAAGATGGCTGACAGAAAATCGCAAACATAACGGTTTGGTATGATAAGAGAGAAAAAATAACAAACGAAAAGAAAAGGAAAATAGTTTGAAGGTGATACTGATAGGGGAAAATAGTAGATGGATAAAAATAGAAGGCGGCAATATGAACAGTCAAAAGTGATTAAAGGGACTCAAAAAAGAAAATATCCTAAGTAAAAGGAAAGAAGACAAAGAAAGAAAGAGAAGACGGAGAAAATAGAGACGGAAGATAAAAAGGAATAAGCGAATAAAATAAGAGGAAGAAGAAATACAATTGTGAGAAAAGAGGAAACAAAAAGGCGGCAAAGAAAAGAAAGATGAGAAAGATAAAAATCGAAAGAAATAGAATAAAAAAGAAAAAGGAAAAAGAAAAAAAAATCTGAAGAAAATGAAAAAGAGACAAACAAAGAATGGAGGAAGGGGAAAGAGATATAGAGAGAGACAGACAGAAAATAAAAAGTTAAAAAGCGTATAAAACTAAACGAAGGCTATTTCATGAAAAAGAAGAAAAATAGGGGAAGCATGCAAAAGAAAAAAAAAGAGAAAAAAGAGAACAAATATACAATAAAAAGCCAATAAAAAGAAAAAGTCTTTAAAAAATAACGCACTGAAAAAATGATTTGTGAGTTGTCCCACTTGATTTTGCTAAAACAACAGTGGCAGGTGGCGCTCCTTAAGCCTATATAAAAACGCTCATTTACCTACATAGCCTCTTTTCTCTTTTACAGTTTTTCAGTTGCGGCCAGAAGATGTAGTCTACATATAATTTGAACACGGCCCCTAGATCCTGTCCGTTTGTTTTTCTCTCTTGACATTTTAAGTCTTTCACACACGTGTGTATCACAAAGGCTTACACAAACTTCACGCACACACAAACGCACATTCTTTAGTTTAAATGTTTCCTTCTTTTATTGTAATCGTAATTTCTTTTTGTCAATGCATTCAGTTATTTGTCGTTTGTTTTAAATTGAAACATTTTTTACGTCGACTCACATTGAGTCCGACAATATTTGGCGGGGGAGAAATTTTCCAGGAGCCTATAGATATTTATCCTGCAAAGAGTAATGGTGACTAAATATTTACCCAAATATAATATCATCCGTCAACAAGTTAAATAAAACCAAACAAAATGTAATTATAAAATCCTTAAAGAAAACACAAAAGTGGGTGGATATACTGTAGTGCGAATACGAGGAACGGTATATTTTCTAGAATAGAGAGTTCGATCTTGATATTTTAACCTCGTGCCTATGTGTAAATACTATCTAAGTTCAATACCTTTGTAAAAGGTCAATCTGTCACTGTGTAGCGAGGTCCGCGACGAACGACGAGTCAGCAATAAAAATGCGAAGGATTGTCAATCAGATGTAGCGGACCCCACCGCATTTATTTAACTTTGTTTAGAAATGACGTGGAAAAGGACAATCAAAGACGGCCACATGCAATTTATATTTGACGTAACATAGCACATAGCAAAAATACAAGACATAACGTAATGGTTCAAAAAATAACATTTGAATTTATTTGTTTTGATGTACATGCATATAAGCTAACGGTTTGATAGAGTTACGTCTCTTAGATTTGGGAAATATTTGTACCGGAGCTCACGAAGTTGAATTGATTATTAAACTGTAGTTTTAGAAGAATAAAGTTCCTGTTGCATGTTAGGAAATGTGAGTTGGAAAAGTTGGTAGATTTCAGAAAAGTTAAGAGTTCGTACTTGCATGAATGTTGGTAATGTTCTTTAACGTCTGACCGCAATGTCAAGACGAGGGTTATTGAAGGTCACATTTTGGCAGCAAGAAAGGGGACGAAAAAGAAAACGGAGAGAGAAGGCTTACACATGTTTTCTTTATATAAGGTGGTGTATCACGTGACAGGTTCCGAAGCTTGTGCACGGGAAAATTATTCCTCGCGTGCAGGCGATTTGATTGGTCGGAATTGACCAATCAGCAAGCTAGTTTTGAGATTAGGCAATGAATGCTTGTCGTATGATCTGTATGTATATATGTGTGTGATGGTTATGATAATGACCACAACTGTATTTATATCATTGTGTCGTCAGGGTCTGTGTGTAGAGCGGATATCTATGTATCTACACCCTGTCGTATTTTCTAATGCCATCGATGATGGGTGTCCGATCTCAGAAAATAAAATACTGAATTCTGATTTTCAAGGAATATAGATTTAAAGCTAGAGAAATGCGATTGTACAAAGGGATGCTAAGAATATCAAACGTGTGAACAGAAAGAAAATTTAAGGGAAAATAAAAAAACAAAAAAACAATAAAGACACTTCGAATTATGAAGAGACATTTGAAATATATCGGACCTATAATGAGGAAAGAGTGCTTAGTGAATTTGACACTAACAGGACATACTGAATGCAAGCGAAACACAGGAAAGCGGCGAATAACCTACTTTGTGTAAAAGGTTGGCAGAAAAGGAATTAGAAGAGATAGTAAAAAAGAAAAACATTACTAACAGCTACAAAGAACAGGAAATCGGGGAGAGCCATGATCGACCATGTTCCAACGAGACGAAGAATAAGAAGCGATTTCTTCTTAAAAGAAGGTTTTAGATAATCTATCCATTTAACATTGCTAAACAAAGTTTGATATAAGAGAGGTTACTGAAAAGTCCTCGTGTCTGATCTAGATCCAAAAGTCTGAACAAATATGAAAACGTGAGATTTTAAGATTCTTTCTTAGTTCCAGAATATTCCAACCTTCCCTCGTATGAGATTTCGATTTTGTACTTGTATTATGTAAATGATTAATCTTTTCAATACTTAGTGATATTCTTAATTTTTATGAATGGACAGCCATTTCCTGTTTCGTGGTCGATATGCTTTTAACTTAATCTTTTCATATGAAAGAATGTTTTATTAAATCATCGGCACGGAAGAGGAGTAGTAGGAGGAGACAATAAAAGAAATAGAAGGTTAAAAATAGAAAGAGTCAAAAGCAAGTAAAGGGGGAAGAGGAAGACAAAAGAAAAAAAAGTCATAGAAGAAAGAAAAAGAAGAAAAAGGAATGAAAAAAAAAGGAATAAACGAAAAAGAAGACAAAAGACAAATATGAGAAAAGAGAGAAGGGGAAAGAGACAAACAAAACAAGATGAGGATAAAAATTGGAAGAGATATAATAAAAAAGAAGAAACGAAAAAAAATGGAGACAAAAGACAGTTATGAAGATGAGAAAAAGGTCAAGGAAGAAGAGAGGGTGAAAGGGAAAGAGAAAAAGGTGAAGGAGGAAGGGAGAAGTTAAAGGAGAGAAGGTAGAAAGAGGAGGAGGACAGTAGGCAGGTAAAGGGCGTAAGAGATCAGGTGAAGAAGGAAAAGAAGAACGTGAAAGAGGGAAAGGAGAAGGTGAAAGAAGGAAGTAAGTAAGGAAGGAAGGAAGAAGGTGAAGGAGGAAAGACTGAAGGTGAAGGAAGCAAAGGATGTGAGGTTAGAAAAGGGAGGTTGAAGGATGGAAGAGAAAAAGTGAGGAGGAAAAGAGAAGGTAAAGCAGGGAAGCGGGGTAATGGAAAAGTAGGGGGAGGTGAAGAAAAGAAGGGAGGTGAATTTAGAAAGAGAGAAATTGAAGGACGGAAGGGAGAAAGTGAAGGAGGGAAGATAGAAAGTGTAAAAGGAGTAGGTAGAAGAGGAAATGCCGGAGGTTAAAGAGGGGAGGGAAATGATGAAGCACGTAATCGAGAAGGTGTAAGACAGAAAGAAAGAAGCTGAAGAAGGGACGGCGGAATGTGATGGAGGGAAGGGAGAAGTCGGAGGAGGAAAGGCATACGGTGAAGGAAGGAAAGAGGACGACAGAGAGAAGTTGAAGGGAGAAGGTGCGGGAGAAAACGGGGAAGGTGAAGATGAATAGAGTGAAGGTGGAGGAGTGAAGAGAGAAATTGGAATAGGAAAAGAGAGGAGGAAAGAGAGAAGGTTAAGGACGGAAAGGAGAAGGTAAATGTGGAAAATAAGATGAAAGTAAGAAGAAAATAGAAACGCTTTATCAAACGCCTTTGCATAATCTATAAAATGTGGCCCTTAGCATTTTTCTCCCTTTGCTAATGCTCCTGCCGCCGGTTTCGCTATTTATTCCCACAAACTCGTCCGCTAATGGCCTGCAGCTTTCCACTATTGCCCTCACTATGCTCTCTCATTATGTGTCTTTCAGAAATTTCAGCAGTTTTCAGTCTTATTCTGAATATATAAGTATTCTTTTTGCTTCTATTTTCTTTAAGACTTACACGTTGGTTACTCGCTACGTCTATGAAATTCACATAATCCTTCTGTAGAACCATCTTTCTGCTGCTTCCACTTTTCTCCACATCTGTTAAGAGATTCTCTAGCATTCACTGCCATATAAGAGAATATACGTCACATAGAACACCAGCACTCTTTTTTTATTGTTGTTTATAACGATTTTTTTGTTTCTCGGCATTTTGCTTCCGGCCATATTGATATTTACTTTTAAGTTCTCTCCTCGTATCTGTTTGAAGGTCTTGGATTTAATAAGAGCCATCGTCTGCGCATGCGCGCCTAACTTAAAAACACTTACAAACCAAAGTGATACTCTATTTTCTCGTGCGCCTGATAGCCTTGTATCGATTGCAATATAAACCGGTCACACCAATGATCGCCTGAACTAGTGGTTCGATAACTGGTTGGGTCACTAATAATGTTTGTCTTTGTGTCTGTCGGGCAATCTGGACATCAAAGTCACTCACAGATTGTTGTATTTGTTTTTTATTTCAATTCATTAACTAATAGTGGGCACAGTTTTGTGATATGATGGAAATTTCTTCCTTTCTTTCTCTCTCGCTTCATTCAGCTTCTTTTTTTTTAATTTTTGACAGATATTTTGTATTCATTTTATTTGTAGTCTTTGCGCTTTCTCTCGGGAAGACATCTTTATCTTTTAATCTTCTTCTTTCTTTTTTTACATAAACTGTTTCTTTTTTATATTTTAATCTAAGTCATTACTTTCTTTCCTTTTTATTAATATCATCATATCATCATATTATAATTTAGCTTATTCCTTCGTTCTTCAATTAATTAAAACGTACGCTACTCCTTGTTATTACTTCATATATAAATGACTATATGGTTTCGATCAGAGACGCTATTTGATTTCACAGAGACACACATAAAGAAATGAATTGAAGACAGATAGGGCGATAATACTCTCATATCATTAATGTCTGCTCCCATGAAGGTGAACATTTTCTCACGTTTTGATATTTTTATTTGCATCCTCTTACTTCTTTGAATAATGACTTGATTCCATACTTATGGTTGTTAAGCTCAAATAATGAACGATATAATGGAGGAATTTCGACGGATATTTTATAATCGCGGAACTCACAAGAAGCTTATTGATTCATTAAATATTAAGAAAATATATTTAGACAATTATACAATATTTTTACGTTCATTTTATAGCAAACCCGGGTGCTTCTATAGGTAGAGGTTTAGAGAGTAAGAGGCACAGTTAATGCGGATATATAGGGAAGATAAAGACTAACCCTAGATTGTAGAACGGGAAATCATCCTCTTGGGGGTCGGTTCAATAGGGCAGTGGTTCGGGGGAAGAATCTGCTCGAGATGAACATTCTCAATACGTAGGGAATGAGAGTGATTCGCTACAATGTGCGTACAATGGCGGATCCTAGCCGTGAAGATTAGAACTTGTAGAAATAAGGAATGTAGTTCGTCTGAGAACTTTTCATTGAAGTAGCGATAGAGCAGTGAGAGGCTTACATCATCCTGTCTGTAAGAGAGAGCTTACAGGGTAGAAAATGATTTGTCATCCGTTAGGACGCGGAAACGCTTTTGGACTCTATCGAGATTTGAAACTAACGACTGGTCATCTCCTGCCCAAATATGACAGCAGTACTCCATTTTAGGTCTGATCTAGCTTGTGTAATGGTAAAGTATAGCACGAAGAA
>OZ010589.1:88451971-88461971 GCA_963932145.1 Acanthosepion lycidas | reverse complement strand
TCATGCACATTAAGGTCCTATCTTCGTTAAGCCATCGTTCTTCTTTTTGTGTATGTCTCTCTCTTCGCTCCATCATCATTCATCCACCCCCTCTCTTTCACTCTTCCTTCCTCAATCTGCAATACCTTCTGCTTTCCTGTTCTTTTTCTTTGCTTCTTTTTTTATTTCACGTTTTTTCTTTATTCCAATGTTTACTTACCCACTTTCCATTTTCTTCTTTTTGTCTTCTTTTGTTTTCTTTCTATCTTTCCTTGTTTCTTTGTTTCTTACTTTCTTTCTTTCTTTCCTCTTTTCTTAATCTTTCTTTTTTCTTTTTTTCTTTTTTTCTTTCTTTCTTTCTTTCTTTCTTTCTTTTCCTAATGTTTCGTTCTTTCTTTCTTTCTTTCATTCTTTTCTTTCTTTGTTTCTTTCTTTCTTCTATCCAGCTTTCTTTCTTTCTTTCTTTCTTTCTTTCTTTCTTTCTTTTTTTATCCAGATTTCCTTCTTTCCTCTTTTCTTAATGTTTCTTTCTTTCTTTCTTTCTTTCTTTCTTTCTTTCTTTCTTTCTTTCTTACATCCAGCTTTCTTTCTTTCCTCTTTTCTTAATCTTTCTTTCTTTCTTTCTTTCTTTCTTTCTTTCTTTCTTTCTTTCTTTCTTTCTTTCTTTCTTTCCTAATGTTTCGTTCTTTTTTTCGTTCTTTCTTTCTTTCCTTTTTTTCTTTCTTTCTTTGTTTCTCTCTTTCTTCTGTCCAGGTTTCTTTCCTCTTTTCTTAATGTTTCTTTCTTTCTTTCTTTGAACGTCTATCCTTGCGGTTCTTTGTTTGTATTTTCTGGAAGTGCTCGTTTTTCCAATACCATTTCCTCTCTATCACATACAATTGTTGTGTCCTTCATCCAGCCATCGTGTCTTTTATGCGGAATTACTTTTTCTTCAATTCTTTCATTAATTTCCCCTACTTTCTCGGCATTCAACATTTCCTAAGCTAATACCTTCTTAGTGTATTTCAAATACATTCACTTTCAATACTTTTCAGCTTTCTAAGAAAGACTAAAAGTGGGGAAGAAAACAGAAACAGAAATATGCACAGTGAGAGAGAAAAAGTAAAAAAAGAATGATAGATATAAAGACACAGAGAGAGATAGAGAGACAGAAAGAGAGAGAGAGAGAGAAAAATAGATATAGATGTAGAAAGAGAAATGGGAAGTCAAAGAGTGAGAGAGAGAGAGAGAGAGACGGATCGAGTGAGAGAGAGAGACATTGATACTGATCTTGTATTATTTGACTGACCTTGAAATCTATGGTTTATACAAGCAAACGTAAACAAAAAAAATTATTGGTTAAAAACAACCACTCCAAGAGGAAACAGAAAATATCAGGCATTTTTCAGAGATTCTGTAATTCAGTACAGGCTCTTCCATTAAGAACTTCAGTTTATATACATACATACATACATATACATATAAACATACATACATACATACATATATATATATATATATATATATATATATATATATATATATATATACACTCTTGTGCAAATTAATGGAAACAAAGCGAATAATTCCGTTATTACTTACTTTTTTTTCGTATTTTTCCAGTGAAACAAGCCCCAGCGCACATGTTAGTACTTCGTATGTCCATTCCATCAAGTCATTCCTTGCAGATTGACCACGGATTCTCGACTGGATTTAAATCAGGAGATTTTCCAGGCCAATCTATAGTACTTTGATTTGCTTATTGGTAAGTCATGCCAGTATGTTCGTGCAGCGTTACAATTTTCAAAAGCTTCCTTGTAGTAACGTCCATCGCAGACAACGGCCGTAGGACAGTAAATCAACAGTCGAAACAATAGTGTCCGGGCGTGATAAAAATCTGACGCTATCACGGATGACGTAATACAATGACCGTATGGCGAAAGACAAATCTAAAGCGGTTGTTTCAATTAATTTGCACAATGGTGTCTGTATATATATATATAAGGACGTTTTTATCTTTATACATTCTTTTTTATAGATTCAATATTTAATTACATCCTCTGTTTTAGAATAAACAGTATTAATAACATTTACCGGCTTGAATGTCCTAGAAATGTTCATAGAAAATATTTGTTCTCCGACAGGAATCGAAAAATAATTGTCTTAAAATAATTATCGGAGTTTGTCCATTTCATAACACACACACACACACACACACACACAACATATATATATATATATATATATATATATATATATATATATATACGTACGTGTGTCTGTGTTGTGTGTGACTACTGTAACAGCCAAAATGCCTGAATTTCTACACAATGCTTATGAGTTTAAGTAGGGTTAACTCCGACTTGGAAACTACATCACAAAATAATAATTTTTGTGAATATGTTCAAGTGTACAATAATACTAATAATAATAGTAATAATAATAATAATAATAATAATAATAATAATAATAATAATAATAGGTATTAAACTTTCTTAAGCACAGCATGGGGACGTGGAACACAAAACTATACCTTAGTCACACCGGGGCACTCTTATATCCAACCGTCTGAATATCCGACGTAGAATCTTTCAAGGAGACTCTCTGTCACCCCTTCTGTTTTGTTTATCCTTAACTCCTCTTACACATGAACTGAACAACAGTAGCTATGGTTACAAAATAAATAAGAAAATATTCAATCACCTACTATACATGGATGATCTCAAACTCTTTGCCAAAAACGACAATGAGTTGAAAGGCCTCCTCAATATTGTAAAATACTTTAGTGACGACATAGGTATGGACTTCGGATTAGATAAATGTGCAAAAGTAACATTCAAGAAAGGCAGAATTACAGAAACAACCTCAATAGATTTAGATTTTGTCACAAAGATTAGGGAATTGGAGCATGAAAAAGCTTATAAGTACCTAGGAATTAGCGAAGGAGATGGGATACAACACCCCCAAATGAAAGAAAAAATAAGAAAAGAGTATTACAGGCGTGTACGTCTGATACTAAATACTGAACTAAACTCAAAAAATAGAATATCAGCTATAAACACATTGGCTGTCCCAGTGGTGCATTACAGCTTTAATGTCCTTAATTGGACCATAGCTGAAATTAAGCGAATGGACGCCAAAACGAGAAAGCTTCTCACTTGCTATCGCATGCATCATCCCAAAGCTGATGTTGATCGTCTGTATGTGCCCAGATCCGAAGGAGGCAGAGGATTAGTTCAACTAGAACTGTCCTACAAAACTACAACAATTGGCCTCCAAAGATACTTGGAAACTACAGAAGACTGGATGATGGTATGCGTCAAGGAACATGAAAGTAGTAAGCGTCTTTACTCCGTAATGAAAGAAGCCAACAAATTCATAATGGAGCTTCAAATGTGCGTAGAGATGCAACTACAGCACAATACACCGGCAGAAACTGCAAAATATTTGAAAAAGACAGTAAAGACAAATGAACCGGCCAGATACAGAAGCGATGGCAAGATAAACCGCTTCATGGCCAATACTCTGCCCGTATCAAACAAGCTGATGTAGACAAAACCCGTAGCCATCAGTGGCTACGCAGTGCAGGGTTGAAAGCGGAAACTGAAGGTTTTATCCTTGCTGCGCAGGACCAATGCTTGCCAACTAGGAATTATCAAGCACATATACTAAAATATTGTGTCAGCCCAAAATGCAGATTCTGTGATAAATATCCAGAAACGATTGATCATCTTGTATCAGGTTGCACGATGTTGGCACCCACTGAATATAAAACCCGACATGACAGAGTGGGCCAATATCTGCACTGGAAAATCTGCAACTTCTACGGGAAGGAAACTGAAAGAAACTGGTATCAACACCACCCAGACCCGGTAACGTAGATAGGACCTGTTACAATTCTATGGGACTACACAATTCACACTGACAGAACAATCAAGGCCAACCGAAACAAAAACGTTGCCTCCTTATTGATATGGCAGTCCCTGCTGACTGCAACGTATCTTTGAAGATATTCAAAAAGCTGTCAAAATACAAGGACCTTGAAATAGAAATCTCGAAAATGTGGCATATGGGAACATCAACAATCCCTGTTGTAGTTGTCACTGAAGTTAAGCAAAGTGGCGGCTGGTCAGTACACAGACGTGTGACCGCTTTGGAATCCTTGGAATGTAAGCTTGGATGTGCGAATGGTGCAATGTTTTTTTTTTATTTATTTTTTAATCATAGAGCCTGGTTCTAATTCTCTTTGGGTTCGTCATATTCACTAATGAGCAAATACTCCGAGAAAAAGTATTAATCCGCATCTTTCTGCTCGGCTTAATTAGTAAGACTTTTATTACCAAACCGTTATTAACTGAACAAAAATAAATTCCAAAAATGATTTTCTAGCTTAAAAATATTAGGTTGGTGCAAAAATAATGACGTAATAATGTCGTTTTTTGACGTATTTTTTAACGTCAAAAAACGACATTGTTACGTTATTATTTTTGCACCAACCTAATACCATGCAAAGTGTTGATAAGTCATAGAAAACGAATCAATCAATTCATTTTTTTTTTCTTTACGTGTCTTTCTTTTTTAGTTCATTTCATTCATTCAGGTACTTTTTTTTTTCATTTTTTTTGTGTTTTACCTAAACCTGCTTGTTAAATTATTGTTATTTCTGTTCATAGTTCTGATTTTCATTCATTCATTCTTTCTTTCTTTCTTTCTTTTTATCTATTTTTCTATTTTTCTTTTTTCTTTTCTATATTTCATTTCACTTTCTTTTACTTTACTATCATTGTTCTTTTCTCTCCCAAGTATATATTTTTTTTATTTTCCTCAAGCTTTTCTTTCTTTCTTTCTTTCTTTCTTTCTTTCTTTCTTTCTTTCTCTATTACGTCTTTCTTTCTTTCTTTCTTTCTTTCTATGTTTCTTTCTTTCTTTCTTTTTCTATTACGTCTTTCTTTCTTTCTTTCTTTCTATCTTTCTTTCTTTCTTTCTTTCTTTTTCTATTACGTCTTTCTTTCTATCTTTCTTTCTTTCTTTCTTTCTTTTCTATTACGTCTTTCTTTCTTTCTTTCTTTCTTTCTGTCTTTCTTTCTGTCTTTCTTTCTTTCTTTTTTGTCACGTATTTATATTTTTTGTTACTTATACACTTTTACATTTTTTTCTTTTCACTCCAGCTCTTTTATGCCCTTTTCAATCTCTTCTTTTTCTTTCTTTCTTTCTTTCTTTTTTTTCTATTACGTCTTCTTTCTTTCTTTTTTTCTATTACGTCTTTCTTCTTTCTTTCTTTCATTTCGACCAATTTAAGCTTCAACAGTAAAACACTATATTTCTCTAAGAGATGGATTGGAAAGAGAAAGTGTTAACAAATAAAACACCATTTCTTTCATATAGTCACCGCTATTTGCTAAGTATTTTCACCAGCACTGAACATCGACTTGCATGCCATACTCGTAAAAGCTTTTTGAGCAGTAGCGATCATGGCGCCGTTGTCAGAAGAAAATATTAGCGATCTTAGTTGAATCTCCGACCTTTACAAATCAGAATTATTCTTTGGATGTGGTAGGAGAACTTAACTAAAATTTGTAGACTGGTGTCGTGACGGACGTTAACGGCATGCAAGTGTGTCTAAGGAGAATCTGGTAATTTGCGAAGCCAACTTAGTGTTCTTCTTCTTTTATGTGCCGTGTCCCTTTAGGACATAGGGGGTCATGACTCTCCACTTCTTCCTATCCCTTATAGCTCTCAATAATTTTTGTCTTTTTGTTATTTCTCCCAAACCCTGTTCTGTCATCCAACTGTTTAAGCCCGTTAAGTATGTCACGCGTTGCTTTCACTCACTCCGCCCTGTGAATATCAGATTTCCCAAGACCTTCTTTCTCATTACGTGCCCAAACATTTTAACTGCCCCTCCCTGATAAGTTTCCTCTTTGTTTGAATCCTCTCTTAAATTCCATGTTCTGTCCACGGTATCCTTAGCATCTTTCTGTAGAGCCACACCTCTGTTGCCTGGTGTCTCCTCTTCAACTTTCAGGAAACCCTTCCAACATTCGCTGCCGTAAAGGAGGACAGATATCACGTAGTAATTCAGTACTCTTTTTTTTTTGTTATCAACGAAACCCTCCTGTCTCGTAATACTCTGCCTAGGTTTTGGAATGCGTCTTTTGCCATCCCAATACGTCTTAGGAACCACATTGTCGCACTTTATTACTCGGCAATAATGATCTTCGGCAATAATGACAACGATCATATGGTGAGGCACCCATCGAGAAAGCGATATACTTACTTCGCGAAATTGATTCCATTACATCAATCATTGATTCAACCCAGGCAAGACCTGTAGAAAGAAAAGGAAATATTTTTAGACTTATCAACCGTTTGCAGGTTATTTAAAGCCAGAAAATATTTTAAAATTGTTAAACCTTTTTAGAGATAATAATAATTTACTGATTTCTATCTTTTTATGTCCTGTGTCCCTTCAGGACGTAGGCGTTCATGACACTCCACTTCCCCTTATCCCTTGTAGCTCTCAATAACATTTGTCATCTTGCTACTCCCCACCCAGGCCCTGCTCTGTCATCCACTTGCTTAAGCCCGCTAGGTATGTCATGCGTTGCTTTCCCTTTTCTCTCGTTCTCTCTATTCGACCTGTGGGTATTAGATTCTTTAGGCTCTCTTTTCTCATTATGTGTTCCAGAAATTTTAGCTGCCTCTCCCTGATAAGTTTCCTCTTTGTTTGCATCCTCTCTTAAACCCCATGTTCGGTCCACGGTATCCTTAGCATCCTTCTGTAGAACCACACCTATGTTGTTTGGTGTCTCTTCTTCATCTTTGAGGAGACCATCCAACATTCGCTGCCGTAAAGAAGGACAAATATCACGTGCTAGTTCAATACACTTTTCTTTGTTATCAACGAAACCCTCCTGTCTCGTAATACTCTGCATAGCTTTTGAAATGCGTCTTTGGCTATCGCAATACGTCTTCGGATCTCAGCGTCGCACATTCCCTATTTTGTCAGAACACTTCTCAAATATTTTAATTTCAGCAGCTGTTTGGTTATATTGCCTCCGACGTGTAAATCTCAATTTTGGCTCATCTTTTTGCTGATGACCATGCATTCTGTTTTCTTGTAGTCTGTTCTTCTCGCTCTCCTTCTGTAAGAGGTTTTGTTGTTTCTTTTCCGTGTCTGCTATCAGCTTCTTTTCTCACACTTCTCGTATCCCTTCCCGATCCATACTTTCCAGCCAACTTTAATATGCAAAAATTTAAATGCCATGTCAATCGCTATCTGTTGTCTTCCTGATTACTCTTTTCTCTGAACACTTTCTGAGATGAGTTATTGTAATTATTTACATTATGATATGTGGAACTGGAACAATCTACCCCAGTGGACGAAATAAAGGGTTCAGTTCGAAATTCGAATCACCTGAAGAAGGCTGGAGTGTAAAATGGCCGAAACGTCGTGAACATGATAATAAAGATGAGAACATTCGAAACAACGTAAAAAAAATTAAATAAATTCCACATGGCAATAGGCTCGTATTAACATGTAAAAAAAAAAATGAGCTAATTTAATCAGGTATGTGGTAATGTTAATATTAGTCGTTTTCTTATAAGGAGATATTTGATATTGATTAACCGAGAAGCCATTACTGCTTACGGTTGAAGTTTATTAAATCTTTCTCTTAAAAAGAAATTTATTTTAGGAAAATAGTTTTCTCAAGTCTTGTAACTTTTATCTGTCTTGTCAGGTACTAAATAGCGTTTTCCTTCCTAACCTTTTAATCGAAGCAGTGTGGAATGTCAACATCTTGATTATGACATTATTTTCACTTTGAGTTAAACGTGGTATCCAATTTAGTTGTTGCTGCTGTTAGTCCACACGTGATGCGGTTACTGCTCTCTGGTTCAGGTCATTGTGATTCTATAGTTCTAGTCCACAATGTTCAAAGAAGTAGAGATTTACTTGACCCCGATCCACTGAGTGAGGTTGTGTCAGGTTGTGACACAAAGTCAGTTTTTACCGTGGGGACCGGAGTCTTTTCACTCTGGCCGCTGGTCCAAGCTGGTCTTATCTGGTCATATCTTGTCCAAGCTGATCAGAGTTGTTCTAAGCTAGTCGTAGCTGGTCTTGGCTTGCTATAGCTGATCCAAACTGGTCAGAGCCGGTCCAAGCTAGCCGTAGCCGTGATACCAATAACCTAAGGTTTCACTAGGCTATAGACATTTTTAACCAAAGATCTTAGTCATCCGTTCTATACGGTAGTTTAGATATTTCTGAACGAGTTTGATGCCATTCATGACATCCATATGACAGTCTCGATCAAATGGGGCTATTCAAGTATAGGTCGAGATCGAGCTTTCAAAATTATATTTTAGTTTCATAGTAATTTCCGTGGTTGGGCGAAGCTAACTCTAGTGAATCCTATTGTATGCCCAATTTAATTTTCTCTTGTATGGGTTTACTCTGTTGTATGCTTCTTTGGCTTGAATCTTTTAAATCTATAAATATGCATTTACTTTTATTTATGTATACATATCAATAATCACCGAGGTTAAGCAGCATCGAGCCTGATCAGTACCTAGATTGGTAAGCGCTTAAGAAATACCAGCTGCAGTTAGGTTGCATGTGCGGGTGCTATAATGGATTACGCGTTCGGTAATGGAAGTCGAATAGCCGAGGTACAATTACAGTTACAGTTACAATTATTATGTACAATTTTGCTCAAATAAAAAGGAAAAATATGAATCACCATCTTCTCCTCCAAGCTATGGATTAATTAGCGGGATTGGAATAGTAAATCATTAGTATCTGCAAATGTTTTTCAGATCTAAAAATATTTTGTGGCTTTAAAGCCACAAAATATTTTTATTTAAATAACCTGAAAAAGGCTGATAAACAATAAAAAAGAAAAAAAAATACCGTTGACTGAATCTCTATACAAATTGATCGTAATGTTTTGAAACTCTTTTAAAATCTTTGTTCACACCCAATATATTGTTATATATCGTAACTTTGAACACTAATGTATATGTCCCAATCCTCATAAATACGTTGGATACTATTGTAAGTGGGGGTAATATGCTGTCTAAGTCCTCCACTAGGAGTAGTTTACCTACTTCACGCTGCTGGCGTGTATTGTATTTTGTTGATTTTATAAGGATTAATATTTAATTTTCATTTTTTTTTAGTTATTTTTCATTCAGTAATCCTTACTTCTTTACAACCACTGGAAAAAGACGATTGAAGAAGAGACAGACAACAGAAAAAGGAAAGCGAAAAATAAAAAAAAGACCAATATCTATCTATTTATCTATCTCAGTCCCTTTTGTTTGTTTGTTTCTTTTTTTCTCCGTCCCTTTTCTATCTATCTATCTATCTATCTATCTATCTATCTATCTATCTATCTATCTATCTCAGTCCCTTTTCTTTCTTTCTTTCTTTCTTTCTTTCTTTCTTTCTTTCTTTCTTGTTTTATACCGTAACTATGAACACTAATGGGTATGTCCCAACCCTCAAAGAGAGGTTAGACACTATTGTAAGTGGGAGCGAATATGCTGCCTAAGTAGTCTACCACTAGCAGTGGGTTACCTACTGCACGCCGCTGGCGAGTATTGTATTTTGTTGAAGTTATAAAGATTACCATTTCATTTCCAGCCCCCGTGCCAATAACCTTTTCTAGCTTACAACATTAAAAGAAAAAAAATATTTTCGCTTTATACTCCATCTTCGGTTGCCATACAGATTTCGTTTTCGGCTCGGCGATATTTTCTGGTGCCACATTCATTGTCTCTTGAGAATAAGATAGCATAAGGTTTGGACGGAAGACTCCGAGGATTTTCTGCTTCCGTACACTTCTTATTAAACGGAACAACCTACCCGAGATTGGATAAACCTCAGCTTGAAAATATATTTGCCTCCACATAAACTAAACAAAAATAATAATTCCATACATTGGTATGTACTTCTGGCTTATAAATAAGGGAAAACTCGCTTGAATAATAATATCGTTTTTTGACGTTAAAAAAACGATATTATTTTTGCACCAAC
>OZ010589.1:88399471-88449471 GCA_963932145.1 Acanthosepion lycidas | reverse complement strand
TGGTGATAGAACACCGCCAGTTGGTAAGGTCTAGGTATTGTGTTTCAAATGATTTAGGATCAAATCCAGTGACATTCAGTTTTGTTTTGAGTTATTCCTTGAAATCTTCGAAGAGTATAACCTCCCGTTCTTTTCCCTAAAGTTTTCTGATTAAAACCTGACGTAGAAACCTTGATTCTTTCATTCTTGCTATTGCGCGCCAGTGTTTCATGATCTGCAATTTGTTGCTTTCATTTTTGGCTCTTTCCAGGAATTTGTCGTTAGTCACGTATTATTACCATATAGTTTTCAAGACTGAACGAATTTTTACCGGTGAAACTTTTCTAAATTGTGGAAGTCGTGACGGTATAGAATCCAGGTTTCACAGCTATACACCAAATTCTAAATGACAACAGCTCTATAGACTAACATTTTTGTTGTTATATTCAGATCTTCATTGTTGTAGACGCGTTTGATTAGTTTTCCAAATAACCTACGTGCAGCCCTAATTCTGTTTCCACATCCTTCTCTGAGGTGCACTTGTTTGATAAAAGGCTGTCTAAATATGGAAAAGGCTCTACTTGTTTGAGAGATGTATCAGAGATGGTAATATCAAAACCTGGAAATGTGGTATATGTGTTGGTTTGTTTTGTTTTACGCCATATCAATACCTCAATGGGATATTTAATGCCGTCAAGATTTTTATTGCTGGTAATATTTTTTTTTAAAAATGTATTGCTGTAATACATTTGTTTTTAAATGTATTGCTGGTAATAATGTTTTTTTACAAAAATTTATAGCTGGTAATATTTTTGTTACAAAACAAGTATTTCAGGTATTAAAACATATTTTAAAACTTTTATAGTGTTTCGCCCCCAGTTTTGGTATTAACTATTTGCCCAGAGCTGGGATCCTAACAGGTTCAACCACCCTGGGTCAGTGGTGGCAATATTGTTTTTCCAACAATCTACTGCTGATAATGATTTTTCCCAAAAAGTATGAAAACCTATTTTTATACTTTCATAATGTTTTGACCCCTTTTGTTGGGGTAACTATTTGTCTATAGCTGAGATTCGGGCAGGTGCTACTACCCCAGGTCAGTGTAGACTCGGGAACACCAGCACTTAAGAGGTGTTTTCAAGCTCCTCAAAACCTCCTGCCAGATATAGTTTATCGTCTTACCCAGGACACTGGTATTTGGGACTGTCTGTGCAAGGACATTGATTTTCTTCATGTTTACTGAATGGCAAAACAATAGTAGGCAATAGCATGGTTATTCATAGACTGTTGGAGTTCATTTGAATGACAGACGGTAGCGTTGTCATCAGCATACTGAATATTTGTGATATGATGAGTGTGAGGCTGAAAGGTTCTCCATCCTATCGATATTCCTTGTCAATCTCGGGGTTGGGTGGAGAAAATTTGTGAAGGATTGCAGCCAGGTACAATAGTAGGTGCCAAGACACATCTATGTCTTTATTCTCACGTGACTGGAAATACTTCTGACAACGTATTTTGTTGGAATACACGTCTAGACTTATTGTCATGTGTTGCTTGAACCAGACAGATAAAGTAGTTGCCACATCCAAAACGATGAATAACATCTTAGGACGCCATCAAAACCCTTTTTTAAGTCATAGAAAACAAGGGAAATGAATTTTTGTTGTTCCCTGCTTTTCTCTTAGAGTTGCCTTACACAGAACATATTGTCGACTAGCTGCATGGCTCGGCGTTGCCCGTGCTTGATTCAAAAATCGTACGACTCATACAGCAATCGCTATCACTTGACTTAAAATATTTTTGCCATCCTTGCCTTTCAAGGAGTGCCCTTTGGCGTGCTGATGTTACTACATGCCTTACTTCTTGCTTATCTCACACTGCAGCTTTTTTCTAAGCTCTATACTAAACATTAAATCTGTTACGAAAAAAGATCTAAACAAAATGAACACAAAACGATCAGCTTTAAAAAAGTACTCGTAACTGGTAAAACCGAATTAAAAAAGAATGTTAACAACAAATACTTTTTCACACCTAACCCAGTTTTGCGGAATCAGAATCAACGTTGAGTTTAAGCAAGCGAATGAGCCAATTGGAGCAAAGTACCATGCAGGTTTAAATTTTTGACACTTGTGACCAATGCAGCAATCGATTTCTTTTGCATGCTTGCATGCTAGTTAACATTCGTGTCAGTCAGCTGTTGGCTCTCACGCTGGCCAATAAAATCTTCCTGTCTATTTGTGGCAGCCAGCTATAGGCTCTCACTCTGGCCAGTAGAAAATGGCCGCAAACTACATGAAAACTGCTGTAGAAGCATGAAAAAATCGATTATTTCCACTATCGATGGGAGTTGGGAAATGCACTGTCGGTCTTGGCCTTTCCACTAATTTGGAGCATGTGCATATAAATTTTGGTGCAAATCCGTCGAGAATTGCGGCCGTGCATTCGTTACACACACACACACACACACACACACACACACACACACACACACACATCCTGCCTTTTATAGATAGAGATTGCGCCACGAGAGACACAGGATCTACATTGAAATTCTGGTAGGATACTTTTGGCGTTGATTTGGAAGCAATTTAGAAGGATATTGGCGAAAAACTTTCCCAGTGATGAAAAATAAGTGTATTCCTCTATAGTACCAACAGGCTTTTCACTCAGCTTTTTGATGATCGTTATGGTGACTTTTCTTTCAGTTCTTTTGAATCTTGTTGGGATTCCCACATCTTCAAATTGAAGGTGAAAATACGGATTTGCAAAGGTAAGACTCCATGTTTAATCAGTTCGAAAGAGATTGCCTCTAAACCTAAAGACTTCTTTGACTTTTCATAGTTTGCTTAAATTATTGAAAAGTAGGCCTCATATTCATCTACGCCTGGAGAGGATGATTTGGAATGTTTCTAAGCTGTATTCGAGTTCTTTTTTATTTAGGTTGGTAGAAAAACGCTTCTTCCAGTGTAGAAATATGAGTTGTTGATCGTTCAGGATATGAGTGTGTGTGTGTTATCAGCTACTAGAAAGGATCCGGTTGATCTAGTCCAAATCGTTGTTTCTGATGATCTGGTCCGCTTGATCTGGTTCAAATAGTTGTTTCTGTTGATCTGGTCCGCTTGATCTGGTCCAAATAGTTGTTTCTGCTGATCTGGTCCACTTGATCTTGTTCAAATAGTTGTTTCTGTTGATCTTGTCCGCTTGATCTGGTTCAAATAGGTGTTTCGTTCCAGCATAGAAATTTCTGAAATCACGTGCGTTTACACAGCCCTTAAGTTCGACTGATTTTTGCTGCCTGTCAAATGTTCTGCAGTTCTCTTAGTTTTGTTTGACAATGTTGTTTTAGCATATTGTAATGCTTCTTTTTTTGCTTCGATCAAGTTGTTGATTTCAATATTGTCTTCATCAGACCAATTCTGATTCTTGGCCTTGGTGAAGTCTATAACAGATTTTGTTGTTTCAGTGAATATATCAGGAATGGTTATCCATTCTTCATCAACAGATTGTTTGTTGACTAGAGTGGAAGTACGTTTCTGACATTTTTTGCAATATCAGGCTTCTAGAGTTTTGGAATCAGATGTTTTCTATAAGATGGTGGTTGATATTGCATTTTTTTTAGCAATGGTGATTAACATGCGCGTGATGACAAGGCGATGATCTGTTCATAAGTCATCGGTATTAAGTTCATCTTTGGCGATCAGTGCGCCTCTTGTCTTGTTACCGTATGATGTCATAGTCTAATAGTGCAAATGCTTGGATTGGTGATACTTCTATCTGCTCTTGAAACGAGTTGTAAGTCGGAATTGTGCATTGGTGATGAATAAATTGTGTTCCTTTCATAGACCTAGTAGTCGATGTCCATTGGAGTTGCAATACCCAATGTCTTATATACTGATGATGTTTTCCCATAAACAATGATTCTTTCCTGTCCTTGTCCCCCTAGTAACAAGAATTTGCCCATCCCTGATATGTTGATAATGGTGCTACTTAGCTGTCGGTGAATTTGATTCTTTGCCTCTTCATCGGTATCAAGTACTGGAAGATAAACAGAAATGATATATATGTAATTAACTTTAGGAAATGGTAAACGAAGTGTAATATATCTTTTATCATGGCAGTTGGTGTTAAGTGATGGTCTTGTATGATGCATGATTTAATAACAAAACCGACTACTTGGATACGTCTCTCCCACTTCATCGTTGCATTTCCAAAAGTATGTATAGCAAGAAACAGTTTCTGCGAGTCTTCCTTCTTAGGATGCGATATTCACATTAAGTCTCTCCAGAGAGTTCAAGACCAGAGATTTTTGTATTTCTAGTCTGTCGGTGTTGTCAATGCCGAGAAAAGTTTTAATATACCACATTCCAAAGATCATAATGGTAGTCTTAAGTTTCTTCTTGTTGACAAGTGCGGTTTCAAGGCGGGCAGTGGTAGCGATTTCCGTTGTTTAGTCCGCTTTTTCTAAGGTCATCCTCAATTGAGGAAGGCAGCGGTACTTTAATAATACTACAATAAACAGTACTATAAATATACTACAATAAACAGTACTATAATAATACTACAATAAACAGTACTATAATGATACAACAATAAAGAGTACTATAATGATACTACAATAAAAAATACTAAAATGATATTAGAATAAACAGTACTATAAAAATACTACAATAAACAGTACTATAATAATACTACAACAATCAGTACTATAAAAATACTATAATAAACAGTACTATAATAATACTACAATAAAGAGTACTATAATGATACTAGAATGAACAGTATTATAATAATACTAAAATAAGCAGTACTATAATGATAATACAATAAACATTACTATAATAATGCTACAATAAACTGTAATATAATGATACTACAATAAACAGTACTTATATTATACTACAGTAAAGGGAACTATAATGATACTACAATAAACAGTACTATAAAAATACTACAATAAACAGTACTATAATGATACTACAATAAACATTACTATAATAATACTACAATAAAGAGTACTATAATGATACTAAAATAAACAGTACTTTAATAATACTACAATAAACAGTACTATAATAATACTACAATAAACAGTACAATAATAATACTACAATAAACAGTACTAAAATTATACTACAATAAACAGTACTATAATAATGCTACAATAAACAGTACTATAATAATAATACTACAATAAACAGTACTATAATGATATTACAATAAACAGTACTATAATAATACTACAATAAACAGTACAATAATCATAGACAGTAAACAGTACTATAATAATACTATAATAAACAGTAGTAAAATGATACTACAATGAACAGTACTATAATAATACTACAATAAACACTACTATAATAATACTGTAATAAACAGTACTATAATGATGGTGCAATAAACAGTACTATAACGATAATACAATAAACATTACTATAATAATACTACAATGAACAGTACTATAATAATACTACAATAAACACTACTATAATAATACTAAAATAAACAATACCATAATGATGCTACAATAAACAGTACTATAATAATACTAAAAAACAGTACTATAATGATACTACAATAAACCGTACTACAATGATACTACAATGAACAGTACTATAATGATACTACAATAAACACTACTATAATAATACTAAAATAAACAATATTATAATGATGTTACAATAAACAGTACGATAATTATACTACAATAAACAGTACTTATATTATACGACAGTAAATGGTACTATAATGATACTACAAAAAACAGTACTATTAAAATACTACAATAAACAATACTATAATGATACTACAATAAACAGTACTGATACTACAATAAACAGTACTTTAAGATTACAACAATAAACAGTACTATAATAATACTACAATGAACAGTACAATAATAATACTACAATAAACAGTACTATAACGATACTACAATAAACAGTACTATAATAATAATACTACAATAAACAGTACTATAATGATACTACAATAAACAGTACTATAATGATAATACAATAAACAAAACTATAATGATGCTACAATAAACAGAACTATAATGATACTACAATAAAATTTCTATAATAATACTACAATAAACAGTACTATAATGCTACAAAAATAAACAGTACTATAATGATACTACAATAAACAGTACTATAATAATACTACAATAAACAATACTATAATGATGCTACAATAAACAGTACTATAATGACACTACAATAAACATTACTATAATAATAATACAATAAACAGTACTATAATGAAACTACAATAAACAGTACTATAATGATACTACAATGAACAGTACCATAATAATACTACAATAATCACAACTATAATAATACTACAATAAACAGTACTATAATGATACTACAATAAATGTTACTATAATAATACTACAATAAACAGTACTATAATGATACTACAATAAACAGTACTATAATGATACTACAATGAACAGTACTATAATAATACTAAAATAAACAATACTATAATGATGCTACAATAAACAGTACTATAATGATACTACAATAAACATTACTATAATAATATTAAAAATAAACAGTACTATAATGATACTACAATAAACGGTACTATAATGATACTACAATGAAAAGTGCTATAACGATACTACAATAAACACTACTATAATAATACTAAAATAAACAATACTATAATGATGCTACAATAAACATTACTATAATGACACTACAATAAACATTACTATAATAATAATACTATAAACAGTTCTATAATGATACTACAATAAACAGTACTATAATAATGCTACAATAAACACAACTATAATAATACTACAATAAACAATACTATAATGATACTACAATAAACAGTACTATAATGATACTACAATAAACAGTACTTTAATAATACAACAATAAACAGTAATATAATAAAACTACAATGAACAGTGCAATACTAATACGACGATAAACAGTACTATAATGATACTACAATAAACAGCACTTATATAATACTACAATAAACAGTACTATAATAATGCTACAATAAACATTACTATAATTATACTACAATAAACAGTACTATAATGATACTACAATACACAGTATTATAATTATACTACAATAAACAGTACTTATATTACACTAGAGTAAAGGGTACTATAATGGTGCTACAATAAACAGTACTATAAAATACTAAAATAAACAGTTCTATAATGATACTACAATAAACAGTACTGATACTACAATAAACAGTATTATAATAATACTACAATAACCAGTACTATAATAATACTGCAATAAACACTACAATAATGATACTACAATAATCAATTGTATAATGATGCTACAATAAACAGTACTATAAAAATACTACAATAAACAGTACTATTATGATACTACAATAAACAGTACTACAATGATACTACAATAAACAGTAGTATAATAATACTACAATAAACAGTACTATAATAATACTAAAATAAACAATACTATAATGATGCTACAATAAACAGTACTATAATGATACTACAATAAACAGTACTATAATAATACTACAATAAACACTAAATGATCATACTACAGTAAACAGTACTATAATGATGCTACAATAACAAGTACTATAATGATACTACAATAAACAGTACTATAATAATACTGCAATGAACAGTACAATAATGATACTACAGTAAATGGTACTATAATATTACTACAATAAACAGTACTATAATGATACTGCAATGAACGGTACTATAATGGCACTACAATAAACACTACTATAATATTACTAAAATAAACAATACTATAATGATGCTACAATAAACAGTACTATAATGATACTACAATAAACAGTACTATAATAATACTACAATAAACACTACAATGATCATACTACAGTAAACAGTACTATAATGATACTACAATAAACAGTAGTATAATGATACTACAATGAACAGTACTATAAAAATACTACAATAAACACTATTATAATAATACTACAATAAACAGTACTATAATGATGCTACAATAACAAGTACTATAATGATACTACAATAAACACTACTATAATAATACTGCAATACACAGTACAATAATGATACTACAGTAAACGGTACTATAATATTACTACAATAAACAGTACTATAATGATACTGCAATGAACAATACTATAATGGCACTACAATAAACACTACTATAATATTACTAAAATAAACAATACTATAATGATGCTACAATAAACAGTACTATAATGATACTACAATAAACAGTACTATAATGATACTACAATAAACAGTATTATAATGATACTACAATAAACAATACTATAATGATGCTAAAATAAACAGTACTATAATGATGCTACAATAAACAATACTACAATGATAGTACAATAAACAGTACTATAATAATAATACTACAATAAACAGTACTATAATGATACTACAATAAACAGTATTATAATCATACTACAATAAACAATACTATAATGATGCTACAATAAACAATACTACAATGATAGTACAATAAACAGTACTATAATGATACTACAATAAACAATACTATAATGATGCTACAATAAACTATACTATATTGATACTACAATAAACAATACTATAATGATGCTTCAATAAACAGTACTATAATGATACTACAATAAACAGTACTGTAATGATACTACAATGAACAGTACTATAATTATACTACAATAAATACTACTATAATACTACAACAATCATTACTATAATGATACTACAATAAACCGTACTAAAATAATACTGAAATAACTATTACAATAATGATATTACAGTAAACACTACTACAATAATACTACAATAAACAGTATTATAATAATACTACAATAAAGAGTACTATAATGATGCTACAATGAACAGTACTATAATAATACTACAATAAACACTACTATAATAATACTACACTAAACAATAGTACAATGATGCTACAATAAAAAGTACTATAATGATACTTCAATAAACATTACTATAATAATACTACAATAAACAGTACTATAATGATACTACAATAAACAGTACAATAATGATACTATAGTAAACAGTATTATAATGATACTACAATAAACAGTACTATAATAATACTACAATAAACAGTACTATAATGAACAGTACTATAATGATACTACAACAAACACTACTATAATAATACTACAATAAACAGTACTATAATGATACTACAATTAACAGTACTATAATAATATTACAATAAACAGTACTACAATGATACTACAATAAACAGTATAATAATAATACCACAATAAACAGTACTATAATGATAATACAATAAACAGTACTATAATGATACTACAATTTACAGTACTATAATGATACTTAAATAAACAGGCCAGCCCAGATACGAATGCTAGACCGGACGTCTACAGTCATTGGCATAGTTACACACACGGCTAATTGTCTACTCAATTCAATTTACATAAAACGAAATTGTAAGGCAAGTTAAGATATAAAATATCCAAAAATATCCATAAAATATCCAAAACACTGACCTTCTTGCAAACACCGTGTCTTCCAAAGTGCATTCGTCAGGCAGCAAGTCATTGTTTCGTCTCAAAAGTAAGCTTCTATCTGTATTCGATGTCCTTATACCGAAAAATTCGCCTTATTTATTGAATAACCCTCGTACATATTAAGTATATAGTCAGCAACCCTTTAATTATGCATGTTTCATTTAAAACGACTGTCACGCTACTAAGATTGAGATTTTTATTTAATTTTTCTTGCGTTCCAATAATTGTTTCCTTTTTTGGACACAGATTGCGTAGAAAGTGTCTAAATGTTCTATAATTTCGAACACTTCCGGCTATTCTTTTAGCCATTATCAAGGATGATTTTCTTTTTCAGTTTAATTGAGTGTGTGCGTTTTGTGTATGTTTTTAGTGTTATAGAGATGTTTTATTTTCCGAACACGGTTAGCACATTGTGGCCGTGTTCGTAGTTAATATTATTAAGCATTGTCTTTTTCTTTTTCATTTTTGCACGTGGATGTGGTTATTATATTTGTATTTTCTACTAGCATGTTTTAGATGGAGTCCGGTAAGTTTTGTGTGTGTTTAAATGGGTTCTAATAGCGCTGTGTTCAGATGGGTGTAACGTAAGGCGTCTGGATAGGCATGTAATATAAATATATATATATATATATATATATATATATATATATATATATATATATATATATCGAAGATAAGCAAAACACTATCAAATTATATTTATATATATATATATGTGTGTGTGTGTGTGTGTGTGTGTGTGTTTATAACACGACGATAAGCAAAACACTTCTGTCAAATTATATCGGAATTTTTTATGGAAGCTATTCGGCCGTGTTGAGTGATCGTCGATGAAAATATCCTTGATGTTTGATTATTTGAGTAGATTAGGTGAATGAGACGGGTCTATAAATTTCTTCGGTTACCTCGAATGCATACACGATAATAGGTACAACTCGATTTCGAATGATGCCATCGCTTGATTTATTTCCTTTATGGACAAAGCGGATGTTTGTTTAGTTTTTTTTTTAGACCTGCTAGGGTCTTGCATTATCTTGAGAACATGTGGCAACGGTGTGTACCACTTACAGTAGATGTTATATTTATATTTTGTAGAAGTGTCAATGTGTTACGCCTTTGATGTTGTTTTTTTTTTGTTGTTTTTTTAGGTGTGCGATACTTAAACAGACGCGACCACATTCATTACAGTTTACATAAAATTACTTGTCAATATTTTCAGGTAAATTACTGTCAACGCCTTTATGAACGTCTCTCTTGAGTTTTTTATGTTCAAAAAGGTTCTGTTCAAAGGCACTATGATCACTATTCACTGCTTTCTTCCAGGACAAACGATCTAATTTTCACGTTCATTGCCAGTCGTTTGTTCTTGTTTTTTGGTAAAATGCTGTCGAAGTTCAGAGACTGTGATTGGCTCTGTATAAATCTTTTCTAAACATTGTCGGAGTTAGCTCCTCCTCATCTTCTTAACACTTACCAGGGGTCTCTCTCCCCTCTGGCTATAAATACTGGCTGACCCTTCGCCTCTGTCTCTTTTTTCCTCAGGCCTTCGGCCTTATACCACCTCGCAGATGTGAGCTCTCACAGATACAGCGTTTCCCAAATTCTGGGAACACGCTAAGAACAATACACGTACGTACGAGCACTCACCACAACACACACACATAATATTAACCACACGCACTCCGTCCATGTAACTGTCCATGTAAATTGTAACTTGTACTTGTTGTTAATACATATATTTGTTTACATATCTTTTTTGTTTTCTTTGGACTTAATTAAAGTCCAACTTTCTCATGTAGTTGGAGCGGCTAGCAGGAAATTCTACCCAGATGTGTTCATCTACATACATATCACCGCCACGGTCCGCTACAACATAACTACAGCATGATTTCTTTTAGAATGATAGCTGTCGATTCGTTAAACTTGTGCAACGATTGCTGACATGTTTTTTTTCAGGTTTTGGTTCTTGTGAGAAAGACATTGACTCTTCAAGTCAGCAGGTGACTTGCAATGCTTAAAATGCGGAAAACGAATTTGTTCTACATATGTCATGACCTGCTTTTTAAATTCTGTTTAGGTTGCTAATGAATCTTCACGGGTGAGCCCGGAAAAACTTTGGGAATCACACTGCATGTTAAGTCATTTTTAACATAATCGCCGACTACTCTTTTTCAGTGCACACACGTCTAGTCGATCGGCTAGCTGATCTCAGGCCCACTTGGGATTTCTACTTCAATTGTGCTAAGCTGATTGGTTACTGGGAAAGAGCTAATAATCTGGCATGATCAGCAGTTTGAACAACTCTAATACGCCTCTCCACGCCGATACCGTTCTTGATCATCCTAACAGATCTACAATGATGAGATTCGAAACAGTCTCATGATCGGAAAACGACCGGTCGAACCAGTCACTACACGCTAATACACACACACACACATACACACACAAACGCAAACACACACGCACGCAAACACAAACACACACCAAACACCACCAAACACCACCAAAGTACGATGTACTAAGTCGGACAATATATAACAAACTCTTAGTAGGAAAAGGATGTGTAGACTAACAGAATTAATATTCATTAAATTTAGTTAAGTCGGTAAAAATAACACACTTTCAAAGTGACAGTCGGGCAGGTTGTCACTGCATAAGTAATTCTCTTCGGGGCTTGCATCATAAGCAATACACTTTAAGGAGGAAACGACAAACATTGTTTTATTAAACAATCTATCAATCAATCAGTTTATCTATCTATCTATCTATCTATCTATCTATCTATCTATCTATCTATCTATATTCTAATTAATAAATTCATCTAATTATCTTAGTACCATAGTTACCTATGACTTTATCCAAATGTGTTTGCATATATCTATCTATCTATCTAGCTAGCTAGCTATTAATATATACATACATATATATATATATATATATATATATATATATATATATATATATATATATATATATATTGAGTTTGTTTACATCTATCTATCTATCTATCGGTCTATCTAATTGGCTTTGTTTACATCTATCTATCTATCTATCTATCTATCTATTTTTCCTTTCTTTCTTTGTTTCATTCTTTCTTTTCCTCTTGTTTCTTTTATTCATTTTCTTCCTCTACTGACACAGTATATATGGAAACAATTTACGCGTACACAAACACGCACGTTCGCATGCACACACACCACACGCACGCATACGCACACACACACACACACACACACACACATATATATATATATATATATATATATATATTACTGCTCATTATTCATACTTTTAAAAGTTGCAATCCAGCCAAGACAATAATATTTTAGCTTAGTTTCTGAATTCCAAACTCGTTCACGTTTAGTAGTTTCTCAAAAAATATGTTTGTTTATTTTCTACGTTTCCGAAATCCGTCAGCTCTTTACAAAACTTTTTAAAAGGAAAAGAATATGTTGGCATGCCGACAGTTCGAAATAATAAATAATTTCACTCCTTTAGTTTAATAAAAAACATTCACTTTTCTTCAGTACTGATTTATATCTTACTCGTCAATGTAAAGAAAATATGATGTGGAATGTTTCCATTCAGTCACAGATCTTCATCTTTCTTGTTATTTTCACAGTGATAATAACGACAAAGACGATGACAGTAGTCTAGATGTACTAATGTAAACAAAACTAAAATGCTGTGATAATAACGACAAAGACGATGACAGTAGTCCAGATGTACTAATGTAAACACAACTAAAATTCTGTGATAATAACGACAAAGACGATGACAGTAGTCCAGATGTACTAATGTAAACAAAACTAAAATGCTGTGATAATAACGACAAAGAGGATGACAGTAGTCCAGATGTACTAATGTAAACAAAACTAAAATGTTGTGATAATAACGACAAAGAGGATGACACTAGTCCAGATGTACTAATGTAAACAAAACTAAAATGCTGTGATAATAACGACAAAGAGGATGACAGTAGTCCAGATGTACTAATGTAAACACAACTAAAATGCTGTGATAATAACGACAAAGACGATGACAGTAGTCCAGATGTACTAATGTAAACAAAACTAAAATGCTGCGATAATAACGACAAAGACGATGACAGTAGTCCAGATGTACTAATGTAAACACAACTAAAATTCTGTGATAATAACGACAAAGACGATGACAGTAGTCCAGATGTACTAATGTAAACAAAACTAAAATGTTGTGATAATAACGACAAAGAGGATGACACTAGTCCAGATGTACTAATGTAAACAAAACTAAAATGCTGTGATAATAACGACAAAGAGGATGACACTAGTCCAGATGTACTAATGTAAACACAACTAAAATGCTGTGATAATAACGACAAAGACGATGACAGTAGTCCAGATGTACTAATGTAAACAAAACTAAAATGCTGTGATAATAACGACAAAGACGATGACAGTAGTCCAGATGTACTAATGTAAACACAACTAAAATGCTGTGATAATAACGACAAAGACGATGACAGTAGTCCAGATGTACTAATGTAAACAAAACTAAAATGCTGTGATAATAACGACAAAGACGATGACAGTAGTCCAGATGTACTAATGTAAACAAAACTAAAATGTTGTGATAATAACGACAAAGAGGATGACACTAGTCCAGATGTACTAATGTAAACACAACTAAAATGCTGTGATAATAACGACAAAGACGATGACAGTAGTCCAGATGTACTAATGTAAACAAAACTAAAATGCTGTGATAATAACGACAAAGACGATGACAGTAGTCCAGATGTACTAATGTAAACACAACTAAAATGCTGTGATAATAACGACAAAGACGATGACAGTAGTCCAGATGTACTAATGTAAACACAACTAAAATGCTGTGATAATAACGACAAAGACGATGACAGTAGTCCAGATGTACTAATGTAAACACAACTAAAATGCTGTGATAATAACGACAAAGACGATGACAGTAGTCCAGATGTACTAATGTAAACAAAACTAAAATGCTGTGATAATAACGACAAAGACGATGACAGTAGTCCAGATGTACTAATGTAAACAAAACTAAAATGCTGTGATAATAACGACAAAGACGATGACAGTAGTCCAGATGTACTAATGTAAACACAACTAAAATGCTGTGATAATAACGACAAAGACGATGACAGTAGTCCAGATGTACTAATGTAAACACAACTAAAATGCTGTGATAATAACGACAAAGACGATGACAGTAGTCCAGATGTACTAATGTAAACAAAACTAAAATGCTGTGATAATAACGACAAAGACGATGACAGTAGTCCAGATGTACTAATGTAAACACAACTAAAATGCTGTGATAATAACGACAAAGACGATGACAGTAGTCCAGATGTACTAATGTAAACAAAACTAAAATGCTGTGATAATAACGACAAAGACGATGACAGTAGTCCAGATGTACTAATGTAAACAAAACTAAAATGTTGTGATAATAACGACAAAGAGGATGACACTAGTCCAGATGTACTAATGTAAACACAACTAAAATTCTGTGATAATAACGACAAAGACGATGACAGTAGTCCAGATGTACTAATGTAAACAAAACTAAAATGCTGTGATAATAACGACAAAGACGATGACAGTAGTCCAGATGTACTAATGTAAACAAAACTAAAATGTTGTGATAATAACGACAAAGACGATGACAGTAGTCCAGATGTACTAATGTAAACAAAACTAAAATGCTGTGATAATAACGACAAAGACGATGACAGTAGTCCAGATGTACTAATGTAAACAAAACTAAAATGCTGTGATAATAACGACAAAGACGATGACAGTAGTCCAGATGTACTAATGTAAACAAAACTAAAATGTTGTGATAATAACGACAAAGAGGATGACACTAGTCCAGATGTACTAATGTAAACAAAACTAAAATGCTGTGATAATAACGACAAAGACGATGACAGTAGTCTAGATGTACTAATGTAAACAAAACTAAAATGTTGTGATAATAACGACAAAGAGGATGACACTAGTCCAGATGTACTAATGTAAACAAAACTAAAATGTTGTGATAATAACGACAAAGACGATGACAGTAGTCCAGATGTACTAATGTAAACAAAACTAAAATGTTGTGATAATAACGACAAAGAGGATGACACTAGTCCAGATGTACTAATGTAAACACAACTAAAATTCTGTGATAATAACGACAAAGACGATGACAGTAGTCCAGATGTACTAATGTAAACAAAACTAAAATGCTGTGATAATAACGACAAAGACGATGACAGTAGTCCAGATGTACTAATGTAAACAAAACTAAAATGTTGTGATAATAACGACAAAGAGGATGACACTAGTCCAGATGTACTAATGTAAACACAACTAAAATTCTGTGATAATAACGACAAAGACGATGACAGTAGTCCAGATGTACTAATGTAAACAAAACTAAAATGCTGTGATAATAACGACAAAGACGATGACAGTAGTCCAGATGTACTAATGTAAACAAAACTAAAATGTTGTGATAATAACGACAAAGAGGATGACACTAGTCCAGATGTACTAATATAAACAAAACTAAAATGTTGTGATAATAACGACAAAGACGATGACAGTAGTCCAGATGTACTAATGTAAACAAAACTAAAATGTTGTGATAATAACGACAAAGAGGATGACACTAGTCCAGATGTACTAATGTAAACACAACTAAAATTCTGTGATAATAACGACAAAGACGATGACAGTAGTCCAGATGTACTAATGTAAACAAAACTAAAATGCTGTGATAATAACGACAAAGACGATGACAGTAGTCTAGATGTACTAATGTAAACAAAACTAAAATGCTGTGATAATAACGACAAAGACGATGACAGTAGTCCAGATGTACTAATGTAAACAAAACTAAAATGTTGTGATAATAACGACAAAGAGGATGACACTAGTCCAGATGTACTAATGTAAACAAAACTAAAATGTTGTGATAATAACGACAAAGACGATGACAGTAGTCCAGATGTACTAATGTAAACAAAACTAAAATGCTGTGATAATAACGACAAAGACGATGACAGTAGTCCAGATGTACTAATGTAAACAAAACTAAAATGCTGCGATAATAACGACAAAGACGATGACAGTAGTCCAGATGTACTAATGTAAACACAACTAAAATGCTGTGATAATAACGACAAAGACGATGACAGTAGTCCAGATGTACTAATGTAAACAAAACTAAAATGCTGCGATAATAACGACAAAGACGATGACAGTAGTCCAGATGTACTAATGTAAACACAACTAAAATGCTGTGATAATAACGACAAAGACGATGACAGTAGTCCAGATGTACTAATGTAAACAAAACTAAAATGCTGCGATAATAACGACAAAGACGATGACAGTAGTCCAGATGTACTAATGTAAACACAACTAAAATGCTGTGATAATAACGACAAAGACGATGACAGTAGTCCAGATGTACTAATGTAAACAAAACTAAAATGCTGTGATAATAACGACAAAGACGATGACAGTAGTCCAGATGTACTAATGTAAACAAAACTAAAATGCTGCGATAATAACGACAAAGACGATGACAGTAGTCCAGATGTACTAATGTAAACAAAACTAAAATGCTGTGATAATAACGACAAAGACGATGACAGTAGTCCAGATGTACTAATGTAAACAAAACTAAAATGCTGCGATAATAACGACAAAGACGATGACAGTAGTCCAGATGTACTAATGTAAACACAACTAAAATGCTGTGATAATAACGACAAAGACGATGACAGTAGTCCAGATGTACTAATGTAAACAAAACTAAAATGCTGTGATAATAACGACAAAGACGATGACAGTAGTCCAGATGTACTAATGTAAACAAAACTAAAATGCTGCGATAATAACGACAAAGACGATGACAGTAGTCCAGATGTACTAATGTAAACACAACTAAAATGCTGTGATAATAACGACAAAGACGATGACAGTAGTCCAGATGTACTAATGTAAACAAAACTAAAATGCTGTGATAATAACGACAAAGACGATGACAGTAGTCCAGATGTACTAATGTAAACAAAACTAAAATGCTGCGATAATAACGACAAAGACGATGACAGTAGTCCAGATGTACTAATGTAAACACAACTAAAATGCTGTGATAATAACGACAAAGAAGATGACAGTAGTCCAGATGTACTAATGTAAACAAAACTAAAATGCTGTGATAATAACGACAAAGAAGATGACAGTAGTCCAGATGTACTAATGTAAACAAAACTAAAATGTTGTGATAATAACGACAAAGAAGATGACAGTAGTCCAGATGTACTAATGTAAACAAAACTAAAATGCTGTGATAATAACGACAAAGACGATGACAGTAGTCCAGATGTACTAATGTAAACAAAACTAAAATGTTGTGATAATAACGACAAAGAAGATGACAGTAGTCCAGATGTACTAATGTAAACAAAACTAAAATGCTGTGATAATAACGACAAAGACGATGACAGTAGTCCAGATGTACTAAAATAAACAAAACTAAAATGCTGTGATAATAACCACAATGTCGAGGACAGTAGTCCAGATGTACTAATGTAAACAAAACTAAAATGCTGTGATAATAACGACAAAGACGATGACAGTAGTCCAGATGTACTAATGTAAACACAACTAAAATGCTGTGATAATAACGACAAAGACGATGACAGTAGTCCAGATGTACTAATGTAAACAAAACTAAAATGCTGTGATAATAACCACAATGACGAGGACAGTAGTCCAGATATACTAATGTAAATAAAACTAAAATGCTGTGATAATAACGACAAAGATGATGACAGTAGTCCAGATGTACTAATGTAAACAAAATTAAAATGCTGTGATAATAACGACAAAGATGATGACAGTAGTCCAGATGAACTAATGTAAACAAAACTAAAATGTTGTGATAATAACGACAAAGACGATGACAGTAGTCCAGATGTACTAATGTACACAAAACTAAAATGCTGTGATAATAACGACAAAGACGATGACAGTAGTCCAGATATACTAATGTAAATAAAACTAAAATGCTGTGATAATAACGACAAAGATGATGACAGTAGTCCAGATGTACTAATGTAAACAAAGCTAAAATGCTGTGATAATAACGACAAAGATGATGACAGTAGTCCAGATATACTAATGTAAATAGAACTAAAATGCTGTGATAAAAACGACAAAGATGATGACAGTAGTCCAGATTTACTAATGTAAATAAAACTAAAATGCTGTGATGATAACGACAAAGATGATGACAGTAGTCCAGATGTACTAATGTAAATAAAACTAAAATGCTGTGATAATAACAGCAAAGATGATGACAGTAGTGCTGATATACTATTGTAAACAAAACTAAAATTCTGCGATAATAACAACAAATATGAGGACATTAATCCAAAAATAATAATCTAAACGACACTAAAATTTTGTGATAATAAGGATAAAGATGAAGAAATTAGTCTGAATATAATAATATTAACAAAACTAACTCTTTACTATAGTAATTCAGACAACGAAAACGTTGTGATAATAACGCTAAAAATGAGGACATTAGTTCAAATATATATATAAATATAGATAACACTTCATCCTAGTAATTCCGACAGCCAAAATGAAGACATTAGTTAGAACGTAAATAATATAATTCATCCTGTAAATTTCCACAGAAATTACTCAGTTTCTTAATATATATGTTAATATATAAATGAAGTAAAGCAAAGTAAAAACAACATCGTAGTTCTTCAAAACCATGGCTTATATAAAGATAGTTGTAAGAGAGAAATTGAATACTTTTGTCATTCACCCGTGTTTTTCTGTACAGGTGTTTAATATATATACGCTTCTGTAAAGGAGTTTATTTTGGTGTGAAGTCCCACCTGAAATAATAAAATATTCAAAAGCCTCTGCCTGCGTTGACTGTCTCTGTTACTTCCGGTCATGGTCCGAATTCAACGTAACCTTTTATGACCTCCATTCAGTCCAAGTTCTTAATTGGATAGAATTTGACTTGGAGCTAATTTTGTCAATAATGTAGCATAATTGGTTTAAGACAATCAATAAGGCATTTAATGATACTGAGAAGTAATTAATAAGTAGTCCATAAAGAGCCCGCCATGCTTCAGTAGAGACACTTGGCATAAGTTTTGGAGAAGAAGAAAAGGGTGTTGAAGATCACAGATTTTGGTGGAGAGATATTTATAAGGGGACTTCACCATTTAATTTTCTATCGCTCTGGGACATCCGGCCTTTTAGTACACAGTAGACAATACGCTATTAAATATATTCATGGCATAGCATGAAAGGTTATCCACCTATATAAGTGAAGGAATGCTTTGTTAATTTTAACTTTTTTCGAGCACTCCGTATTACCTGCTCCCATATTAATACAATATTGAATACAGCGGCCGATAAGTCGTGAATATTTCAATAAAGATGGGGACAACAACCGAACAATGTAAATCATTACAATAACTTATCTCAGAAATATAGACATATCCTGAAAAAGGTCGGGGCGTACAACGGTCGAAACGTCGTGAATATGCCAATAAAGATGAGGACAACAACCGAACAATGTAAATAATTACAATAACTTATCTCAGAAATATATACAGATCCTGAAGAAGGACGAGGCGTACAACGGCCGAAACACCGTGAATATGCCAATAAAGATGAGGACAACAACCTAACAATGTAAATAATTACAATAACTTATCTCAGAAATATAGACATATCCTGAAGAAGGACGGGGCGTACAACGGCCGAAACACCGTGAATATGCCAATAAAGATGAGGACAACAACCTAACAATGTAAATAATTACAATAACTTATCTCAGAAATATAGACAGATCCTGAAGAAGGACGGGGCGTACAACGGCCGAAACACCGTGAATATGCCAATAAAGATGAGGACAACAACCTAACAATGTAAATAATTACAATAACTTATCTCAGAAATATAGACAGATTCTGAAGAAGGTCGGGGCGTACAACGGTCGAAACGTCGTGAATATGCCAATAAAGATGAGGATAACAACCTAACAATGTAAATAATTACAATACCTTAGCTCAGAAATTTAGACAGATCCTGAAGAAGACCGGAGCATACAACGACCGAATCGAGAATATGACAAAAATATGAGGACGACAACGGAAAAATGTAAATATTTACAATACCTCATCGTAGAAATATAAATAGATAAAGGAAAATTTGCAATGTTATTTTTTAAGACATGATATTTCGGCTTTAGCGACTTTCTCACCGGCGTAATGTAGTTTCCCTCTCCCTCCAAATGAAACCGTTAATCGTATGAGAAAACCCTTTCACCAGTATGGCTAATGCTAACCTCCATAAGTGTGACTCGTTTCTGGTTAAAGTTTTCCGATGACATGAAGTGAAAATATTATATTGAATCAATTGCTAGGTCTTCCGCTTAAAGAATTGTATCTCTTTGTCGTGCCTGACAATTTTTCTCAAGGCCCCTGCATTATATTTTGAAATTCTTGATAAAATACAAAGAAGAATCTAATTACATTGTGCAGGCTGCAGTCCTCATTTTTAATGCCATATTCACGACGTTTTGGAGCTTGTACGCCCAGGCATCATTTAGGTGATTGGAATTACGAACTGTACGCTTTATTTTTTCCACCGGGGTAGATCATTCTAGTTCACATGTGACTTTTCCCTACAGAATGTCTCAGTTATCTCCCTTTAACTGAAATCTCCATGTTTTTTTTTTTGTTCACCACTGCAGTAGCCAGGTATTAGACTCACAACTTTTTGCGTTAAGTTACTGGATCCAACGACTGGTCTTTGAGGACATCAGTTTATGTATTTGGGGGACTTATAAAATTAATCTCTCAGTAACCATTTTACCAGAGCTCATATTGTAATTTTGTTGTTATTATTTCTTTTTTCTAGCATTCCGTATCACTGGATCCGATATTAATACAATATTGGATACAACAGACGAATCGTCGTGAATATGCCAATAAAGATGAGGAAAATAACTGAACAATGTAAATAATTACAATACCTTATCTCGGAAATAAGACCGATCCTGAAGAAGGCCGCAGCGTACAACCGCCGAAGTGAAAATATGACAATAAATATGAGGGCAACAACGGAACAATGTAAATATTTACAATAGCTCATCGCAGAAATATAAACAGATGAAGAAGAATCTGCAATGTTATTGTTCAAGACCTGGCATCTCGGCTTTAGCCACTTTCTCACCGTCGTAATGTAGTTTCCATCTGCATTTTCTATAAATACTCCCAATGTAATTGTTCTGATGAACATTGCTCTGGACAAATTGTGCGTATGGGAACTAATTAGGACTTCATAGGGAATTTGACGATTGTAGTTGGTTGTCGTAAGAATGTTAAGCAGGAGTGTGTTGTTTTGGTGTAAGGAATACTGTAGTATGTTTGGGTCAGTAATTGTAACTAAATAATTTTAAGATAAGATAGACTGAAAACCAGCCTTCCTTCATACCCCGCCTTTTGGCCTTGTGCCATATTTTTGTATTATTAAAATGAATATTACTTTCCTCTAGACTCTATGAATTTAAGCGCAGTACTAGTTTGCTGGAAAGATCTCATCATTTATAGTTGAAATGACTAGAATTAACCGTAAGTTCTATTCTAACAGTTTCTTTTCTTGTACTTCTTCCCTGTGGAAATATCTTTCGCCTTCTTGCTTTCAGGTCAAGTTTGATCTTCAAAAATTTTAAATGCAATGTTATTCGCTGTCTTACGTCTTGGAGGTGATACAATTTAAAAATGAAATCATATTAAGATATTTTTGTTACTATCATTTTTTATATTTGGACCCATTTTCATGGTTCCCAGTGAAAATTTATATATAAATAGACCAATGATCGAGTACTTTCGGCATTGATCGAGTACTTTCGGCAATGATCGGTACTTTCATAAGCAATTATCTAAAATGTTTTTCTGAACCGCCAGATCAGGGCCGCTAATATTGCTGAGGAGCCCAAGATAAATACCAGGGGCGTCGAACCATATGTGGCAGCAATATTCTAATCAGGAACGAATGGTAGACTTAGAGATATGTAAGATAAATTATGGATAGAAGAAAATTGTTTCGTACAACACAGTGAAACAACTTTTTTAGCAGCTGACCTAACAATGGATTCAATATAGTCTTTCCTCTTCATGTCAGCTGAGAACTTTAGCCCGGGAATGTGCAATAAGTCACTTTCCTGGCGGATTGAATCTATCTATCTATCTATCTTATTCTCTGTCTCTTTCTTTCTGTGTCTGTCTGTCTTTCTGTCTCTCTCTCTCTCTATATATATATATATATATATATATATATATATATATATAATAATGAATGATAGCTTAAATTAAAAACTGTTACTTGCTGGCAATTAGAGATTTGCAACATTAATTAATTAACGTTAATTAATGGAAACAGCGAAATATATTCATTAATCTTAATTTGATTCGTCTAATTGCATTATTTTATTAATGTTTTATTTTCAAATATTTAAGTTAATCTGATACACATATCCACGTATTTATTTTTTATAATCCATTCTATATGCTGGTAAAGTCTCGTAAAGAGAGTTCAGTTATCGCCGATGCGAGAAGTTAATTAATTAACATATTATTTTTCTTTGCGCGAAACGTTTTCTGAATAAGTAAACACATGAACTGTGCAAGTCAGTACTATATGACGGGTGGTTGGTGACTAAACAGTTTCCCCCCACACACACCCAGAGGGGATTATAGGATATCTAAGATTATTTCTAAGAAATATCTAATTGTAAAAGACGTTTAAAAATAATGGAAGCACGTTATTAAAAAATAAAATTTTAAGTCACGTCTCAATCTGATTTTTTCGATATTGGACGGAACGCGTTGGCAAGGCATTCCAACATGGACGTACTACTACTCACATCAATCATGCCAATATAAATGAGCGAGTTGATATGGGTTTGCACAAGTCCAAAAGCAGAGAAACATTCACTCGATTATTTGACGCGGGTGATTGTTAAATTTTAGTTAGAATTCGAATCCAAACAACAAATATCCAGAAAACCCCTGAACGGTTGTATTATAACACATGACGTGTCATTAATAAAGAGACCGAACAAAGGGATTCAATAATACGAAGCGCTCAGTATCTTGATCGCTAGTATCTTGATCGTCTAAATTGACCACGAGTTGCAAATCATGACGTAGGCGATCATGGCTCAACACAACTTTCTTTAAGCCATATACCTCAATACGTTGTACTTAACCAGAACTGTGGGTACTGACGGTAGGGTCACTGTAATTAATTTCTCTTGTCAGAGACTTTCGTGAATTTAGTAAACTGAATGAGCATGGAAAATGCTTAGAGTGTAGAAAGAAAGAAAGAAAGAAAGAAAGAAAGAAAGAAAAAAGGAAGATAGAAAGAATGAAGTAAAGAAAGAAAGAAAGAAAGAAAGCAGTGAAGGAAAAAAGGAAGAAAGAATGAAGCAAAGAAAGAAAGAGGTAAAGAAAAAAAGGAAGAAAGAAAGAATGAAGTAAAGAAAGAAAGAAAGCAAGTAAAGAAAAAAAGAAGAAAGAAAGAATGAAGTAAAGAAAGAAAGAAAGAAAGAAAGAAAGCAGTGAAAGAAAAAAAGGAAGAAAGAAAGAATGAAGTAAAGAAATAAAGAAAGAAAGAAAGAAAGCAGTGAAAGAAAAAAAAGACTTTTACTTACGAAAGAAAGAAAGACTTCCTACTTATGCTTGTCCTTCATGGTCACGTAGTCTACTTAATTCAATAACGGGATCGCCTGTGTTTGTTCACATAGTTTTCACTATGTTTTTATTTAGATAGTTTTCAATACGTTTTGAAAGAGAAAATGATCTAAGGGTATTAAGAGCTGACGCGAGGATATGTCCATACAAATAGAATTTTGTGTATATAAACTCAAACAAGTAGAAAGAAAACTATAAACATAATAGATATTCCAGTGGCCAGTGATTCTCTCTATACAGCGACGTACCGTTGGTGAAGGACAAAATAATAAAGGACTTGACCGAAGACAAATTTAATAGGAGTAGATAGGTTCGCCTATCGTCCAGTTTACACTCCTCCCCTGTTTATTGAAAAAGAGTAGATGTTTATCCCTTGCTTCTTGTTTAGGATTGGGGTTCCGGTTTCATCTAAAGTCTTTTCATTAGCTTTTACTTTCAGTTGCCCATTGCGTCTTAGTGGCATTATCGCCTTGCTTGGAGTGAATTGATTAAAAAAAAACTATTATGTTTAGAACATATCTGAAATTGTCACAAGAGCATTAACTTATATGAAGACAACACAGCTGTAATGGTTCGCTACGACACTTTGTTAACCATTTGTACACGGCGACGCTAGACATTATTGTCACACTATGAAGTTAATAGAATGGGACTGTCTATTCATCGTTATGGCAACATTGTTACTGTATAGGCAATTATTTCTGGGTTTTTTTTGGTTTTTTTTTTTTTGCAAAGTTCTCTCTCCTCTTTTATGTAACGTCAGATAATGATTCTACTGGGTATTCGCTGTTGCAAAATGGGTCTATTTATTTTCTTCATGATGCCATTTATTTTTTACTTTATCTTGCGAAGAACTGGCTGCTCTTTAGCCTCCAGATCATTGCACATCTGGTATCCCAGACTCCTTTCTCCGTTCTCCATATTTATTGTTTTTAGTCCTTATCTTTCTTTTTTTTCCCTTCCTTTTAAAGTTTTCTTTTTTTTTTTAATTTTTTTCTGTTACCCTTTTCACAGCTACCTCCTTTCTCTCCAAGGAATACTCGAGGACCAGCTGCCTTCTTTGTTTCAAGTCAAAAGAAAAATTACACGTGAGAAAAGCCGTGAAAACAAATGAGTACAAATATCCGTTATATATATATATATATATATATATATATATATATATATATATATATATATATATATATATATATCAACGTAAAACTAATCTAAAGAAGAATGAATACAATGCAAATGACACTTTTAATAAAATCAGCAAGAAAACATCGGAGAAAGCTGGAGTAACAGGCGTATTTAGTCTCTCTTGATATTCAGTTAAAACTGAGACATTAGAATTTGTTAGCCTCTTCAAGTCATTAGGTAATCCTCACTTAACGACCGGCGATCAGTCCAACTGGTCACTAAACAAACCGTTCACTATGCGATGCGTTGTCGCTGACTCGACTTGAATGCTTTGTACATGTAAAAAAAAAAAAAAACGTAAATAAATGTGTTTAATGTGTTAAATGTGTGATTTTTCTTCATCTGTGATGAGATTGTCCAGCATTCACTTCCACATAGCGTGACCGATATTACATCACAGTTTAACAATCTTTTTCATGGCTTCTAATGAAAATTTCCTGCTACTTAATACCTTGCTTAGCATCTGGAAGGCAACTATCACCATTCCAGTACGTCACGTAGAATAAATAATTATAATAAAATATCGACGAGAATCATATCTCCGACGATATTTACGGACACTACTAATACTACTGCTACTAATAAATGCCTTTATGCCATATCAGTTACTGTTAATTAGTGTTTTTAACGTGTACAGAATGTCCTTAAAGATTCCTTACAGTTTAAAATATATATTACAGAGGCAATTGATGAGAGATCTTAATCAGATTTGTTCTATGGACTTAGTTGTTATCAAAGTTTTTAATCACATTGAATTTGTGTATTTCAGGTATCCTGTTGATAAAGGCGGTAGAGTTATATGAATCCCTAAAAATGTCTGTCATGTTTTATTGAAATAAATTCAGATACGCAGACTCAACGAAGCTATAGAATGACCGTCATGTCCGTCAGTTCGTGCACGGCACAAGTAGTTTATGGAGACAGAGACATTGTTGGATAAAGGGAGTTGTGGATGACCCAGAACAGCTGAGGAAAACATCGATCGTGTAAATCGAGAACGGTCTTCATGTGTTTCGGGAAAATAATAGTGCTCATATAGAGTTGTATTAAATTAGTAAAAAAAAATACTAAAAAAAGTCAATATCTGCTCATCATTTTGTAACAATTTCTACATATTTGTTTATTTGCTTTTGTAATTGTTTTCAAATTGTAAAATGTCTTTATGGGCACCATGTTTATCTTTTATCTTGTTGAATTAAGATGGACTGAGTAAATTATGGTGGAGTTTTATGAGGTTAAGTTAGGATAAGGTCGATATATGTAAGGGGTCTTGTGTAATGTTTGAATGAAAACCATCAGAGCATTTATTTATATGAGACAATATATAGCCAAAAGTATAGAGTGATAAGTTTCAAGTGTTCCATGATTAAATTATTTTAAAACACGCGTGAACGCGCTCTTTCATGATTTTGAGAATTTTATAGCTTTCACATTTCTACCAATTCCCAGTCGGTTACCTTATGTTGAAACGCTTGTTTTGTAAAAAAAAAAATCCCATAACGCCGACGGATAAAATTTAAAATTCTAAAAACTATAGTAGGACGGTGTTTTTAAAATCACCATCATCACGGAATGCAAATTTTTATCGCTTTTACAATAACTTTCTGTCGGTAATTTGTTCCTGACGATTGTCTTAAAAAAGGTCCAAAGTTCTTGGGATAAAAAAAAAACAAAAAAAAAAACTACGGCGCTTTCCTTGATGAATTTCATCTTAACAACAATAAACTGGTTAGACAACTATAAAAGATAAGTAGACACAATATGTCTACATCATTCAATGATATATATATATATATATATATATATATATATATAAATATAAATAAAAATAAACAAAATAAATAATAAAAAAGGTTCAAACACTAATATTGAGTGGTTATAATTTATTACATTGGAATCGTAATCACGATCCAATTCACCAGACCTACAAATTCGAAAATATTCGTCCTTTGACAGGATTCGAACCTGCATCCTATACGAAACCGTCATTTACGCTGACGTGCCTTAACCGACCGGCCACAAAGGAGCGTTCGGTCGGTAAAGTCGAATTTACTGCTTATAAACTTCAATCTTCCATGAATTTCGTACATTCATAACTGCTCATGGCGCATCAAATGTAAGCAAATGACGTTATTCCGGTTAAGGCAATAGTCCTAATAATGTAAATAATGTAAGATGAATAAAGCCTTCGGATTTATATTCCAGCAGGTTGGAGATCCTTGTCAGGCGAGCGCAGTGACTCAAACATTTCTCAGCGTTGAGTTAGCGAAATCGTTTTAGGATAAGGTTACTTGGCCTCTTTCGTTGCCTGATTTGAACCCCTTATATTTCAGCATCAAAAATAAACTCGCCAGAAAATATTGTGAGATTTACCACAGTAACCTGCAAGCCCCCAAAACATCAGCAATAAGACCTAGGTGAAGAAAATTGATGAAGAAATGGTTAAAAAATCTTCTGGATCATCCAGGAAGAGGGTTGAGGATATTATTATCAAAGGCGTAGCAACTTTTGATCCCTAGCAGTTTGAACTTGTGACAGAATTGTTCTCATTATTTAGATATAAATACCATTTAAACTATATATATATATATATATATATATATATATATATATATATATATATATATATATATATAATAGATAAGAAAAGAGAAAATTTAAAAATGCATTTTTAAAAGAAGAAGTTAAAAAAAAAAACAAACAACCAGTTTCGTCCAAGGAATTATCAAGTTTATTTTTCTGGGAATAGGAAATTTAAAAAGCGTGTAAATTAATTAGACCCTTCTACACACGCACACACGCACGCGCGCGCACACACACACACATATATATATATATATATATACATATATATGGATATATACATACAAATCCATACACATCCACAAATACACACACACACACACACACACACACATATATATATATATATATATATATATATATATATATATATACACACATATGCACACATAAACGCATATATACAACACAGATACACATATATACAAACATATACCCGCACATGCATACATCACACACATATTTACATAGGCACGCATATAAATATGCATTACATATAAACATATCAGCACACATTCACATACACATAGATACACAGACACACACACATACATACATATATATATTTTTTTCTTTTTAAGTTAATTTAAATCTGTTTTTGTGGTGACATTTAAATACGATTTCGTTTCTTTGGTTCAGTAACTGGTTCATATTTTTATATTTAACTATTTAATTTTTTTTCTTTCAAGCACAAACTACATCTATTTCCAACGCTGCTAGATGTTTGGGATTTACCTATAATCTTCCATTCTTTAACGTGTAATTAATTCCCAGAAATTTCTAGAAAGAGCTGTTTGTTGTTTTAGATAAAGGTTAGAGATAGCATGCTAGCCCAGTAGAATGCAAATGCCAGCAGAAATTCGAATATATACTTTTCATTGTATGCATTTTTAAAGCTAAATAACCCACTAAGTACAATTTTTAATAGAAATAGCTTAAATATTGGCTACTTCTTCACAAATAACATCTATAATATAATTAATTCACATAATAATAATATATTAAACAAATTTTATACAAATAACCAACCAGATAGCAAACCATCTTGTAACTGTAGAAACAAAAACGACTGCCCAGTTGGAGGTATATGCTTATTTGAAAATGTTATATACAAAGCAACTATTTTCCTAAATTTGTAGGCGTCCGCGTAGCCTGTTGCTGCTGGCGAGGTCTCCAAACAGGTTGACAGGTGTGAGTCGCGAAGGATGCATTCTGAACACGTGACCCGCCTAGCTTATTAAGAACTTATAGGTGTATCTACGTACACACAGATATACTGGAATTATTTCCTTGATACAAATGTTCTCGGCACTATCTTGTGTACAATGTTAGCGATATATTAGAAGTGCTTTCGAATCTTATGTATCTATTTATGACTGACAGAGTTAGTCAGCTGCAGTGCGTGGTTTGTAATAAAAAAATAAAAAACAAGGGTAAATGTCAAAACTAACACTGTGACACTATTTGGCATGCTAAAAAAAAAAGAAAGAAGAAAAAAATTTAGGTGATAAGAAGCCATCACGAAAAGCACACTAAGCAGTGTTAATTTTCTGACAAAGAAAAGTGGTAAAATTTGCATTTCCATTTTCGGGAAAGGAAGATACTGGATTTAATCTGATTTATGTTACGGGGCGGGTGAAAATTCCAGGTTGATCAAATAACCAGCGAGACAGAATTCTAAAGAGATAAAAATTAATTAAGCACCCGCTGACCGAATAACGAAAATGTCCATTGGATCACACAGAGTTACAAAAAACAAAAGACTAAAACATTAGTTATCTACGGAAAGGTCGTTTGGAAAAGGCATCTGTTTTGTGTCGGAACTGGCTAGGATAGCGAAGCTATTTTATCGAATCAGTAATTTGCAAATACGTCCAAATGGCCACCCACTTGATGCTGGCGAAAAGCTGATTGACGAATTCCAGGTGATTCGGTTAAGATAAAGAGTCTAGGGTGTTTTTTTTCTCTGAGCAGGATTCTTTAAACCGAGGCTAGTCTGGCCACACCCAAGCCGCTGAGCGCCCATTGGTTGAATGGTGACATGAGCGTTAGGCGGAGGTAATCATGTGAAGAAGGAGGGGAGGCCTGTTGCGCCCCCTGAAGGGATAGGTGTGAGATGCCACTGTGAGAGAGAGGGGAAACCCGTTGACACCTTCTGAGGGTATGGGTGAGATACCAATATGAGAACAGAAGAAGGTGGGAAGACGGAACATTCTCCTGACCGAAAACAAAGAAGTGGATTGTGGGTTTAGAATTTTCAAGAAACCTCAAACCCCGACAAGCCCACCCCGGTTTTGGTCGGAGTCCATATAAGCAGATTCGCAGAGAGTTGAGTTCAGTTGAGTTCGAGTTCAAGTTCGCAGTTGGGGTTGGAGACAGACCGGCCAGCAGTTGCACTCGCCTCGAAGAAGCTGACTAAGATTCGCGCAAATTCCGAACTCAATTTCTAACCAAGAGCACTTTATTTTTGAAGAACGACTTAGACTCACACCACCAAAACAAGTTTTACGAATATCGCCTGAAGATACACCAAGAATCAGTTTCTTAAAGAACAAACAACTTAGGATGTTAAGACTCGCCTAACAAACACAAAGTGTCACGAATCTATATAGCGGGTTTGGAAGTAGACGCAATCCTGTATTCAGCAGCCGTATATAAAATATTGTTATCCTTTTTTTTAACACATTTGAACTTTTCGAGTTATTATTTTATATTATTTTACGTATACTTGTGCGATATCACCCTTATTCGAACTCGACTTGCATTACGGCTCGGCGACTGATTGATTTCATCTGCCTAAGATCAATTCACAACGTGGGTAGGTTAGACTGGAAATCAAAGCAGTTACTTCGGTAACCAGACGTTGGAGGCGAGCTGGGAACGACAAGGCTGATACCGAATCTAACCAGATTCCCATCCGAATCACCAAAAAGTTAGAACGTCATATTTGGTGCCGCGACCAATACCAAGCCGGTTGGTCGTCACAGGACAGGATAGCACGACGGACGCGGCTAGGCAGACGTCACATTTGGCGCAGCGACATCGGGGGGACGTGTCAACACTCAAATATGCTAAACAAAAATATTATTGTCTTAGAGAAGTCATTCTCAAATTAAGTTCAGCCTGTAAAAGTGCTTTGTTGGACGTATAACTTCTCGTTCCTTTACCTAAGCGCGCTGAAGCACTGTGAGTTGTTAAGGGCTTACATACAGCACATGGTATTCACCATCTCAATACTGGCCAGGCTATTGCTTAACTTCGTCGATCGGACGAGAATTTCAAATTAACATTGATGTAAATGAAAACATTTTTTAATGTTATTAAATTTTAACTACACGGGAATTTGACATCGGCATTTTCCGTTGAAGTGAGTAGATAGATTTGTTTATTTTACGTCTTTCAACCATTTGCTATTTATTTAAATAACTAGCATATTTTATGCTAAAATATTTTTTTTTAAATTGTATTCTAAGAGTAATTTTTTTCAGTGAAGAATGTATTAACAATTTTGTTCGCGATAATAATAATCATCAGATAGAAGTCCTATTATTTAATCCATAGCTGGGGAGAGAAGAGGTGGATTCATACCGTTAAGTATTTATGAGTAAATGAATATGACGTGCCGGCGGAAATTCGACCTCTTCCCTACGATATATAATTCCGAATTGTTACCAACTACACTAACTGAATATCCAAGCTTACATTAATTAACAGATATTCGGAAATAGTCGCTCATCTAGGTACTGATCAGGCCCGACGTTCCATCAGTTGATCGTAGGAGAACTTGTGTTTCAAAGTGACATGAACGTAAGTAAAAACATTTTCGAATATTAAGTTTTAACTAAGCTAGTAGATAGATTCGGTTTTTACGGCTTATTGACCTTTTGTAGGTTATTTAAAGCCAAAACATATTTTTATATTGTAAAAATAATTTTTCTTTTGTGAGTGAATATTGTATTGACAATTTTGTTTAAGATAATAAGAGTTTTGAAATGCAAGTCATACTTTTTAATCTACAGCTTGGGGAAAAAGGTGAAGTCGTGATTCGCAAGTATATGAGCGTAATTGAATATGACGAGCCCGACTGAAATAACCGCACATCCCACTTGGTGCTCCCAAATGGTTACTCATCTAGTTATTGACCAAGTTCAACGTTACTTAACTTCGGCGGTTAGACGAAAACGTGTGTTTCAGCATGTCCTGGCCATAAGCCTTGGATTGAGTAGAAAAGTAGTAGTATTAAAGACATTTCTAAAGTTTTAAATGGATTTTTTTAAATGTATGTATAGCTGGCTACACGTATTCGCGGATACCTATCTACCAGAGCGGCTAGCCAATCCCTATTGCAGACGCTTCCTCAGGCGCATTTGTGTTTATTCAACACCCAAAAAGTCCCCCTGTGGTTTATACTGCAACTGTGCTGAGCAGACCTTAGTTACAATTTCTGGGAAAGAGCGTGTTATCTAGCATGATCAACAACCTAAACAAGGCCAACAATGACTTCTGATATGTACAGCTATCGACGGCTCCTAGGGGTACCATATACCTAATTTCACCCAGAAAACTTTGTTTCCAGGACCTTTTGAAAGGTGCCGCACGCTGGGATCTTAGAGGTATACATCAGGATGTTTCCTTCCTGACAAATCGACCATGGTGAGATTCGAACCCGGGACACATGTTCAGAATGCGAATATTCTAACCACATGTGTCCTTTTGCAATGTAACCTTATATTTATTATTCGCCCTAACATAATGGTTAATCGGATTGGTTGCCGTTTGGGGATAGTCCGTTTCTTGTCTTTGAGACGCTGGAGATTATCTGCACCATGCAAATTGGGGTTGCAAAAGTCGCGGAAAAGCAGCTATAAAAAGCCTCCTTATTACAGGTGGGATCCTGAGAGATCGTGCTATGCGACTCCGAGACCCAACACGCGTTAACCCGGTGGACCTATTTTTGACGGAAATAAGAAACAAAATTAGAAGCGAGGAATTCATGTTGAGTCATTTGACCAAACCAAGAAATACTCAATGACCTGCAGGTGAGACATTCTATGCACTCGGATGAGATATTCGGAAAAAAAAGTATATTAGTAAGTTTGTCACGCACATAAAGAAAGAAGAATAAACCTCTTGATGCCACGTCAGTGTTCTCCATATTATTCGCGAAATCTTAGAAGTATCATAACTACTCAGCCTTTTTTATTACTTTTGCAATCAATCAACCGTAGGGGGTGGCAAATGTGTTCTCATTCAAATTAATCTCGATAATAAAACAAAACATGAAAAAGGAATATTGTTTAAACACACGATAATCATGCCTCGCATTATTTACATTATTCGGACTGTTATCCTCATCGTCATTGCCATTTTCACAACGTTTCGGCCGTTGTACGCTCCGGCCTTCTTGGGGTTATTGGCCCAATGGAAAAGAAACGTTCGATAGATGAAGTGACTACATCCAAAGAGTTGTGAGTTCAAAGCCAAACAATAATAAAAAAAAAAAAAAGGAAAAAAAAACAAACTTGTAGAGTTGAGTTAAAGGGAGATAACTCAGGCATCTGAATGAAGCATATCAAGTGGAACTTGAACAATCTACCGGGTGGACGAAATAAAGAGTTCGATTCGAAATTTTAATGACCTGAAGAAAGCCAGAGCATACAACGGCCGAAACGTTGCGAATATTGCAATGAAGATGAGGATAACAGTCCGAATAAAGTAAATATTGCAAGTATTCATAATACCTCATTTCAGAGATATAGACAGACAAGATAAACACATACAATGAAAAGAAACGTTTTTTTTTTTCACTGATTCACACAATATAAACAAATATTCCATTTGTCATTTACTCATTAATTAAAAGAACAATCAATAAACAATCAATAAATTTAAACAATCAATAAATAAAAATACATATTTAAACAATAAAAAAAATTATAAAAACGGAATACAGCCACATATTTAAAAAAATAATTAGAAAATCTCAGAATATTCCCGAAACTTAACCTAAAAATAAATTGTCTCTAATACGGGATAGGATATTGCTACATCATCTTTTGACACACAGAGCCAAAAGATGAAGAAAAGAAATAATGAGACAATATAAAGAGGCATGAAAATTATAAAAGGAAGAAATAATCAGGATCTTCTACACATATGCATAAGTACAGGCGTATATGCAAAAACACACACGCCCGCGCACACAAATACGTACAAAAACACACAAGGGAAAAAGCGCACAAAGACACAAAAGGAAGAAAAAAACATACTAACAACAATAAAAAGGCCATGCATTATTTTTTATACAAAAATAACGAAAACGAGAAAATTTAGAATCATCTGACGAGTGGACGGAACAATTGCAAAAATGATCGTCTACCAAAATAATTTCTGACTGTCTTGGATATTGTTTTCATGTTTAAGATTTTACTTTGACATTTTAACTCATTTAGCAAGCATTTTGTGGGATTCATATATATATATATATATATATATATATATATATATATATGTGTGTGTGTGTGTGTGTGTGTGTGTGTGTGTGTGTGTGTCTGTGTGCATTTAGGCAGCAATCCTTTTTTTCATGCAAATTTCATTGAATACGGCAGACAAGGTGATATTATTTAATTCTTTATACAATTTATCATGCGATCTAATATTTTTTTTCTTTTTAGATGATAAATTATATAAAAACTGTCCGAACGAATTTTTTTTTATCCGCGCTCTATCGGCTATACATTTAGCCATTTTCAAGGATTAAATATTTTAAATGTTAAATAAGAAATAGTTTGAAAGTATGTTTTATAAAAAGTTTTTATTTTTCAAAATACGGTCAATACATTATATCCATGTTCAAAGTTAATATTATTAAGTGTTGGTATTTTTTTTGTTTTTATTAATAAGGCTTGCATTATTTTAAGCCTTTTTTGCATGTAGATGATGCTATTATATTAGTGTTGTCAACAAGTATGTTTCAAATAGTGTCCAGTAGGTCTCCATGAATATATATATATATATATATATATATATATATATATATATATATATATATTATACAGGTAATCGATCCATTGATATATAATCCAGGTGGATCCTAGTAATAATCTTTATTAAAGCTGATCCACAGAGAGCTCGATGTTTTTATTTAAACAGATCATATGATTTTTTTACAGCAAAAAAAAAAAAAATGCCTCAATATCGAAATAGACTATTTCATCCCCACTTCTGTAAACTGTCAAGCATCAACATCGGACTGTACTTCCTAAACTTAATTACTAAACACTTCACCAAAAAAACTCTAAATAAAATATTCAACAGGAAATCAGTAATCCTGCACTGATAATATGTACTAAATTATTAACTCCCATAACAATTACATTTTAAGTAAATTCCACGGGAAAACAAAACTAAATCTAATATGAAAACCCTTTGTAATTGTAGAATTAAGAAAAACTGCCCAGTAGGGAGCAAATGCAGATCAACTAGGGTACAAGCAACAATTTCCCCTAAAGAAAATACGACAAACCATGATATTTATATCGGCATCTCTGCAGGAGAATTTAAAAAGAGAATCAATATACATAGATATTCATTCGACAATCCAAAATTAAAACACCAAACAGCCATATCGAAAATTTTGGGAATTGAAGGAAAAGGGTCTGAATCCTCAAATAAATTGGAAAATTCTAGGTTTAGCGAACACCCCCAATAGTTTTAGGGATCGGTGCAAGCTATGTTTAGAAGAAAAAATCAGGATAAAAAAAATATAAAGATCAATGCAAACTATTAAATCAACGGAGAGAATTAATCACGAAGTGTACGCACATGAATAAATGATATTAAACCAACAAAAATCCTAACTATAAATAAACTCCAAACCCAGAACACTTATTCCAAGATAAGATACCTTACGCCCCCATCAATTGCTAACTCAAACCCACTCCCATTAACAAGGGGCCTACCAGAGAATGGCTTTGAAAAATACATAAATAAACGCACCGAAGACAAGTATTTAGTGGCTGACGAAAGCCGTTAAGAGACGGTTTGAAATAGTCTATTCCGAAGTGGAGGTAATTTTTTTTCTTGTAATATATATATATATATATATATATATATATAGTGAGAGAGAGAGATAGATACATAGAGAGAGAGAGAGATGTACTAATAGTAGTAATAGTAGGTTGTGTTTTGGTTTTAAAATACATTACTATTTATATATTACCTACGTGCAAAAATCCACACCCATATATATATATATATATATATATGTATATGAGTGTGTGTGTGTGTGTGTGTGCGCGCGTGTGTCTCTGTGTGTAAAACAGTTTAGTTAATAAAACAAGGACAAACGACAGGATGCAACATACTCAGTACGATAAACATTTATTAAATATTATTAATCATATGACAGAAATTAAGCTTTGACAGAAAGGTTTTATGTTCGGAGTTTTCGGACATGCCTGTGTCCTTCATCAAAGAACCAAAAAACAAACCGAGAAATGGGAATTACTCACTGACAGATGTTTTTGTAGATGGTGTTTGTTCTGGTGGAAGTCACATTGTTTGCAAAACTCGATCTCTGTCTGATTTTTCGATTCGAGAAACTTTATAAAAATAAACTTAAATTTACATTTGTGATCGGCATAAAAGCGTTAGGCAGGTCTATTATTACTAGCGGGGGTGCGTAGGGGAGTGAGATTGTAAGCATAGAAGAGAGATGCAAGCTGGGATGGATAAAGACGGCTGGCGTGTGGCAAGTTGGAGAAAGAAAAAGTTAAGAAAATTTTCTAATTATGTATATATATATATATATATATATATGTGTGTGTGTGTGTGTGTGTATGTGTCTGTGTGTGTGTGTGTATGTGTCTGTGTGTGTGTGTGTGCGTGCGTGTCTGTCTGTGTCTGTGTGTATGTGTGTACCGGGTGTTGGAACAAAATTGTCCAAATCATATAACAGCATAATTAGCCTTCCTACGAAATGTTTAATATCTAAAAAACAGCTAAACCAATTCAGTTTCCTGTTGTCACGTTTTTAGACATTTAGCCATCTTCATACAATTTATCCTAAGCATCACAGGAAAATATACTGTTATATATATATATATATATATATATATATATATATATATGTGTGTGTGTGTGTGTGTGTGTGTGTGTGTGTGTGTGTGTGTGTGTGTCCGAATAATGTAAATAGTGTATATATATATATATATATATATATATATATATATATATATATGTCCGAATAATGTAATATAATATATATATATATATATATATATATATATATATATATATATATATATATATTTCAAGGCAGGTAATAGGTATATCGACAAGTCAGTTATCTAATAGTTTCTAGTCTTGAGGGGGACTTTCTTTCTACATTTATAGTGGGGATCGTCCGCATCTTGGTTATGTCATTGTTTTCTTTCACCTTAATTATTGCTGTTGCCGGAAGGTGATGTAATTTCTGTTATTTGGTGATTCTATCGCAAGAAGGGTGGCCTTCTTCTCAGAACTACAGGTTTCATTCACTCGAATCTATCCTTAACCATTGCTCTGTGAAAACGGCTGTATACGGCTGACAGTTTAGATTTTTCTGGATTGATTTGCCGCCAGGCAAACAAAAGTCTCGGTCGGACGAGATCGGACGACATCGGACGAGATCTTCAAGTTTGCAACCTTATAATGAAAACAAGGACTTGTTTTGAACCTTTCATATGCACCCTAGTGGAATAAGCCGTTGGTTAAAACATTGGTTTCCCAGGAAAGAATTTGACTTTATTGAAAGGCCATAAACACTGGCTCAGTGCCAAAAACGCACAATCAGTGCAAATTTCAAGGAGATTTGATAGGAAATATGCCCTAAGGGTAGAAAGCGACTTCGATCAACATAATTCTGTTAATTGAATAAAGTGTTCGTTTCAAAATGCTGAGGTAGTTACCAAATACGACGAAGAAGGAGTATGCAACGATCATAATAAACGAAATGAATATGATAGTTCGAATAATAAGTCATACAATAATGATTACACTTTAACTAACATTGGTGATCATAGCTCTCCAAAACGTTTTTTCCCTTAAACAAAGTTTGTCGCTTTTATAATATTTTTTAAAAAAACTTCCGGTATAAAATATTTTTCATTATAGTCTCCTTTCTTGTGAATGTACTTAAATCTAACATGAATAATATCCACATTGATCTAATATAATATAATGGAACATTCTGCTAATAACTACATGACAGGCTATTAACTTATTGATGCGCCATCGTGTGTGTCGTTGTGTGCGTGTGTGGTCTGGTGCTTCTATATAAAAGATTCTACTTAAATCTTTAATATATCTCTGAAGGCACAATCAAACACATATATGTAAATGCATTGGTTCACGCATTGGAAAGGAACATTACAAAGCTTTTAAAATTAGTCAATATGTCTTCTTGGAGAAGCAGAGGAAGCCGGTGAAATTAAGACGTGAACTATATTATAGACATTTTTATGCATCCTCATCTATTTCTCTTTCAGATTGTGTTTTTTCTCTCTCTATGTGCGCCAATTGGCTAAAATATGAGTTTTACAGGCTTTTCTTATCTTCATGTAATCTCTCTGCGCATACGATGCAAATTATTTTATTTGTTTTACCATTTGTCTTCTTTCAGCAACTGTGGGTCAGGGAGAATGTTTATGGCGTCGCACTGCGGTAAAAATACCTCTTACAACGCAAAAGCAGTAAAAAAGGGCGATAACTCGATCAATAAAACATTATGTTTGATAATTAGGAATCCCAGATTTGTTTGGCACAAGGCCAGAAATAAGAAGAATTGACCACTATGACTCGAACTCTCTACAGAATATAAGCGTGTCGAACTTGTTTACCATCTTTTCAGAGTAATGTATCTTCGCCAGCTTTTGTTGTGGTGCATTTGTTTTTTTGATTGTTCAAGGTAAAATCCAGAGAGTGATATGCACTGTAATTGGAAGTGATCTGGCATCTCGTCTGCAGTCGCTCTCTCACAGACGTACCGTCGCTTACTTCTGTCGTTTTTTACAAATACTTTCACGTAACTGCTCCGATGATCTGCATTCACTGGTTCCCAGAGTTCATGAATTTAAGCGTTCAACTATGCTGGCATCTCGCTCTCATCCTATCACTGTAGAAACTGTTAAATGTAGCCGTCTCTTCTAGTCCAATAGCTTCATGTCTCGCACTTCCCGCCTGTGGAACTCCCTCCCCTCTTCCTGTTTCCCTGATAGCTACAATCTCCAACCATTTAAATCTAATGTCAATGGACATCTTCAGATGCCCTGATCTATCCCCTAACCGTCTCTTCATCCTTTCCCCCATCACTCCTTTTGCTCTCGCTCCAACTCTCTGTAACCCCTTGCGTGGCTAGTGGCTTCTCGCCTTACTTGGGGTGTAACGCTTAAAAAAAAGGTAAAGAGTTACTAAATTAGGTTGTATTAGGGATGTAGTTGTTGGGTAAGTAAACGCAGATTTTGCGGATGCGTACGATGGGTAAGAGTTGAATCGAGAATAACAGAGAATAAGTTTATAGTGGTCAGGAAGCCTCCACTTGGGATTCTGTTCCTTAAAGTAGCGGCTCTTGTGAAGATGACCGAATGGTACACGCATTTTCTTACCAGTGGAATAAAAAAAAGATAATGAAGATGATTAAATGCAGTGTAAAGATGAAATGACGGAAGGTTTAAACTTATGGAACAAAGGAATAAAGCTCGTACGAATATTTCCCATGGAAAATGACACTGATTAGTGATGGGCTTGCCACAATTCGCCTGTCGGAAAGGGGCTGTTGGGTGGGAAATAATTAGTCACCTACAAGGCCGGGTTAGCAAATTGAGCATTACCAAAGCTGAAAAAATGAAAATTGGCCAACTGCAGCTCAGTTTAGGCGGTGACACTCCAATTATTAGTCGAGTCTGCGAATGAAAAGCATAGCAAATAGAGTCAGGTAATTTCTGACACGTTGGTATAAGAAACTGGCAATTTCCGCAGAGTCTTTTCAGACGGACCCTATATATGAGAATCATCTGAGGTTTGTAATGAAGTGAAGAGTCTCAAAAGTTGCTCCAAACAAGGAAGCTCATCTAGAGAACACACATTCATCGTGACTGGTAAGAATCTAGGGTCTGGTAGCCATAAGGTAAACAGTTCGAGGCCCAGTAAATATAATGCTGGCTAATGGTAAGTTATAATTCACACGTGCCTTTGACAATCAGAAGAGCGTCCCATTTATTAGTTTACATGTAGGTTACAAGGTAAGTCGATGATTAATATGTCTGCAGTAGTCACATTGACGCGGGATTAGCTTGGTAATCAGTGCGACATGGCAAATTCTTCATTGAAATCGCTAACAATGCACCTTGGGAAATTCTCCTTTCAACAGGTCAGGCTTAGGATCGCTAACGGTAACATGTACCCCAGTTTAATTTACTGCATAGACAAGTGGTTGGTGTTCAAACATCCCACCATCGACTAGCTTTGCAGCTGAAAACAAACCTGTCAATAGGTAGATGAACCTCTTATTGAATCCAACGGCCAGCATAGAGACGCGGTGTATCAAAAATACTTTTTACAAACATTGGAAACAGGTTCCTCACACCAAAACACGGACAAAAGTCCATATAAACATATGTTCGCAAATCCTTCGTTTTTGAGATATAAAGTTTAAAGTTTACGGTTTACGTTGCTAAATGTGCAATGACAGATAATTATTCTATATCTTCCAAATGTTTCCTCATCCATAAAAAGGAATGAAGAGACCAACAACAGATCAGCGGTTTGTGGAATAAACTATCGGCAAACGTTCTCCCGTGGTGAGTGATCAGAGGGCTAGAGACCCTGCACACGTTGCAAAGGATACACATACAGGATCTGCTCTTGAAGTACCCTCTATGTGGTACTATGCGATGTACTACATACTAGGAACAGTTGACGGGTGCTGATATCTGGATCCTCCCAACAACCTGTAGAATGTATTCTTCGGCGTCAGGGGTTCCAGCGGATTTCCGACTTCCTCGATCCAGAGTCTGTGGTGCCATGGATCCTGTCTCAGCAACGCGACGATAAACAGCAGCACAGGTTGAATGAATCGGCTGCCTTCGGACTGGAAATGCAATCTGATACAGCCGAGCAGCTTCGCCTCCATTACCATTCGCGCGTCCTGATGTAAAAATCACATCTGCTTGCTCACGATTTGAATATCCTGCCATTGTTAATCGAAACACTTCTCAGTTAACTCACTACTACATACGTTAAACATAGAAGACGGACTAGACACAAATATACAACATAACAAATGTAGCCTAGTCCCAATGACAACACAGTACCATCTACCGTAAAATTTATTGAAACTTAACTCAAAAAAGAAGGATTTACGTATATATATTTATATGGACTTTTGTTTTTGTTTTGGTGAGAGGCATATATATATATATATATATATATATATATATATATATATATATTCGCAAACATTAGAGACATAAAGTTGTAACGAAGCTACACACTTAACATGTAAAGGAATCCTGCTTGTTGAGCAATGTTTATTTATTTTTCAGATCAGTTAAATTTCTCGAATTTTCGTTGCAGATGTCACTTCAAGTTTTTTCTTGTTTATTCTTATATATAAATCTGTCTCTGTTTCTCTCTCTCTCTCTCTCTCTCTCTCTCTCTCTATATATATATATATATATATATATATATATATATATATATATATATAAACAATCGGACGTCTGAAGAGCTGTGATACAGCGAAACAGTCTGTGGATAATAATATATATTATTTTGTATGTGCAGTACTTAGTGGGAAGCGCTCAATATCAATGACAGTTCTAACATATTCAGTAAATGTTTACCATGACTAACTTCGTAATCAGTCTCAAGAGTTCTTTGCGTTTGAAAATGATACTCACCATAAAAGTCTGTGTTTCAGACTGATTTCCCGTTTTTTACTGCATTCGATTCTTCTATTTCCAAATATTCTTGCCTCGGCTAATGAGCGCCGTCTTTTTTTTTTTTTTTTTTCTTTTTTGCTTAGTTCATCTGGATTTCCAAGTTGTGTATTTTTACGTTTAATTTATTTCTTTATTTTATCTCTCTCTCCCTGTCTCAGTCCCGTCCCACCCCTATATTTCTCTCTCTCACTATATATATATATATATATATATATATATATATATATATATATATATATATACGAGAATATTTTGAAAAGTGCTCGACTAGAGAATTTGGCAAATTCTGACCAAACCATTAAAGATCATATTTTATGTTGATATACCTTCTTATTTGAGAATAGGAATGATTTAGACGAATATAGATTTCTTTATGTTGAATTTATCTTATATATGGCTCGAGTGCCACTCAAGATAGTCAGCTACTGTTAAAATACTCATGAAGAATGAAGTGTGTGATATGTTTGTTAGAAAGTGAAGATTACGAGAATAAGGAGGATGCATAGTGGTTGATTCTTGCTGTACGAGACTCGGGAGTCACTCGTGGTAGAGTAGAGGTTATGCTTTTATGTAGGGAAGATAATGTGTGATGTACGGAAATAGTGAAAGAATAGCGATTGGCTTGCGACGTTGTGCCCGTTAGAAAGAGGTTCTACAGAGGAAAACAAGTAACCCCCTCACAACCGCAGCGTAATCCGTTTTTAATTCAACGGTGGCTGAAAAAATGACGATTGTGTAGCTCCAGTTAGGATATATCACGCATACTCTATATTTCGTATAAACTCGTAAAGATAATGCATCAAAAAAGAAGTTGAATACAAGTTTGTATTAGGTTGGTGCATAATTATCAGGCGTTTCTGTAGACGAGTTATTTGTTAATAAAAATTGGTGTTTGATTTACTTTTTTAATAAAAATATTATTTTTCTTTCAGATAATAAAAATGCGTGTCGATAATCATATGCTCAGGGATAATCATTTTAAAAAGTTATTGATGAATTGTTATATTCCTTTTTTCATAATAAATATTGTTTAAAAAATGCCTGATAATTATGCACCAACCCAATAGTTTCCCATTAAAATGAATTTATAACAAAAAGTACATGTCTTATTAATGGATGTGTTCATCTTGGAGGATTAAGGAAAAATGATAACAATAGCTCTCGGCTCATTTCGGAATGAAACCCTCTACTCAGAAGGCTAGCTAATCCCTGTTGCAGACGACTGCACAGGCACATTTCAACCCCTACAAAGCATACCTGTAGTTCGTACTGAGCTGACCGTAGTTATAATGAGTGTGCATAACCTAGAGTGATTAGTTTGGTGAACAAGATTAGGCCGCTCAAACCATCGGTAAGATGACTTTTGACTTAATTCCATCAGAATCATTGACTATTTCCAAATAGTTTAATCTGCCCAGTTTCATTCACAAGGCTTTAGTTAACTGATAGTATGATTTTCATACAATTCCTTACGTTGTAACACGCGGGTATATTCATCGAACTGGATTACGTTTAATTTAGACTGGCATACTGCCGTTTAACCTAGACAAATTAAACTCTGAAAATTAAAGCTTTTATAAGGTATATTTCTGGTGGCTATTATATCCTACTGTTTAAAGTGTGTACGTTTTTAAAAAAAATGGTCAGCTTTTATAATATTTTGATATAGAATGCGTAAGCTCGCTCAGAATAGCAAACTATTTGTAAGACCTGAAACGATCTGACTTCAAGCTGTACCAATCCTGTGGTCGTGAAATTCTGATAATGATGGATTTAAGACCAAAACGTGTGGAAACTGAGATGGCTGCAAGAACCAGAAGGCTAAATATGCCTCCATCACTCATATTCCTGAGGGAGGCAAGCCACCTTGTGGCTATGAAATTTTAGGCAACCGGTTAACCATCTCAATAATATACCTTTTTCTTTAGTTTCCTCCTAGAAACGATGCTACGAATATTGTCCAACATTAAATAAAGTGAGTAAGAAAAGAAGAAAATTGTCAGTCGTTTATGTCGGCTATGATATAGCGTCAGGGTTTGAGGAACTGAAGCCGAAGATGACACAAAACGCAAGGAAGTAGTCGTATGTTTTCGCGTTATTTTTTCTAAGACTTCTTTTATTCGAATGAATCTAAGTTGTATTTTCAAACTTAAAATGAGTGCCTTGATGTTGCGACATACCGCATTTTCGTGTAAAAATGTCTTGTAAAACGCGACCCGAGTATAATACCACCTAGTGTTTATGAAGCTAAAAATAATGAATAATTTACTTTCTTGTGTAAAATATGGCCTCGTAGTACAATCACCTCAATGCTATTTTTTTCAAATGTTAACCATATTATCCATTAAAATGTCAATGTCATGCATATATTTCATTAAAATATTTAATTATTCACAATATTAAAGAAAAAAATGAACGGATTTTCAGCCATTTTTTTCGAATGTTTCGGGAAAGGTTTCTTCGTCTTAATAATAATGTTATCGAAACATGATAGGTCTTTTTGTAGTTGTTTTATTAACTTTTCAATTAATTTCAGTGAATTTCCTGTCGTTGAGACAAAATATGTTTGTGTTGTAGCCAGTAACGTAGAAGTATGTCCCCCTGTGTCAACTGACGTATTTGTAGTCGTTTCTCTATATGCCAATTAGAGTAAGTCCATTTAACATAAAAAGGGGTTCAATTACACTAATCTTCAAAGAACAAATATTGTCAAGATATCAAATATCTGCTATCTGTTATCAACATCTACTTTGTATTTTTTTTAATTATCTATGATGATGAGTTTATTGGCAATCTTTCTGTTTCATATAAGAGATTTTTAAGCTGAGTAAAAATTTTCTGAAAACGTGTATTTCTGTATAATAGAACCCCCGTTTTTTCCCTTTAAATTTCATTCCAGATTTCTTGTATTATACAGAAGAATATACGAGGACTTTGGATTTTACGTCAAGATGGAAAAGAGATGTCGTGTGAGTATAAATTATGACGTGGATATAAATACAGACCAATGAGCGAATGAATACGGACGGAAGCCTGTAAGCAAAGATTTGCTCTGTATTACGCATAGAAAATGGCCGCTGCGACTGAAGCCAGCACAATGGTAGTTTGTTAGGTGTAATAATGTCGGAGAATAGCGCTTCTATTTCTGTCTCGTTATCTCCCGGCTTTTGGTCTACGGCTCGTGTAATTTCTGTTTTACAGGCGCATCATTAGCCAAGCAACCAAAGCGGTAATATTATCCCTCCGGGAATAAACAAACGAGTAGAGACGAATTGAAATGGCCGAATCAAATGAAAATGTCCAGATGAGTAACAGAAATACAGAGATAGAAAAGCTGCTAGAAAAATAGTATGGAGGAATATATTTCATGAAATATGTCTGAAGAGAGAGAGAAAGATACCGATGATAAGGTGCGTTGACAGGAAGAAAAATTAAGGCCTTTTGAAAGCAAGGGATTAGAAATATGACTAACAGTAAAAAGGATGCGGCCTAAAAAGGTTAGTGGCTGGAGATCAAAAATTACAGAACCGAGATCAAATTCCAGTTGAGTTAAATTCACATCCATATCATTCCAAGCAAGAAAATAAAGCCACTAAGACGCAAGCGGTTTCTAAGTGAGAAAAATCTTTTTAAAAGAACAGGAATTAAGAAAACAAACTATAACGATTCACATTGCATTTAAATCTTTGACAAAGATGAATGGGAAGTAAGAAGCCGGAAGTGAATTCCACAAGCGAGAAGTGCGAGAGAAGAAACTGTTAGCATAGAACTTACGGTTATTTACGCGCCAATATGTTTGGGAAAGATTTGTCTCTTTTCGTATAGTTATGGATATATAGAAGCAGAGCCTTGCAATTTAGCATTGGTTGGCAATCATTCTAGGAGAAGAAAAACACTCCAACCTGGTCTGATTCTGCCCAAAATTAAAAGATTTCAAAGTCGCTTACAAAGCCTTCTGGGGGATGTATTTCGTTCCTCCCTGTAACCCTTATCCCACAGACCAGACGTCGTCAGCCTTTCATTAGTACATCACTATTATTATAGCAGATGTTTGGAAGAGTTCTATTCTTTCGTGTTATTAGTTGAGACCTTCACTGGCAGGCGTCACCACACGCCGTATTCACAGTTGAAAACCATTCCTTTTCCTTTAGGGTTAATTTGATAAGAATCAAATTCCACTCAGGCATATTCTTCTTCAGAACTCTTACTTTTTGCAACGCCCGAGAGAATGCTCCACTGACAATTACGATATTGGTTTCTTTAAGTCCAGGGAGAAATGATATATATTCTAATCGCCCTCATAATACTTTCTTACATCCCCCTCCCCATCATTTACAATATCAGTAATTAAGCTTCTAATATGAAGGGCTCTTAGGCCTTTTATTGTACAAACTATCATTAAAAAAATGGAAATGGTTGGACTCCGTCAGGCTATCTTGTCGAACAAAAATCACTTCTTTACTCGTGAATGGTAAACTTGAATAATAAAAACAGGGGCGATAATCGTGCAAAGAGTAAGGATGAAAAAAATTACAATGATGTCACATGAAAATAACTAAATTAAATAAAGTATTTCAAAAAGTATTCATGAAGGTGTTATATGTATTAGCAATGTGAAAAAAAAATTATCTTTCAATATATGTGCTCATCCCCAGACAGACTGGTCCGCTACATCACAGCTCATCAGTGTGGCTAGACGTCCAGTTGCCTTTAGCTAGGATAGAAACCCGACTGAATTGGCGTCAGTCGGGGATTCTACCACTAAGACGTTGGAGTGCGGTAGGGATGAAGGCGAATTTAAGAAGAATTTAAGCGTATTTATTTTTAGATAAACACATAGTGACTGAAAGAACTCGATTCGATTTACCGAAGATTTTTCCAATATATATACATATATATATATATATATATATATATATATATATATATATATATATATATGATGGATTCTCCCGTCGAGTTCGCCGTATGAGGTTGCGACGACAACAAACTAATTATATGCATGCCTATGAAGAGCATGACATTTGAGACCGGTTCGAAAATTGCACAAAAGACCACAAACAGTACAGGAGAATGTATTGTATGCAAGTGCAGCAGTTAGCAGTCTTATTTTGCTTTCTCATTTCATACAGTCGACTGATGGTTACTACTCAGTGGAGCAATATCAAAGTTGTACTTCTTTAGCTCCAATGCGACCATAGTTGTTTGTCTTTCTGGTGCTGAGTTGTTGTCCTGGAAAGATCGTACATTCCAAGGGACAAAATGAAGTTGTTGTTGTGTCGTAGAGTTTTTCGCAGTAGCCGGATATTGGGTGGAACTAATTAGATGTATTTGTCAGTAAACCAACACAATGATTTGTTTCAAGTGGTGAAGGCTTGTGTCGGACCATCTTCACTTTTTGGATATGTCGATAAAAACGTATCTCTGCAAAAGACTTGCCACAGAAACTCTTAACGACAGTCCTCATGTGTTGTTATCGCGGAGTTTAACCTCTCCGGACTGCAGTCAATATCAATCAGTACACGCCTCTCGGCAGACACCTGCAATATAATGGCCGGGTTAAGCTGCCATGAGTTTTCCTTCCAATCTGAAGTCTTTTTATCTTGAAACCAACACTAAAAGGATTCCTAACCAAAGCTCAGAGAAAACTCATTTCACCCTCATCAAGGGCAGCCAGTTTTCAACATGGTACGTTACATAGCTCCGCGGGATATATATATATATATATATATATATATATATATATATATATATATATCTTAGGTTGGTGCAAAAATAATGACGTAATAATGTCGTTTTTTGACGTATTTTGTAACGTCAAAAACGACATTATTACGTCATTATTTTTGCACCAACCTAATATATGTATATGTATATGTGTATATATATATATATATATATATATATATATATATATATATATATATATATATATATATATATTACACTGGATGTTGGAGTAATCAGATCGTCATCAATGTGCTAAAATATTGTTATAATTTTATTTTAAAATAATAATAACAACGTATACAATTGTTATCAATTATATGAGATTATTTTATTAGCATTATTATTACAATTATAATAACAGTAATTATTATAATTATTGTTGCTGTTGTTGTTTTCCAAAAATTTGAAAGGCAAATAACATAAAATAGACTACAAGTAAAACGAAACAAAATAAGGTTATAACTGGGAAAGCTTTTTCAACAAAATTGAAATTACGTAACTTTGCAATTACTAAGGAAATGTAAAGGAATAAAATTCATATAAATGTTATTAAAATAATCTTTGAATATAAATAATAATAAAGAAATCAGCGATAATGAGACACTAGTCAAATATAAACAAAATAAACATATATATTTAAAATAGGCATATATATAAATATATATATATATATATATATATATATATATATATATATATATATATATATATATATATTCTTAAATGCCTATAATTGGTAACAGAAGCCATTGTTTTATACCACGGCATCCCATACTTAATACTTCTCGAATTCATTGTAGCGTGGTCATGTGTGACGTCATGAGCTGCAGTTCGATTTTCGCTTCCAGCGTCTTATATGCACGAGTTTGTCGTTGCATGGAAATCTTCCATGTAAACAGAAACACACTATCATCACTGTCTTGTCCGTGTATTGCTTAATATATTGTAATGTAATTGTCATCTTTGACATCTGGTTTATGTAAGCTGAAAGCTTAGATAGGATTAAAAAATATGTATCAATATTGTGATTTTCATTCTTCGATCAATATGATAACGTTATTAAGCTTATCAGACGATATGAAAACAATTCACATAAAATAAATAGACAACACTTGTCTATATTACTTAATGAAACAAGTCTGACAATTATTTATAATATTTAAATATATTATTTAAAATATTTTCTGTTTATATGTTATTTTTAATAGAAACAATTTATTTAAGTAAATGCTCTATTATTTAAATAAACACAATTAATTATATTTACCTGTCTGAATGTCTGAATGTCGGAGAACGCATATTTTTAATGAAATTTCTAGAAATGTCTAGAAAATTGTTTCTAAGCAAAGAAGAATTTATTTGAAGAGTGCTTAAAATTGCCTCACGATTCGTTGGATGCAGACTTCAATGTCAACTTTTATATTTACATCGACTCTGTATTTGGTACTGGGCACTTTAGCCCTTAAATGTAACATGTCTTAAAATTACATTTTATCATATTCACACACAGACGCACAGACACACACAGACACACACACACACACACACACATATATATATATATATATATATATATATACTAGAATACATCCTAAGGAGCCAGGCAAACCAACTTAGGTTTCACCTAGACGGATCTTCAGGGTGAACTGTCTGTGTGTGCATATATATATATATATATATATATATATATATGTGTGTGTGTGTGTGTGTATGTGTGTTTGTGTGTGTATGTTTATGTATGTATATATATATATATATATATATATATATATATATATATATATGTGTGTGTGTGTGTGTGTTTGTGTGTTTATATATATATATATATATATATATATATATATATATATATATATATGTATGTATGTATGTATATATATTCCTAGGAACTGAGCTGCTTTACCCTCATACGTCGAATACGACGGGAGAGTCCACCATATATTATGAAATGGATTATATCTGGCAATTAATTAATATATTTTCTATTTATACGTTATTTTAAGAGATACAATTTATTTAAATAAATGTTCTGTTTTTAAATAAACAGTATTAATCAAATTTACTAGCCTGAACGTTCGAGAAATTTCTTAGAAAATATGCATCCTTAAATACTAATCTAACCTGTGTTCTACACGCAATCGTCAATAACTCTGACGTCCTATACCGCTCAGCTATAG
>OZ010589.1:88304471-88389471 GCA_963932145.1 Acanthosepion lycidas | reverse complement strand
TTATATGTACGCTTGTCGAGCATTAATCTCGCTAAAAAAGGGGAAATACTAAAGAAGCCAGGTCTAAAATTCACCGTGCGTGAGATGGATATTATACCTGCTTCATAAATCCTCCTAAGATTTTTATTATGAAAATATTTTAAAATCTTCACGGAATCAAATTACTAGGTTTATAAAAAATAAAAATTGACTTAATCAAAGAAACGAAATAAATATTCTTTGCCGACTTTGTCAAAGATTTTCCCTAAATGATGTATAAAAACCTGAAAAATGAAGCTGACATATTTATACTTGATCTTTTAATATTTTTTTTTAAATAATAAAGGAATTCTAATACATTTATTTGTTTTAAAAGAAGTATAGTCTATTAGCAATTAGAATTAGGAATAATATTTTTTCAAATTGTATTTTAATACGACCTACTCATTTTCAAACCACTCTTTTGGAAAAAAAAATCTTTATGTATACAATTACAAATTTAACGGCAAAACAAAAGTCCCGAAAACCTTTTTGTCATTGGAAAACGGATGTCATCATTTGTTGAACAGGCACCCCTACCCTATCTTAACTTAACCTCTTTTCGAAAGTAACTCATATTTTGATACAATAGTTGTCAGTGAAAATGAATACCCTACCAAACCTTGTCAAAATGATAGAATTCCCCCGTATCCTTAGCAACTAATATTAAGAAAGTATATGCTTATAAAACTCAATAAATTTCAAAATAAGTTATTCCAAAATTCGTTTCAAAATGAAACACTACTGGGGATTATAATTTAATTTTATAATTAAATTTGAAATGTTTAGTTTCTGTTTTCGAAACATTGTAATTCCCGTGTAGCGATGGAACATTATTATTAAATTAGTAAATATATATATATATATATATATATATATATATATATATATAGAATGGAAATACAAATTTACCCCATTCGAATGACTATTTCTGCCAACAGGATATGTTAGCTTTGTCAACTCCAAATTTTATAATTTTATAATAAATACATTGAGCTTTTTTATGGATTAATTTTAATATTTCATATTATCATTTGGATTATATACCAACGGATTATTACCTATATATATATATATATATATATATATATATATATATATATATATATATATATATTAGGTTGGTGCAAAAGTAACGTTAAAAAATACGTCAAAAACGTAATTATTTTTGCACCAACCTAATATATAAAGCATTTTACCTAAGTAAGGTTTGTTACATAGACTTTATTAATTTAAGCTCATTACCTGACTAGACGCAAGGTCCCATCATTTTGTAGGTTACATGACTCGATATAACTGTAAATTTTATTCTAACAGTTTATTTTCTCACACTTCTTGCTGGTGGAACTCTCTTTCGGTTTCTTGCTTTCAAGTCAAGATTGATCTTTAAAAATTTAAATGCAATGTCTGTCGATATATACAGCGTTCTTCATTTCTATTCTATGATTTTCACCCTCCTTAATAATATTTATCTTTTCTTATATTCATTCACACTTAGTAAGTTCCTGAGCCTTAGTGGCTTTATTGCCTTGCTTGGAGTAAAATAATTAATATATATATGCATACATACATACATACATACATACATACATACATACATTAAAGATTTATTAAAGATAACTTAGGCTAAATCAAGGGGACACAGTGTTGTTTGAAATCCCTACAGGATTAAGGACATGTAACAGTGATAATCACTTTTCTTTCCTAAGTACTTTCCATCTCTTTCTCGGATCATCATCATAGATACAACTAGTCAGGCAAAACTATGTGTAGCCCTCCATTAAAGATTATTTTCTTTTTTCGGTTAAATGCAACAGCTAACATTTATGCTTTAACATTCATTAGAATGTGAATAAATTATCCACTGTGGATTATTTTTTATTTTATGTTAAATCAAAAATTGTGAAGTGCACATTAACTTGTGAAAAATGTTCTTCTATAGGCATTTTAGAGCATTATTACAGTATTTGTAGCTGATTTTATTCAGTGTCAGCTGAATTTCTAAATGTAGATTATTTCGAGGATCTGTAGTTTTAATTTTGCTTTTTCTAAAACAAAACTGTCGACCGTTGCATTTAAATGCAAAAAGGAAAAATACAGTAATGGATAGCTACACTGACTAGTTGCATTTTTGTTGATGGCCTCAGAAAGAGATTGGGAAATAAAAGTGATTTTCACTGTTACAGTTCATTTCTTGTATCATTTGATTGTCATACACAGAAAAATATCCGTGAATATGAACAGATTATGCTAAAAATAAGCAGACATAATGTTTGTAAGTTATTTAATCAGACATGCCTAAAAGAGAATTTGCTGTCTAAATACACAATATATATATATATATATATATATATATATATATATATATATATATATATATATATATTACGAGATAGATATGAATAAACTGAAATAGATAGAAGAGAGGCAGTGTGAAATCCGCTATTTTTAGTAATTGGGTATTCGGCTTTCGATTGAGGAATCGCGTCACGTGACGCTCCGAAACCATCTCTCGCTTCGCCAGTGCAACCGTAATTGATTTATATGCAAGCAATCAGGCCAGAATCCGCACTTTGAAAGCGGCCACTCTAAGCCTTGGATGCCTTTTATTACCTGGATAAATTGCTTGTAAATTGGATGGCGATAACACTGGCAGAAGTTATGGTTGGCGTCTGAGGTGAGGGAGTGGGCGGTTCTTTGCCGTAAGGCACCTTGGACAGGAAAGCGTATCACGGACAGAAAACTGTAGGCAATAGAGTGATAAAATGTAAACTGTGTTGAATATTATTGAACGGAAACCAACTCTGTGTTGATAAAAAAAAAATGATAGAAAGAAATGAGATGTATATACAGCACCAAATAGAGAAAATCTTCTTCTTCCTCTACGTGATATGACTCTTCAGGACGTTGGCGATCATAGCTCTCCACAATTTCCTGTCTTTTGTAGCTCTTAGAAAATTTTGTCATATTGTTATCTCTCTCAAAACCTATTGTGCTATCAATTTCCACGTGCTAGTTAAATAGACTATATGCTCTTTTTTTCTGTCTGTCTTATTTTCAAAATGCTTGGTGAGTGTCCAAATTCCCAAGCCATCGTGCCCGAGAAATTTCAGCTATTTCTCTAAAATTACGCCAATGATCACATATTCAGAACATGGTATTCTCAGCATCATTCTGTAGTGCACAGCTACCAATTTTTCAATAAAAATTCAATTTTCTCCTAGAACTGACTACGACTTTTATATTTCTACGGGGAAATTAAACAATCTAAATTGATATTTATTCGATACTATCGATAACAAAAACATTCGGCTCTGAAACTTCGCATCTATGAACAGACATAGATAGATTGATAGATACCGATATATATATATATATATATATATATATATATATATATATATATATATATATATATATATATATATATCTGTGTGTGTGTGTCTGAACAGAATTGATAGACACATAGACAGATGCAGACCCAAATATATAGATTCACGAATAGATAGATATATAGATATAGACAGCATTAGATAGATAGATAGATAGATAGATAGATAGATAGATAGATAGATAGATTCCGACATACACAGATACATAGATATGATCAGAATTAGACAGATGGATAGAAGAATTGATGGATAGATAGATAGATATGGACAGGTTGGGATAGATAGATAGATAGATAGATAGATAGATAGATAGATAGATAGATAGATAGTTAGACAGATAGATAGATAGATAGATACGAACAGACTGAGATAGATATGAAAAAAAAGATTATTCTTAAAGAGATAAGAACTGAAAACAATACTATATCGAATACTGACAGATAAAAAGACAGATGCTGACAAATGCGGTCAGTTCCAGAAGAGTCTGATTGGTGTATAAAAGAAATCACGCAGAAGCAATAATAGCTAAATAGACAATAGATTCCATTTAATAGTGTGATGTCCTAAAAAATAATACAACTCTCATAAAGCGATGATGTCAATTTTGAATCTATTCTCTGTCTCGATTTCTCTCTCTCTCTCACTCGCTATATATATATATATATATATATATATATATATATATATATATATATATATATATATATATATATATATATGTAGCGAGTGAGAGAGAGAGAGAAAACGAGACAGAGAATAGATTCAAAATTATATATATATATATATATATATATATATATATGTATATATATATATATTGCTAGCTATTTGTCTATCTCCCTATTTATCTATCTATCTATTGAAACATCTAATTCAGTTCTTGCTTACACACAAGAACGAAAGTAGTGGTAAAATGAGAAACCTAATGTCCCAGCGAAATATATCAGATAGAAAATAAAGAATAAATTGAGAGAAAATGAGTTTTTTTTTATCCTTATTCCCTGGCGTGAAATAACGCAACAAGATACAAAAGACACTAGATACCTAAACAGAACACAGTCTTGATTAATGTCTTTAGATTCTTGCCAAATTTGGGTGACCTCGACAGTATCCGTACATACATACACAGATCGAACCCATACATACATACATACATTTTGAATACTGTATATTTCGACACAAATCCTCCGTTTTCACATTATCTATTAAATACATCGGACAAAGAATGGCTCTTGTTTTAATCTCGGCGCGGACATGTTAAAATGTTGGTAAAGAGCAACCATTTTAGCCAAGTGACGCGAAAGTCTGTTCCAGTACTGCCGTAATTCTCCATGTATTATACGCCTTGATCCATAATACGCTCCCCTAAATTGTGCTGAAAGTCTGGGAAAATGCTTCTATGTAAGCATAATATGCAAACCTTTTTTTTTGTAATCAAACCCTATAAATTTACCTTTCCTATTTCAGTAAAACTAGTGTTTCCTACACTTCTAAAAATGGTTTTAAACTTAGAATAATATTATTCTAATTTAGTTTTATGATAATTCTCAATTTATTTTACATTTGTAAGTATTTTTAGGTACATATGATTGTATTTGACATCCTTATCAGGTCGCAGTCGCCGAATGTTAGCGTGAAATAGCGTATGTTTGTAGTGAGTAGTCATTTCGCAACTAAATCGAAATATGAAACGGCAATTTTAAAAATATTTTTTGTAGTTGTGTATAATAGGCATCCCTATTTTTTTTTCTTATTTTTTAGAAGAAAATGTATGCGTATTATACATGGGGAATTACAGTATACAATTTGTACGCACTTTGCTCCAGTGACTCAACTATCTTCCTTCATTCCATGAATATCACCAGCGACTGATGCTTCGAATTCTTCCTGTATTTTTCTCCGCGTAGCATTTGATTTTCTTAACTTTTGCACTAAATTATTTTCATTAATCTGGGAGAAATCTTCCGTGGTGCACCAGATCTCGATTTGTTCTCAACAGTTTTCACCTTTTTTATACTTAGCAATAATCGAACTAATTGTAGTAAATGGTATATTCAGCATATCAGCTATTCTCCTGTAGTTTTTGCCTTCTTTACAATGTTTGATGATCAATTCTTTTTGCGAATTTGATAGTTCCTTGCCTTTACACGTGGTGCTATTTATTGTATATGATTTGTCTGTGGAGATAACATTATATAAGAAATGAAGTGTGGACTGTTCTAGATTGTTCTGGGAAGAAGATAATTGGAATAATCTAGCAAAATCATACAAAGAATTATGTAAATAAAGTTAATTTCATCTTTTTGTTATTAAAGACCTATTTTGTACTAATGCTTTATTCGCCTGGAAATTTTCTAACACATAATTTCATGTATAACAAAGTTTTCTAATTGTTTTTTGCATATAGCAACTTTATGAAATGGTGCAGAAATATTGTATGCATTTTAAGTTTCTTCATAAGCTATAATTATGTTAACCCTAGATCACTAACCATCAATTAAAGTTACACCACTACTAACCATCGGTATATTAAACCCGATTTTTAAAATATGAAAAATATCATATATAAATCTTTATTTGAAATATTTTACATGCAGGCAATTCAATTTTTTTCACTTTGAGTTAACATTGATAGGAGCTGAAAAACGTAAGAAAATCAGGTACTGAAAATTGTAATTAAAAATAGAAAAAAATGTGCTGGGTACATTATACCCATGGTTACTATTCTAGGGTTAATTAAAAAAATCATGGTGTACGAATATTTATTCACACACTCACTGTATATAATTTGAAACCTCCCAATATATATTTTCTAAACAATATTTAGAAAATTGCAAAGCTATATTCAGATAAGCTATATATTTTATGAATTTCAGTTTATAATTTCTATCATGGAATCTTATGCTAAAAACATATTTAATCGGATAGCACGAGAAGACACAGTTCCTTTCCCATAGCACATCATTATCGTCAGTTCTACGGCCGTCTATGATCGCTGCACAACTCATCACCTGACCACTTCCCTCTGCATGGAAACGCTGTCCTGGCGAAGTTGACCTAGCGTAAACCATCCCTCTCAAGGATAACCCACAGCCGATGTCCTCGAACTTGAAGGTTTGTGTTGGTCACAAACATGTGAACGTTGATTCCACCGGAGAAATATTTCGCTGTGCCTGTTAACAAGTAAGGATTCTATTCAGCGATACTGTATCATTAATACACTGACCGCATGGTAGATGGCCATTGAAGATAGGGTTCAACAGCCCTTTGTTTTGATCTTGCTGGCTGTCGAGCCAGCCTCCTTACCAGAAAGTCCAATTTATTTACTAAAAGTCTGCGGTTGGTAGTACTAATAGTATCAGAAGCACTTATAGAATGTTCGGATAATGTGTGTCTCTGGGGAGTGCTTATTTGTGGATATATTTTTTTTATGTGATGAGGTTGGGATTAGAGCCAAATACTTATTACTTATTTCTGAAGTCCAGTTTTACAGAACGGTGCATCGCAATCTATGCAATTGCACTAGATGGCCATTGTCCCAACAGAAAGGTTCGTCTGCCCTTTAAAAGGACTTGGATTTAATCTTGCTGGATATGTCTTTTCCTCCCTAATCAGAAGATATCCCGTTGATTTTTATGTATGGCGGGCAGTACTTAGATCGGAACGGACATACTGCTAGCTCATATATGTTGTGATGGCTTGTGCAGAAGCCACACAATCTTTTTGCAAGAGCCTCATACAGAGAACTCGTGCACAGCGTGCAATAATGTTCCCAAATGACCCACCCTGGGTTTTGAATTTAGATTTACTGAAGGCTATGGGATCAAATCTGTCGTGATATTTACCCATTGCTTGGAGGAGTAGTGGTGTATTCATATCTTTCCAAAGGCATTAGCACGTAAGTGAATGAATAGAATTGGAATGAAATTGAAACTCGGGACTCCCATTCCTCAATTCAAGCCGATATATATATATATATATATATATGTGTGTGTGTGTGTGTGTGTGTGTGTGTGTGTGTGTGTGTGTGAAGAATACGGAGAATTGGTGAATCGTATGTCACAATTTTCCCAAACAACAATCCTCTCGTTAGAATTCAAGACCGGTTGCCAGTCAAGGCTATAGGATCAAGTCTGTCCTGCTGTTTACTCGTGCAGGGCGATATTTGAACGAACTCAATTAGCATTTGAACTTGGCTTGGCTCTCCCCCAATATAGGATATATATATATATATATATATATATATATATATATATATATATATTCACACAGACAAGACTTGCAGCGGGTAATATGTACATCGGTAAATATGAAAAAAATCAGTTTTCAATTGCTATGGGTCCAGCAAAGAATGTTTTATCTCACTAATCGAGTTAGTAGTAATCTTAGTGGACACTAATATCAACACCATCAGTCTGTTTCATCTACGTACGCAATCTTCAACTTATGAACATTTGGCCGACTATTTATATATGCTAGTCAATAGTTTACTATGGTTAGTATAACAAAATTATTGTTTCATTTTTGGAAGTGTTATCTGATGATCCAGCGTCCCTTAAAAGGGCTCTGGTGAAATAAATTATTATAATGGAACGTTAAAGTGGTCAGTTTTTCTTTAATATATATATATTTATATATATATATATATATATATATATATATATATATATATATACAGAGAGCATACCAGCATGCATATATATATATATATATATATATATATATATATATATATATATATATGTATATATATATATATATTAATTGTATGAGAGAGAGAAAGAGAGAGAAAAAATAATGGATTAATTATAATAATTGTATTTCACTATAATGATATTTCAAGCAATATATATATATATATATATATATATATATGTACATATATATATATATATTTATATATATATATATATATATATGTGTACATATATAAACTATAAATAAATACAAACACAAATATTTATATATGTATATATATATATATATATATATGTGTGTGTGTCTGTGTGTGTATGTGTGTATGTGTGTATAAGCAGTGAAAATATATTAAATTAAATAAATACAGCCAGTTTCATGTGTACATACAAGCACACACACATACACATATTGACACATATATACATAATGAATATTTAAATTTGCTCAAAACACTCACACGCATATATAAATATATTTTGTAAATAGACATAATGAATTTATATATATATATATATATATATATATATATATATATATATATATATATACACAAATATTCATATACATAGACACATAAATAAATACATACATATATATATTTGTGTGTATGTGTATGAGTGTATGTGTCTTGTCTGCGTGTGTATGTATGTGAGTACTTACACACGAACACAATCATATCCGTACCGAAATTTTATATTTTTGTTTGAGCATTGACTATTACAAATTTAGCGATAAAAAGCAAATGTTTTATTAAAAAGTAATTTTTCCCCGACACAATGTAAAATGTATATTCAAGGTAATTCCTTTTATTGGAAAGAGATGAGGCGTATTTAACAAGTCAATAACTCTTTTATACTCCATTCAGAAGAAGAAAAAAATAATGTGGACGAAGAAGCGATATATTTCAACTGAATTTAAGCGCGAAATACTGCTAGGTAATACTTGGGTAAAAAAAAAAAGTTCAATAAAAGAAACAATAGAAAGAAAATCAAACTAAAAGCAATGATGCTTCAAAGGAAATGTTTATTTAAAAACTAAAAAATCGCCAATAATTTAGCAAATTGTTAAGCGCTAAATATTCCCCGAGAGAAAACCTAGCCGGTACAAAAATAAATTAACTATATTTCGTGTGCAAACAGAAGGAAAAAGAAAGAAATATAACAAATGCATTTAATAGTTTGCTTTCAAAATATATTGTAAATTATCTTCTCATATGACTAAAAATAAACATTCAATGTCTGTATCTGTTTTATTTCTATAAGACATCGGCTAAAGAAGTTTCTTTTTAAAAATGAAGTTTTAATAAACAAAAAAGCGGGATTATTAAATTGAGACACATGTACTTAGCGCCATCTTTCGCAAAAAATATTATGGATATCATAGAAGTGTATTAGAATTTAAATCCGCTTTCTATTGCTTGTGTACTCAGTCAACTGTCGTACTTTATCAACAAAACTGTGGAAACATTCAAATTACAGAGCAAATATTTTTTTAAGTTTTAAATATCAACATCATGGTAACTATGTAGGCAGAACGAAGTCTCGGTCAGCATTTTAAAAGGAAACGTATTCTTTTGGATAACTATGTCAATACGTCCGGGTCCGTGACAGCTGAACAGAGACACAGACACAATCACACACACACACACACACACACACACACACACACACACACATATATATATATATATGAAGAAATATAGTCTTAAGATGTGCTATATTTATGGTATAAAGTGCTCAATATCAGAGATAGACCGTGTGTAAATATAAAAGTGAACATAGAAATCAACAATTAGAGGCTGTTTCATGCTAGATGCAATCGTCAAGCCACGAGTGCTGTTATTTTTCTCGGCTATTTATATATATACGGGCCAGTGGTGCATTGTGGGTTGTCTATTTTGGCGATTATTTTACCGGAAGTCGTTTATTTGTTTATTTATTTATTTGGGTTAAATTATTTTGCTTGTTTTTATTTATTTTTATTTTTTATTTTTATTTTTATTTTATTTCTTATCTTATATATTTATTTACTTTTTAATCGGTGTTTTTACTAACGTCGTAAAAATTTGTTTATATCTATTATTTAATAATTTTGGTTTGGTTTGGGAAGATAAAGTGATTTATTCAATTTTGGGATCTATTGTTGTAGTTTATTCTATTATTTTGACGGGAACATTTTTTAATTTATTTATTACTTCATGTATTTATTTGGATTGATTATCTTTAGTTGTTTTTTCTAACGGTTAGTTTATCGGGATTAGTTTATTTATTTATTTTGGATGAATTTAGGTCAATTTATCATACTTGTTATTATTTATTTGTTATACTGTATATTTTCGGTTTTTAAGTAACGTAGTATTTTTTATCGTTATATAACAGTTTTAGCTGTTTTTTTCGTTCGATTTTTTGGTTTTATTTTTATAGTCTAACTAATATTTTGGTCATAATGGTTTGCTAATTTGTTTATTATTTAATTTGTTTATTTGAGTTCATTGATTTTTTATTTTTTTAATTTTATGTCGTCTATTCTAACAGGTCTGATTTTGTAATTTGTTTGGGTCAATTAATTTTGCTTAATTTACTGGTATTTTGTTTATTTATTTATTTTTATTTTATTTTATTTTTTCCGTTTTCGATTTTTAATTAGCGTAGTAAAATTTGTTTACATGTCTGCATTTTGAGATGAGCTCGGATCTTTTATTTAATAATTTATTTTGGTCTGGGAAAGTAATGATAGCTATTTTTCCTCCAAGCAAAGTTTGTAAGTTTTTGATTGGTTGCTGTAGGCTGATGATCTTTTTTCTTTATTTTCCAAGATATTTTTGGTGTGATGTGCGTTTTGTTTTTAATTTCCCATATATACTTAGAAAGCAATGTGCTGTTCGCATATTTACTATTTGTGGAAGATGTTTTGTGTGTATAATTTCGTTGTTTCCAGTGTCCTTCATTTACTCTTATGTATAATTTTTCTTCATTTTGTGGTGATTTTATCGTGGCTTGGTATATTACGTTGTTTTGTAAACAATTACCGTTTAAGGGACATTTGTTCTTTATTTTGCAGTTGCACGTGTGTTTAATTTGTTTGTGTGGTTTGTTGATAATTTTCCTGTTGTGCTTTTTTATTATTTGTGCCATGTTTTCGGTGCAACTGTAGCTGATTTTTACTGTGTTTTTGTTGAATATTTTGTGTAGGGTGCTTGATTCTGGGATGTGTTTTTGTAAGAGTTTGAAAAATATTTTTCTTACGTTTGTTTTTACGTTTTTGCTGTAAGGTGGGTTGAACCAAATGATATTTTTTCTGTTGGCCTTTTTTGTGTTCTGTGGTGAGTATGTGAGTCTTGCTGGGAATCCGCTATCTTTTAGGGCTGTTTCGTAGTCTTTCTTAGCTTTGTTAAATATGGATTCATTGGAAGAATTGTCGGAAAGCCTGTGGTTAATCGATTTTGGTATCTGTTTGATTATAGAAGGCGGGTGGTCGGAAGATGTGTGTATATAGAGTGGTTTATCATTGGGTTTTCTATATGGTTTATATGTGCCTTTTCTTAGGTTGAAGGTGACATCTAGAAAATCTACTTCGTTTAGGTTAGTTTTTACATCTATGCTGCATACGTTATTTTTAAAAATCTTTATTATTGCTTCTCTAATTTTGTCTGGTTTGTTTGTTACAGTTTCTTAAGATTATGAGATCGTCGTCCCTGTAGAGTCTTGTCTCATTTCTATCTGTTTTACTTAGTTCGTGTAGTAAATACCTATGATTTCGCATGTCCTAGCACCGTCAAAGCTTCCCATTGTAGTGTCAAATATCCCATTTTCCTTTATCCATACTTCTTCATCGTGAAATAGTAATGATTTACGGGATTGCTTAATGATGTCGATTTCGCTTGGTTTTATTACCATTTGTTCCTGAGCTAAGTTGATGGCCTTTTCTAACATGCATTCTGTTATGGGTGGGTAATTTCTTTTATGTCTAATTGTAGGAATATATATATAAACTCCGTACAGCCCACCTTTTATGTTCGAATGAAATTTTGGAGCTTGAATGTCATTTGATTATATATATATATATATATATATATATATATATATATATATATATATATATATATATATATAAACCATAAGGATATATATAATAGACTTTATCTTTAAAAATTATAATGTCCGTGTGTATGTGCGCGAGAGAGAGTGAGAGTTAGAGAGACTGTTGCAAATAACGTTCAAGCTCAAAAGCCTTCTAGTTTAAAACCTGCTATTTTATAAGAGATTACGTCATAGTTTTGCAACAATCACAATCCGGATGCTATGTTTGACGAGGCCTAACTATACCTCGGATTCATTTTAAGAGGTGATTAATCCGGACAGCTGCACCGTTTATAGAAGCAGCATTATAATATCAAAGAGATGACCAACCCCTTTTAAAGTACGTTCAAATTTAACCAATATATACAAGGGGATGTCAAGGAATAATTTTTTGTGTTTTCTGTTTTTTCATTCAGTACGTTAGAATTCATGCCTCGCCACAACTCCTTATTATCAGCTGCGTTAAGCACTATTTGTTTGCTTAGTATCCTATTAAGTAATGGTTTGCTTTGGTTTCATTTGTTTTACGACATATCAATCTAATTGGATTATCTAATGCCGAAAAGATTTTTATCGCCTGTTATATTTTTTCCATATATTTATTGCTGGTAATACTTTTTTCTTCAAAGATTTATTGCTGGTAATATTTTTCCTCCAAAAATGTATTGTGGGTGATAGATATTTCCTTCAAAAGCGTACTGCTGGTAATAATATATTGCCGTTAATAATTATTTACAAAAAGGTATTGCTGAAATATTTTTTCCTTCAAAAATGTATTGCTAATATTTTTTTTCCTCAAAAATCTATCGCTGGTATTTATATTTTTAAAAAAGAAATGTATCGCCGGTAATAATTTTTCCTTGAAAAAATTATTGCTGGTATTGAAAACTATTTTTACACTTTCATAGTGTTTTGACCTCAGTTTGGGGTTTAACTATTTTCCCATAGAAGGTGATACCACCCCGGGTAGGCGGGGACCTGGGAACACCAGCAATTAAGAGGTGGTTCCACGCTCCTCAAAACATCCTGAACAGAGGCCTTGCTGTCAGATGTAGTTTATCGTCTTACCAAGGACGTGTTGGTTTTTAATCAGTTTGATAAATATCAACCCGAAATACATCATGTACTAATTCCATATATATATATATATATATATATATATATATATATATATATATATATATATATATATATATATATGTTATAGATATATATATCCCACTTTTTAAAAAGCAATCAAAGCAAATGCTGATGTGATCAATTATTCTCAGCTCGGGATTCCTATGACAATTCTTTAATGCACAAGGCAACATTGCATTATTGTGTCATGTAGCATAGGTACCTCCACGAGATCGCTAAAAAAAGAGCATAGCATGATGAAAAAGACGCCAAACTTGACGAAAACGAAATTTTATCGTCTAAATGCTTATGTTATTATTAAGAGGAAAGATCAAAGTATTTTGGGTGTATGTTTTTTTACATTTTTTAATCGTTTCTAGGACGTCCGAAATTTTTGTTAAAAATCTTGTTTATTTTCAGTCAGCAAAATTGTCAGATAATCGATCATGGCAACCATTTTTTTCCATTTTAGAAAAAAATGAAAATCTCAATTTGAAATTCTTTTAAAATTCAATTATAAGTTTTTTAAAACTTATTTTAAGAAAATCCGAAATTGTAATATTTATTTAAAATATTTTGGACCAAGCTTAAATTAGCTTCTGCGCTGAAAAGATGTAATTTGAAAATAAAACAACTTTCGCGTCACTTGACAGGTGATAAATGACATGTTGACGGATTACGTGAGGATAATTCCTAATACGGAAGTAGAGAAGTGAATTTATTTAGATTTAAGTGAACAAATTACTTACCTCGTTATTTTTAAGGAAGACTTTCAGTGCTTTAATTTTTTTTGTGTGCTTTGCTTTCACTTGTACGTATACAATGCTTTATGGGAAATATATTATAAAGAAATTAAAATAAGACTGTTAAGAGTGAGATTAAATTTCATAAGAAAGGTATCTAATTAATTTATAGGTACCTTATGAAATTTTATCAGAATTGTACATAAAATACTATAATTTTATGTACATTTATTACATTTTACTGTGTTATTTGTATTTGCGTGACTGATTCGGCGTTAGAAATATAATTGAACTGTTCGGCACAGCCGTTTAGGCATCCGACTGTTTCCACATCACTATCTTTGTTTGACACGAGGTACCCCCACAAAAAAAAACATAGGAAAAAAGCACTGAAAACACCCACCTTTCAATATGATTTCTTATTCATTTAGAGAATTAAGAATCCTGTTAAAACACTAATGGAATAATGTAAATGAAAAACTTACATTAAAATATTGTATTTTTTAAAAAAAAGGAAAAACTTATTAAATCTATTTCATCTTAGAAATTATTTCTTCATTTCGTAATTATGAGCAGCACCCTTGAGGAACTCAATAGGATCGAATGAATCAACTTCCATTATGACTTTTTTGATTCGTTCGTCAACATTTCTATATTTTTTTATATGAAATATATGGAGCTACACTGAAGGAAATATAATATAAAAATCTTCCAACAATTATTTTCTTAAATTTAAAAATGCCTCCAACTACTTTTTTCTTAAATAGAACTATTCAAACATATAACAATGAAGTACTAATTTGACTACTAAACGAGAGAGGGAGAGAGAGAGAGAGAGAGGGAGAGAGAAAGAGAGCAAATTTGGACTATTTGTGCATATAACGACGAAGTACTAATTTGACTGCTAAATGAGAGAGAGAGAGAGAGAGAGAGAGAGAGAGGGAGAGGGAGAGAGAGAGAGAGAGAACAAACAAACAAATTTGACTATAACGACGAAATAGTAAACTGACCCTCTCCCGAAAAATTCCTATGCCGAATCGGCGTATCCCATCGGCGTATGTCATATGGGATACGCCGGAACATCACATTCCCATAATCTATGGTTTTTTACTCTACCCGCAACCGACAATGATGTAAATTTTCTATTATTTTTTAGGTTTTCTAAAAAAAAAAAAAAAAAAAAAAATAATAATGACACTTCTCTTCCCTTCTTTCCATATACATATCTTCCGCTGTGACTGACTTCATATTTTAATTTTGATCATAGATTTTCTTCTATTTTTAAATTATAATTTTTTAAAAATCGAACAAAATCGTACAGTAACATGTATGTAAATTAACAATAAAAAATGAAATATGCTTTTTAAAATTAAAATGATAAGGCCGCAGAAGAAGTTCAACGGAAAAGAAAACTATATAAAGTGAAGAAAATGATAAATAGTACACTGAATAGTTTTCAAAGAATAATTTGGTACAAATTTCGAAGCAAAATTCGTGGTAACAGCGAAGAATAAGTTCAAGCACACCAGCCGAAGACTTTTCCTTGATATGGGAATGTTCTTGTTGTTTCTTTCAAAAAAACAAAAAACAAATCAAAAGTCTCACTTTAAATAATCAACAGGTAGGCTCCAAAAATGCTGCTGGGAATCACTTTTATTTGTTTTGGTTGAAAAAACAAACGCAGCTGTTGCAGCACAAATTAAAATGTACCGAAAAACTGTTCGTGATTCAGGAATTTAGCAAGAATCCATCGCAGCATCTGTTTTTCTCTGAAAGCCCGATACGCGCTCACGCAACCTAAATTTCTTATACCATGTCTAGACTAGAGCAACCTTATTCGCCCTTCCGGCATTGACAAATTGGTTGCACGTTCTCTTAAGCGCTGACTCATTTCCCATTCTCTAGCCCCTTTAACCATTGTTATAATATTGTAAGCTTCTCTATCGATAATTTCATGGCCAACGTTCAGACGTGCCCCAACTCTTTTGTCGAACAAGTTCAGCCATTAAGTACTAGGACTTTTCAAAAAGTCTAATCGACCAAATTCATTTTGTATTATAATTAAAGGCAGGGATTCCAATTCAGATATTATTTTTCCATAGAACTACTAGGCTGTTGAACAGACTCTCGCGTGACTTAGACTCCCGCCATAACACTACAATCTTAACGTCCTCAAGCAAAAGGTCAATCGCTATACATCATCATATACTTGCCTTTTTTGAACTTCCTGTTACATTCATGTCACATAACTCCTTGAGTAACCCTCGACCACAAATGGTCCATTCAGGTGAATATTAGTATTAAAAAATTCTCACAAAAATGTACGCAAACATTTTACAAATTCTTATATAAAAATGTATCTGAAACTCTTACTATGTTTGGTGTTGGGCTCTGCGTTTTATCATACTTTTATTGATTTAGGCCTCAATGTCATTTGTGGAACTTTTCCTTTTTATTCGTGGAGCATTTACAACAATTTGAATGCTGGATTTCTCATTCCCATTTAAACATTGTATATGAGAATGGAAAAAAAAATTCTCACTCTATTTCGGATTTTTGTTAGATCTTTTAAAATCGTATTGTTTGAATATTTGTGTTCAATTCATTTTTCTGCTTCTTCCTTTGCTAATTACAAGAATTAAACGCCAGGAGTCCATTTTAATGAGACTTTAAATAGAGAATCTTATACGAGTTGATGAAAGCACTTCATTTCCATGGCGAAGAAATAGTTCGTTACATCCACAATTTCGCGTAGCAATTTTTATCTGCTAGCTGCAAATAAATATCTGTTTGTTCATTGGTGGATATATGGAGCGCGGAATACTTTGGGCCCTATTACTTTGTCTGTTCATAGATCTATATTTATTTCATTATTTGATGTCAGTGTATATATAATTATATACAAGTATGTGCATCGTTAACTGTTATATTTTACAGTTGGTGAATGCTTCCATTTTCAAGATCAGGGATGTGTGGTTAAGTTTGTATCTCTATTTTTAGGCCGCTAATTATCTTGGTACACCCATATATTTACGCACGCTGTGTTAGGTTTGAGAAAAAGAAAACAAAAAATCATATACAACTACTTGGTTAAGGCAAATGGTTGTTTTATTATTAGGTTGTTCATAAAAATATTAATATTAGGGTGTTCGGAAAAAAAGTTTTATTATTATTTGTTTGGAAAACATTATTATTAGGTTACTCAAAAAACATTTATTACGAAGTTGTTCAGAAAAAAATATTATTAGGGTGTTCGAAAAAGACTTATTAGGTTCTTCAAAGAAAATATTATTAGGTTCTTCGGAAAACAAATTTATTATCAGGTTGTTCAGAAAAATTATTAGGTTGTTCGGAAAAAGATTTATTATTAGGGTGTTCGGACGAAATTAATATTAGGTTGTTCGAAAAGCTTTATTATTACTACGTTCGAAAAAAAATATTAGTTTCTTCGAAAAAAACATTTTTTACCAAGTTGTTCAGAAAAAAAAAATATTATTAGGCTGTTCGAAAAGGACTTGTTAGGTTGTTCAAAGAAAATATTATTAGGTTCTTCGGAAAACATTTATTATGAGTCTGTTCAGAAAAAAATAATATTAGGTTGTTCGGAAACAAAAAAGTTTTATTGCTAGTTTGTTCAGAATAATTATTAAGTTCTTCGAAAAAAAAGATTTATTATGAGGTTGTTCAGAAAAATATTAAGTTCCTCGGAAAACAGATTTCTTATTTGGTTGTTCAGAAAAAGGTTAATTTGCAGATTAGGGCATGCGCTCAGTTCCCATTAAAAACTTTCCGAATAGTTACATTTAGGTGTAAATATATATGCTTCATTCGAAAATATTTCGACAAATTTGATAAAATCTGTCGTTTTATCGACAGTAAAAGTTCGAATTCATTCGCGTCGCGGCAGCCTTACAGGCGTTGTTTGCATACATTTTCTGCAGAAAGCTAAGCGCGGAAGAGAACGTAGTTAACAGCCTTATTTACTGATCTTACTTGTCGCAAGAGAACTGCGTGTGCAATAACCAAGACAAGTGCATATTGTACTCATAGATGTTCCGCCGCGAGATCATGTCACCCCATAACATTCTGTCTCGTGTGGTGTTTAGCAGATTTTTACCTTAGTTATGTCTTCATTTCGCTATCCTCTCACAAAAACTTATCAGATAAGTGGCCCATATCTCGTAAATTTTCCAAGCATTTTTTCATCATTATGTGTCCAAGGAATTTAAGCTGCTTTTACCTGATTGTGAGGATAAGTCTTCATTTTGTTACCATTTTTAAAAGTTTTCTTTCTGCTTTATTCATTCCGTCCACGGAATTCTCAGTATCCTTCTGTGGGACCACATTTCTGCTGCCTCTAATTTTTTCCTCATCCATGGAGAAATTATTACACTTATATATATATGTATTATATTACAATTATATATATTACATATACATATATATATATATATATATATATATATATATATATATATATATATATATATATATATATATATATATATATATATATATATAACAAAGTTTGTCTGTGTGTCTGTGCTATACTTTTTCCCTCGAGATCCATCCAAGCGATTTTGGGCAAATTTGGTTCATACATTGTTCAAACTCGGTATGTAGGCTACTTACATCATGACAAGATCAACAATTTCTCATTTTTATTTATACACCATTGCGTTTAGCGAAAAACCGTGTAAAACGAAAAATAGATTTCAACACAAATTTTAAACTAAAACCTCCCTCAATTTTCAAGCAGCTTAATACAAATTTCACTCAATTATAGCCAACAATTTTATTTCTTAACAGTCATTTAACTTGATAATTGAGCCCACCCATATCGTGAAAACCCGCGTAAATAGCGAAAATGGCGATTTTTACTGTTTTCTTTCTTATTTTTCGTTGATCTTTCAAGCAATTTTCATCAGACTTAACAATTTCTTTATAAATGTATCCTATTTTATATCCATGGTAGCAATGAGAAATTGAATTTCAAAAACTCCAAAATAATTGTGGTCTGAAGTGGGTATTCATATTGTCTGTTTTACCCCTTCATGTCCTTGGCTAACTTCGATTGAATAAATACAGACTACTTCTGTTATATCAGTGCATTAATTTAAAATGTTTTTTTTTTAATGGAAGTATTTAAAGTAATTGAAGAAGATAGACTCTCTTTCATCTAAACATGATTCGTTTTTCCTTTATTCTAGTTGAACGATTTTTCTGATGCACCAGCTGGCTATGGCTGCTAGTTTAATCCGCAAAAAGACACCATTGTGCTGTCTGTGCTGATATTCGAAGCCTTTTCTTCTATATTATACTTTTTTTGAGAGAGAGTGAGCTACACTCATAAAGAAACAGTTCAGCTTTCTAGTTTTTTGTTTGAGGAGTGAGGGCTCGGAAAATCTAATGCTCACAGGACATGTTAAATACAAGAGAGATAGATGAAAACAGCGCTTGATCTACTTAGTGATCTCGAATAAATGGATAGTGGAACAGAGTTTAAGAGAATTTTTTTTAATCATTTCACCCAAACAAATCAGGAATGCCAGTAGTACACAAGGGATTACAGAGAGTGAAAATTAGAGAAAAGACTGTGTATAGGGAGGTTTGATGAAAAGATAGATGATGAACGGGCTTCAAGACAACAGATGGCGACTGACGTTTTAATTTTCGAAGATTGTAATTTTCAGGGAAGCAAGTAAGTGGAAGAGATTTCCACTAGTGGGAAGTGCGAGAAAAGAAACTGTTGGGGTACAAGTGGCGGTTATATTTAACTATTTCAACAGAAAAAAGGGTAGACCTACATGCCAATCTAGTAGCATGATTACATATCTATTATCGGAGCACGAGGGGAAATCTCATCAGAGCAATTACCATGAAAATATTTGTAGAAAAGACAGAGGGAAGCCACATTATGTCTGTGAGAATGTGACTGAAGTCGAGATGCCAAGTCAGGATCTATTACATTGCAGATCTTTCTTTGGATTTTGTCAAGAACCTTATTCAGTTCATTTTCTATACCTCCCCAAGCAGTTTGCTTTCATTATATGTTATGGATTAATCAAACATCCTTCACAAGCAGCCCTTCATAATGAAAAAAGAATATATGTGTTAGGACGAATAAAAATATATTCCAGGGGAAATAACTCTTTCCTGTTTCAAACAGAGTACCTCCCTTTTGCCCCTGCCCAAACCACGCTAATCAGGTGATCAACGTGACATTTGAAATGCGAGACGCGCAAACTTCAAGAGACTTGGAACATGGCTATCAAGGAATAAGGACACATATATATTCTCCTGTCCTAATGGTTATGGCATACAGCCTAGTAACTTGGGACTGTGATTTTGTATATATATATATATATATATATATATATATATATATATATATATATATATATATATATATATGTTGCAAGGTTCTCCGTGTAAATAAATGGTTATTTCAAGCAAATCGTGAGTAGCAATAATTTCTTTCTTATCGCATCACACATTTCTCCATGTGCCACACACACACACACACACACACACACACACATACACACACGCACACGCACACACACACGCACACACACACATACACACACGCACACACACACACACACACACATACATATCCATCCACAGACCCTGAATTAAAACTGCATAAAAGGCATTTCATTTAATAGTTATGAGACAACAACCACACCGTTCATAACAATATGCAATGGTTTATCTTTAAAAAATGCTATGTTGTATATTCTCCTATATACTGGGAAGTTTTTTTTTATTTTTTTACTGAATTTTTGGGATAAGAAGTTATTGTTTACACTATATATATTTGTACTATTGTCCTCGTCTTTGTTCTTGTTATTCCAGCGATTCGGTCGTTGTCCCCCGCCCATCCGGCCTTCCTCAAGTGTATATCGACCTTGCACAGATCTATACCCACCAGCAATCTCAATATAGTTAGCAGCAGTAGTAGTCAAAAACATGACATCCAGCAACAGCAGTTGCAACCTAATCAGCAACCTGGTTATGTTTAAGCCTCTAAGTCTAGTAGAGCAAATTTTTCAAGTAGAGAAAAGTGTTGCCTTGTGAATTTGATGAAATATAGGTTCTGAGTTCAATCCCTATGACGGGCAGTGTGTACTTGAACTCAGTAGAAATGAATGAGCAATAAATGTACAGCACTAAATAAAAATAAGTCCTAGACTGCGGAAAGATGACAGTCTATCAACAGAGATTAAATAAATGGTTCAATTCTGAATTATCTGTAGATTACCCACATCGATATAGACCTGAAAAGGTCGGAATGCACAATAGTCGAAACATTCTGAGAACTTTCAGGACAATTGCTTGAATATAGCGTAAATAATAATTCAAATCTAGTGTAAATAACTGTTCGGATATAGTGAAAATAATAGTTCAAATATAGCGTAAATAATTGTTCGAATACAGAGTAAATAATTGTTCGAATACAGCGTAAGTAATTGTTCGAATATAGTGCAAATAATAGTCCAAATCTAGCGTAAATAGCTGTTCGAATATAGTGTAAATAATATTTCAAATATAGTGTAAATAATTGTTCGAATATAGCGTAAATAATTGTTCGAATATAACGTAAATAATTGTTCGAATATAGTGCAAATAATAGTCCAAGTCTAGCGTAAATAATTGTTCGAATATAGTGTAAATAATATTTCAAATATAGTGTAAATAATTGTTCGAATATAGCGTAAATAATTGTTCGAATATAGCGTAAATAATTGTTCGAATATAGTTCAAATAATAGTCCAAATCTAGCGTAAATAATTGTTCGAATATAGTGTAAATAATATTTCAAATATAGTGTAAATAATATTTCAAATATAGCTTAAATAATTGTTCGAATACAGCGTAAAAGTTTTTCGAATATAATGTGAATAATTGTTCGAATATAGGTTAAATAATACTCAGAAATTTTCTATTGTTAATGTTGCTTTTGCATGCTATTGCATTATGGGGTATCGATTTCTTGGTGAAGATGTGTAAATAGATAGAATACAAGTAAAAATGATTTTTATGGCTGAAATATTAGTTGAGGATATTAGTAACCTTTGCAACATCATAATACAATTGAATACCCAATTTAGACGAAAGATAAGGTAATGTAACGAAAAGCAAGTGATATGAAAGACATTGTCAGCTTAAATTTTGTATACTTTGTTATCGATCATATATAATGGAATACAAACTTAAACGATTGATATAGTCCTGAGGATGGCCTGACGACACAACGGCCGAATCGCTGGGATAGTAATAATAAAGATGAGAATAATAGTACAAATATAAATAGTGCACACAATAAGTCTTTATCCCAGAGATCCAGTAAAAGGAACTTACCAGTATATAGGAGGCTATTTAACATAGCATTTGTTAAGATAAACCATTGCATATATTCCTCTGTTATTATGAGGGTCTGTTTGGGAATGATGTTAGAATAATCCAGAACATACCCTGAGAGCAAACTGACTGCAGAGGGATAGAAAATGAACTCAATACGAGCAAAAGGAAATCTATTCATCTGGAGGTTCTAAAAGGTTTGGATAAATATGAAAACGAGAGAAAAGAATGGGTATAGAAAGGATTGATGCAAAGATAAATGATGAACAAGCTTCAAGACAAAAGAAGATGGCGACTGACGTTGCATTTAATTTTTGAAAATTGTAGTTTTCAGGGAAGCAATTAAACGGAAGGGAGTTTCCCTGGCGGGAAGTGCGTGAAAAGAAACTGTTGGGGTAGAAGTAGCGGTTATATCTAATTATTTTAACAGAAAAAAAAAGTTGGATGTCAATAAACTAACACACAATAAACTTTTCATGTAGTCGGGACAACAGGGGAAAAAGCTCATCAGAGCAGTCGCCATGATAATATTACTAGAAATGACAGTAGGAAAACACATAACGCCTTACGGTCACGTCACAAAGAAACACCGTTTCCAGTACGATCGCCGAAGTTAAGCAACACTGTACCTGGTCAGTATGCAGAAGGATGACGGCTTGGGGATATCAAGTGCTGTAAAGTTGGAAGTGCGCCTGGTGTAATGGGTAATGACTCAGAATTGTTAATTTGAGAGGCCCGAGTTCCAATTCGAGGTGGGTTCCTTATATCCACTTAAGCGCCAGTACATTTGGGAAAAGTGTGTACCCACCCTTTTCCACCAACTATGGGTTAATTATTAAATCTTGTGTCACTAAATAAAAAAATAAAAAATAAAATAAATTAAAAAAGAAATAAAATCTAAAATATTGTCTGACTTTAAATAACCTGAAAAGGGTTGACAAGCCGTAAAAACGGATGAATCAATTTATATAAATATACATTATACATATAAATATACTTGGAATGAAGTTTCTTGTAATTTTTATGAATTGATAAAATAATTCTGGAACTTATATCAGTTTACCATGAAAGAAGGCAAAATTTACAGGGAGTAAAGTCGCAAGAAAATGCGTTAATATCTGAATAAGGATGCTATGAATTTCTACCAGAATATATATTGTAAATTATTTAAACAGTCTAATACTATAGAATATTCACTTTAGCTGAAAGTCAGCATAATGGTTAAGGATGTGCTTTAATATATATAAATGATGAATCTACATAAATAAAACTATCCCGCGTGGATACTTCCTTGAAGAAACAATCTTAACCTCACCAAGTCAAGGGTCATCACGAGTCCCGTAACCCAACAAGCTCGTAGGAGCACAACATGTAGCGCAGCTGATGTAGTAATCCTGTGTTTTGGGAAATATAGCCTGACGGAACACCAGGCTGATTTGAATTTAGTGTTTTTCTTCTCCTTGAGTGGCTTCTAACCAAGGCTATCTGTCCTGCTATTTACTCATAGCAGAGAATAAATAGAGTCATAATATTCCATCGGGTATTACATAACTTTCCTTAGGGTATGAGCGCGTAACTGAATGCACTGATCTGAACTGGAATTCGAACTCGGCTCTCGGATTCCTCAATCCTAGCCGCAAGCCATTTCCCACCCTGCCTTTCCTTCTACTCACTCTTTCATTCATATCACACCCTCACAGTAACCTTCTATATTTCCTGACTCTTGTTATTTAAATAATACAAAACATTTTTTTCTGAAAAGCTCTCTAAAGAAAAAAAAACAGAAAATATATGAAGTATGTTACTGTCTGAATGACTATGAATTTATATAAACAAAAAACATTGTCAGTGCAAATGTAAAACGCTGTATCAATGTAAGACAAGAGAATACACTTTTCTTCTTCTATGTGCCTGATCCCTTTGGGACGTTGGCAATTATGGATCTCCTTAACTTCCTTTCCTTTGTGGCGCTGACTAAATTTTGTCTTTTTCTTATCTCTCCTAAACCTTGCTCCGGTATCCATTTACTGAAGATATTTAGGTAGGTTATGAGTTGTTTTCTTCTTCTCCTCTTTTCTTCACCGTCCTGGGTATGAAGATAAACTACATCCGCGTCCAGGGTAAGACGATAAACTACTTCCAACAACAAGGCCTCTGTTCAGGAGGTTTTGAGGAACGTGGTACCACCTCTTAATTGCTGGTGTTCCCAGGTCCACCCTGATACGGGGTGGTAGCACCTGTTAGTGTCCCAGATAAGGGCGAATAGTTAACACTCGTACTTGTATAAAAATAGGTTTTAATACCAGAAATGCTTTGTAATAAAAACATGGTTAAAATATATATGTATACATAAACACATTTTTTACCAAACTATCGATATGAATCTATCTCAAAATTTTTGTTGGCATTAAATGACCCACTGAGGTTGATATGCCATAAAATAAAACAGCCAACAACCAACCAACCTCTTTCCTTCAATATGTCATGTGAGTATCAAATTTTCCAACCCTTCTTTCCTCATTATGTGCACTAGAAATTTCAACTGTCGCTTCCTGGTGTTAAGTATAAATGTCCTTTTTTATTTTCTCTAAAACTTCATCGAACTTTAGCTGAAAGCAAAGAACTTTTTTTTTACAATGATGTATAAGGTCCGGGAGACACTCGAGGTAGAGTGTTACAGAGTAAGAGGCACTGTTTATGCGGATATGTGGGGAACATATTTCAACAGGTCAAGATTGTAGTGTTCTGGGAAGCATCCTCGTGTGAGTCGGTTCAACAAAGCAGCAGTCTCTTTCCTCATTATGTAACCTAGAAATTTCAACTGACTCTTTCTGATGTTAAGATATATGTAACCTTTTTGTTGCCTTTCACTCTAAACCTTTATGGCAATTTAGCTGAAAATAGACAACTATTTTTTTTACAATAACGTTCACCGTCTACAAAGCCCAGTGGTCCAATCGAGATAGATCAAAGAACTAGAAGCACAGCTTATGCGGATATGTGGGGAAGATAACTGTTAATCCTAGATTTGAACAAGATTGTAGTGATACATCTTCACGACAGTCGGTTCCCACAAAGCAGAAGTTCGTGGGACGAAGCTGCTTGAATGGAACTTACTTATCAGCAACTGATTACAAAGGGAATGAGCGTGGTTATACAAGAATGTCTGTAACATGGGGATTTTTAGCCGTGAAGTTTAGAACTGGCGGAACTAAATAATGTAGTTTGTTTGAGCACTTTCTATGAACGCCAATGTTTCAATAATGATTCTATGAATTTACATGAATAAGCCTCCAAAAAAAAAAAAAAAAACAAAAAGAAAAAAAGCCTGAGTCATTTGCATCAACCTAATATTTACAGTTAATTTCCGTTTAATTCGTTCCAATAATTACTAATTAAAATTCTAAATGCAATCACTTTTTTCATTTTTATTTTCCTTTCGGATTTCATTTCCTAATTGGCCAGGGTTGTTTCCGACAAGTAATTACGACAAGTTCTGGGAATAATTCTCTTTCTAATTCCTGATTAAGAACCATAGTAACTTGGCTTAGAAATCAAGTAAAAGCATCTGTAATTTAGATAATGCCACTTATTCTCCCACTTCAGGCGCAAAGATGCAGAAACGGACATATCTCTTTTACATTATGACCCGGTTTTTCATTGTCCGTAGTAACTTCAATATCCACTGACGGTAATCTTATTACAGTAACGACTCCACCGACCAACAGTGCTTAAATTATTTCACTATAATATTTTGACGAGATTTTTTTTTCAGTTTGATTATTCCGTATTTGTTTTCTTCCCATGAATCGCCATCTTTGTTGCCGATCTTCTAATTCTATCTTTTTCTTATTTGATTAGGGTTATTATTTACATTTTTAGCAATGCTCGTTTGTTTTTGTTTTATTCCTGCCGAAAATCGCAAACTTTATTCAAAACTGACTCCTTCTAACCTTCTTTTCTAATTTGTTTCTCTATATTTAAAAAGTTGACATTCGACGGTTTTCCTTTCTTCTCACGTGTTACTAAAATCTCAAAATGAAAACACTTCGCGGTAAATCTCCGGATTTAATACATTTTCGGCCACACAGTGAACACATGTCTTTTGGTCTGTTGCTTGTTTGCACTTGCAATTCTCCCTCTCTCTCTGTATTTAATTATTTCATTTATTTTAGGCAGGTGGATGTGAGGGTGGTGCAAGGATAGCGGTTTGTAATAAAAAAAATCCGGAGATCCGAGTCCCAATTCCATTCGAGTTAGTTAAATCCACAAACGCGCAAATACCCTGGCGAGAAGTACAAATCCATCACATCCCCTACCAAGCTATGGGTGAAATAGTACAATCTACCTCTGAAAAAAATCATTGATATCACCAAAAAAATGTTAATGCAATATCCACTTTTAAAAAGTGGGGAAAAAGAAATGTTAAAATCAGAAAAAAAAAATATAATTCGGTTTTAAATAACTGCTGTCACCAAGGAAAGTTACTGAATAGAATAATCAAACGAAGGTTGGTAATGAGTGATAATACTTAGGGTAAGAACAACACATATAAGGTTCGCCGGCGCTGCGTAGAAGTAGTCAACTGCTAGTAGTGCGTCAAGTGCATTCCATGAATGAATCTCCAACTGTAGCATACCTACCAACTGCCGTACGCGGTCAGATGTGTCACAAGGCCGAATATAATGTGAGGTATTCGAATCCGTATGCTCGGTCAAAAATTCCCAGTAGACCCCATATAAAACGGGGCCGGGTTTCCCGAGACGAGACTCTGCCTTTCGACATAGCCTAATCTGGGGATCATCTCTGCCCGGAGGCAGAGATTTTGACCAGCACAGCTGGAGACGAATCTCCAACAGCAGAATATCTATCAACCACCCCACCGGGTCAGATGTGGCACAAGGCCAAATTTAATGTGCAGTCTTCGAGCCCGTAGGCTCGGCCCCCAAATCACCGTAGACCGTATAAAAGGGGATCGGGTAGCTGTTTCCCGAGACGAGATTCTGCACTTCGACATAGCCTAGTCTGGGGATCATTCTGTCCGGAGGCAGAGAGTTTGACCAGCACAGCTGGAGACGAATCTCCAACTGCAGGATATCTAATAACTGCCCACGCGATCAGATGTGGCAAAAGGCTAAATTTAATGCGGGGGTATCAGAGCCCGTAGGCTCGGCCAAAAATTCCCCGTAGAGCCTGTATAAAACGGAGTCAGGCAGCTGCTTCCCAAGACGAGATTCTGCCCTTAGACATAGCTTCGTCTGGGGATCATCTCTGCCCGGAGGCAGAGAGTTTGACCAGCACAACTAGAAATGTATCACCAACTGCAGATCAACATACAGTATTTACTACTGTATTTATGTGAATGGGGACATACCCATTATCGTCCGTAGGTATGTTACAATAATAACCTACAAAGAGTTAATGAGCCATAAAAAATCAGTTATTTTTTTTTGTATTTATTCATTTCGCCCCAAGCAAAACGATCAAGTCCCCAAGATACAAGAAGTTACTGCGAGTTCGAGCAAAATCAGAAACTCTCTATATTTCTGAGATGAGCTATTATGTACATTATTTACATTCTTCGGACTATTGTCCTCATATTTGTTGCTATGTTTATCAAAACGTTTCGGCCGTTGTACGCTCCGGCCTTCTTCTGTGCCGTGCGTCCTCAAGGACAAATGGCACAGTGGATAAAGGCGTTAGTTAGATCCAGTGACAGGATCCCAAAAGTGCGAGTTCAATACCCGGTTAAAGCAGTGGAGAACTTTCAGAGAGGAATTAACAGGAGATAACTGATAACTGACATCCATTAGACATGGCATGTGGAACTAGAACAGTCTACCCCAGTGAGCGAAATAAAGTGTTCAGTTCGATATTCCAACCATCTGAAGAAGGCCTGGGCGTACAACGGCCGGAACGTTGTGATAAACATGGCGACAAAGATGAGGACAATAGTCCGACGAATGTAAATAGTGAAAATTAGAAACATTTGTGAGGATAAAGGACAATAGAATAACAAGTATATAAGGAGACACAGATGACGATTGATTTTATGTTTTTGAAGATCGTAGTTCAGGGGAAAGCGGGAAAGAACAAGAGCTTTCCAGATTCGAGAAGTGCAAATGAAATTATTAGAAGCCTGATTATTGTTATATCTAATTATTTAAAGAGTAAATTGATGAGACCTAACTGCCAATCTACTACTGCGCTTAAATTCATGAAGTCGAGATATTAATGATATTGAATGAAGCAACAAGTGGTAGACTTATAAAGTTGAAAGACGGATTCTAGCGAGTGAATCAACTTTCCTAGCAACAGGCCTAGCAATTCATTCAATATAAACGTTCAACTTTATGGCAGTGGAAAACGAGAAACCTAGACGTCACAATGAATTGCTCTCCTGGTGGTGGGCATCAGCCATGCTTGTGGAAAGTTGAATCAGTTTTCGATGATGATTAAATGATAACAGTTTAGTTTTGGAGGCGTTAAAATTTACAAGCCATTCCTTGCCCCAATTAACAACTGAATGATTGTAATTTTCGAGAGCAGGAGTTTTATTTTGTGCAGCCTATGAGACTTAATATAAAGGCAGGCGTAAATAATTGTGCCGTCAGCAAAAATACTAAGTTGGGAACATAACATTGGGAATGGTCGTTGATATAGACACGTATCAAGAATAGTACCTTAAGGAACACCTGCGTTAACGTTAAATGATGTAGAAGCGTTGCCATTCAAGGCGTTCATCATTACACGATTTGTTTAGAACGGTTTTATTGTCAAATATTTGGCCAGAGAGGACATATCCCTTGAACTTGAGAAGAAGGCTAATATGCCAAACATTGTTAAACGCATTAGAGATATCTAAAGCCAGCGCTAGAGTCTAGTTTTTCTTATCTGGGGTAGGATGGAAAATTCATTAATAGCCGTTAAAACATCGGCATGTGACTTAGTGAAACAATATCTTTATATGACAAAAGGCCATGTGAGGTGAGATGCTTAACCAACACAGAGTAGATCCGCTAGAAGTTAAATGTGAACTGATCTCAACAAAGACTAGAATATTATATTGTTACACATATTCATTCATTTTTATCATCTTACTCGAACGATCTTGAATAATAATTTTCGTAACATGTTTTCATTTCTTAGTAACTTATTCTCCGAAACTTTTTGTCTAATATTATTGGATTTTCTTTTAGATTAGACTCCATTTGTGATGGAATGTCAACTGGACAAGAACTGGCGCGTTCCACATCTTTTTTTATATTTATCAAGGTCACAAAAATGCTAAACTATATGTTAAAAAAATGGACAGGTTCAAGAGGACAACAGACTAAAACACCTGGCCAGCGATACAGTTTGATTATTCGACAAAACAATGGTAGCCTCGACGTGGCTGACATCACTAAGCATACAGGCTGTGCATAAACTTCGTGTGCACTTTAAAGTTGTACTTTTTTTTAAGTGCCTACGAACTTTATGGACACCCGGTATAATTAGAGCTAGGTTGGAAAGTTCGGCCACTCTTAATTATTTTCGATTTCTAACAATTTGAGAAATGTTTGATTTCAATAAAGACGTAGAGTTTAAAATTTGGCTTGATGAATCGATACAAAAGCTAATGATTTCTATCGTCAAGGGATTGAAAAGTTAGTGGATCGTAGATAGGAGGGCGTAAACAAGGAAGCAGAATACATTGCTGAATGATTCATCCGAACAATTGATAAATAATAAGTATTAAAATAATTTATAAAAAAAACCTAACGAATTTATGTAACAACCTGATAGTCAACAAGGGATTTGAAATCTGTTGTTTGGTTAAAAGAGAAATCGTTGAACGTTGATAAAATGCAATAAGGACAACAATAAAAAAAAAAAAAAAAAAAGGATAAGTTTTTCACTAAATAATCAGATTCGCTCTCCATCCCATCATCTGTCGGCTGGTTTTATTGTCCACAAACTGCACAGATGGGACGCCAAGAAAGAGGAGATAAGAACAAAAAAATAGATACGAACAAGAATCCAAGGAAGGCGTAGGAATAATCGTATTAGCATCAAAAGTTAAGATTTATCTATGGATCTCATTTGCCATAACATAGAGATGATTCAACAGTTTTTATTAATGGAAATCGATCGTCGAGCCACCTGCAGATATGTATCAAATATCCGTACACATAAACACATGTACACACACGTGTGTGTATATATATATATATATATATATATATATATATATATATATATATATATATATATATATATACTGTAGCTCAAAAGTTTGAGGTCACCGCTAGTAAATTAGTTGTTTTGTATTTTAAATAAAAGAAACGTATTATGGTTTAAAACAAGTGAGGCATGATTTTTTCATAGAGACATTATTATGACAAGAAAACCTTTTTTACGATTACGATTACCATAATTCCCCATGTATAATACGCATTTTTTCTAAAAAATAATAAGCAAAATCAGGGGTCCGTATTATGTATTACACTTGCCATAAATTAAATAAGAATTATCATAAAACTAAAATAGAATAATATTATTCTATGTTTAAAACTGATTTTTTTTTTTAAATAAAATTTGGAAACGCTAGCCGTAATGAAATTGGAGAGGTACAATTATAAGGTTTGATTACCAAACAGGGGTGTGCGTATTATGCATGAGTAGAAGCAAAATTTTAGGTGTACATATTTTGGATGAAGGCGAATTATATATGTGGAATTACGGTATGTTCTGTCCTCGTTAAAATATCCTCTTTTAGACTTGATTATTGCAGCACAAAATCTTGGCATTCGCTGGAACTGTTTTTCAAAGGGTAACTTTATAATTGATACCAATTTTTTTCAATGATTCTTTTTCATGCTTTTTCACTCATGTGTCAAGTTCCTTCCATAACTCAAACTTGAAGTGTAGTATGTGCGCTTATATATATATATATATATATATATATATATATATATATATATATATATATATATATATATATATATATATTTTAAGCAATTTCGCCTCAAGGAAGGCTAGTATGCCACTAGAACGCAATGAGTTACAGAGAGTGAGAGCAAGAGTAATGAGGGGTGTTTGAAGAAAGGATAAAGAGAAGGCATCAGAAGATGTCGATTGACATTACATTTAAATTTTTGAAGAAGATAGTTGTCAGGGAAGCAAAAGGAAGGGGATTCCACTGTCCGGATGTGCGAGAGAAGAAGCTGTTGGAGTAGAAGAGGCGGTTCCATTTAACTGCTTCGACAGTGAAAGGGACCGAGATGCCAACCTAGTAGCACGCTTAAATTCAAGAATTTAGGGAACCAGTAAAAGTAGTTCGTCAGAAGATTTTCCATGAAAATATTTATAGCAATGGCAGAAGGAAGTCACATAATGCCTGTGAGAGAATGACTAGCGTAGAGACGCCAGGTCAGGACATATCACATAGCATATCACATGGATTTTGTCATGAACCTCGAGATGAAACCGGGGGGCACCAGACCATATAAGGCAACAGTATTCAGTGCTAGGACGAATGGTAGATTTGTAGATTTCAAGGATGAACTCAGACGAGAAAAACCTTCTGGAGCGACACAGAGAACCAACTTTCCTCGTGGCAGATGCAGCTATTGATTTGGTGCAGTCGTTTCACTTCAAGTCAGTGGAAAACGTGAGACCAAGACGACGTAGTGAGACACTCTCGTGAAGTTGAGCATCTTCAGACATGCTGCTAAAAGGCAAGGAGGCTTTCTCTATGGTGAGTATGGCTATTTTCTGTCTGGGTAAAACACAGATTGGAGGACCTTTTTAGAGACGAGTAGCCAGCTTCATTTTGTCAGCTTCTATGCCGGATTAACCATATATATATATATATATATATATATATATATATATGGCACCTCGAGGCTGAATAGTTGTAACTTCATAAGTCGAAGACGACGGGAGAGTCCATCGTGGCAAATATACAAGATAATTCAGAATATATATATATATATATATATATATATATATATATATATATATATATATATATATATATATATATATATATTTATTTATTTATTTATATATATTCAGTCGTATATAGAAAATATATAATATATGAAAAAAAAGAAATGAAAAAATAGAGAGAATTTACCCTTCGCACCATGTGTGTATATATATATATATATATATATATATATATATATATATATATATATATATATATATATATATATATATATATATATATATATATATATATATATATATATATATATATATATATATATGAATGTTTCAGCATATTATTGGCGACATATGTTAGGAATAAAATCATATTATTAGGAAATAAAAATCGTTTTGCAGAGAAATTTTCTGTTCCCCATGTGCAGTTTGGTAATATCGAGCAACCGACCTGTAGATACAGCAAAAACTGCCACCCCACCATGCACTGGCAGCCCAGCATAGATAAGACTAATTACTTGACAGCAACATAAGTTCCTCTTATCTTTAATAAAATGTGAAAAAATGTAAAATTCTAGAAAAAATACTGTCACATGTCGAGTATTCTCGAAAGACATCTCTTTATTTTCTGTCCTCACCGATAAGCATGAATATACACGATTTATACCTGAAAGAATCTTCCTTCTTCAGCATTACCGCCAACGCAGGCTTCGAAGGATTTGAATAAAATTTTCAAGGATTTGTTCGATACATTTCTAAAATGTTTTCGGAAACAAGTAGTATATTTAAGAAAGAAATATTTATATATCCATGTTGGGATAGATAGATGAGACTGAAATAAAAAAAAATAGATACAAATGAATTGTGATAGATAGATAGATAGATAGATAGATAGATACATATCAATAGTTATGAATAGATAGATAAAAATAGATACATATCAATAGTTATAGATAGATAGGTAGATAGATAAAAATAGATAGATATGAATAGTTATAGATAGATAGATAGATAGATAGATAGATAGATGCATCTGAATAGTTATCGGTAGATAGATAAATAAAAATAGATGCATATGAATAGTTATCGATAGATAAAAATACATACATATGAATAGTTATAGGTAGATAAAAATAGATACATATGAATAATTATAGATAGATAGATAGATAGATAGAGATAAAAATCGATACATATGAATAGTTATAGATAGATAAAAATCGATACATATGAATAGTTATAGATAGATAGATAGATAGATATGAATAGTTATAGTTAGATAAATAAAAATAGATACCTATGAATAGTTATAGATATATAGATACGATATAGCTAGATAGAGAAACAGATAACAGATTCTCATCGATACGAATAGATAAATGGATAGATACTAGAACGTAGATGTATAAGAGTAGTACATTTGAGAAAGAAATAAAGGGTCCGTTTAAGATTTATACATTTGAGAAAGAAATATATATATCTGTCCTCATTGATGGAGAGTTTTTCTTTGCTTTACAGCTACATCACGTTGAAACATCGGTTCACGTACGATCACCAAAGTTAAGAAACGTCGAACCTGGTCACTACCTAGATGGGTGACCTCTTGGTATACCTGGTGCTGTAAGCATGAACGTGTCGAGTGGTGTCATCGATAATGACTCGGAATCGTTAATCAGAAAGCAAGTTCCTTTTATTCCCTTACGCGCAAATCCACGTGAATCCTACCTCTTCTCCACCAGCTATGGGTTAATTATTAATACTTGTATCACTAAAAAATTATAATCCACCACCAAATCTGAAAATTTTTTTAAATCTTTAAATAACCTGCAAAAGGTTGAAAATAATGTTTTTTTTTTCTAATATTTTTTCAAACCCTGTAACACCTTGCATCTTAGTGGCTTTATTACCTTCTGTGGGAATGAATTAAAAATTGATTTAATGATAAAAGATTATATTTGATATAATCCTTTATCATTAAATCAATTCATTTTCTAGCAAGTATATGCAATTCTTAATCTTTGGAAAAATCTTAAAACATATTCAAAAGAAAAAGAAAATCCCTAAGGAAGATGTCTTCTTTATGTTCCGTGTCCGTTCAGGATGTAGTCAATCATGCCTCTCCACAATTTCCTGTCCTTGGTATCTCTTAAAAAATTTCTGTTTTTTACTCTGTCTCTAATACCTTGCTTCGCTATCCATCTATTCAAGCTCAATAACAGCGTTATGCATTGTTTTCCACTATCCGTCTTGCTTTCAATCTGTCATGTGAGTATCAAATTTTCCAAACCCTCTTTCCTCATTATGTGTCCTAGAAATTTCAACTCTCTCTTCCTGATGTTAAGTATTAGTCTCCATTTTGTTTCTATTTTCTCTAAAACTTTGTCGTTGATCGACTATTTGGTCCATGATTTCTTCAGCATACTTCTATAGAACCACCTTTCAGTTGCTTCAAGTCTTTTCTTCCTCTTTGAGAAAATTACCCAGCATTAATCGTCGTATAGGAGAACAGATATCACATAACAGGTCAGTATTCTTTACTTTGTTTCTAACGATGTTTTTTTTTCTGTTTTTTTAATACTCTGCTTGGCTTTTGGAATGCATTTTTGGCTATTTCAATGTCGCTTCGGATTTCAGTGACGCATTTTCTGGTCCTCTGTTAAAACAATCACAAATCTCAGTTGGTCACAAATGTGGGCATATTGTATAAGCATTGATTTTAATAGACGTGAGTAATGAGCGAGTAGCTCCTTGTCGTTTACCAACGCAAGGGACGTGAGAAGGTTTCTTGATGCCCTAACAAAAAAAAAGAAAAAAAAAAAAAAAAAAACGAAGCTTTTTATCTGTTTATAAATTAGTATACTGCGTCAGTGAATATCTTGCGTTTCGACCCAGGACAATATTCAACCAATCAAAATAATTATCTTCGTTTCATGCCGTGACCTTAATTTGAATGTTGACTCTTAAGATTGGAATATTAATTTCTGAACATCAGAAAGGCTAACTGAGTCATGTTTGTGCTTATTCTATTCTTCCTGTATGTCTTTTTTAATGTGTTTTCCTTATGGGAGATGGCATTGGATCTTCCAAGAAAGAACACTAAATTGCACGCATCCTAATTTGATGCAATCCATATGACTCATAAAATCAATCTCCAACAATTCAGCCATTCTAGAATCGAAGGAGATGCGTAAAAGAGTAAACATTTCGCCAGGATTTAAAGAGGTCGCTTCAATGTTAATTACGAATTTCTAGATGTTATACAGAAGTTAACTCCCTTGCTTTCTTTCTTTATTCTGTTGAAGCAACATTTCCAGGAGTCATCTTTTTTTATTTTTCCTTTCTAACATTTTTTCATTCTTGAGTTTTTTCTTTTTTTCACCTTATTCTTTTTTCTTTCAGCCAATTGTTCATTCATTCTTTCTTTCTTTTTTCTTTCTTTCTTTCTTTCTTTCTTTCTTTCTTTCTTTCTTTGCAGACAATCTTTCTTTACAAGTATTTTTTGTAATTCTCTCTTCATCGTCAGCCATTTCATGCTTTCCATTCATTTTTCTTTAATTCATTCTTTCTTTTCAATACCTTTCAGCCACTTTTTCTTTCTTTCTTTCTTTCTTTCTTTCTTTCTTTCATTCATTCATTCATTCTTTCTTTCTTTATCTATTTATTTTCAGTCACTTTTGCTTCATTCAATGCATTTCTTTCTTTTTCTTTTCACCATGCATTTCTTTGAAACGCCTTTCTTTTTTCAGGCAATTTTTTTTCTTTTCTTTCCTTTCTTTCTTTAAATAATTCTTTAAAAGGATTTTTTATCATTTTTCTTTTTTAACAATTTTCATTCTTTATATTTATCTTTATTCATCTATTCTTTTTCAGCTCCTTTCTGACAATTTTTTTTTCTTACTCTCTTTCTTTCTATATTTTCAGTCATGTGTCCTTCTTTTCAGGCATTTCTTTCTTTCTTTCTTTCTTTCTTTCTTTCTTTCTAGAGGTTATTCTTTCCAGGTATTTTTATATTTCTATCTTTCTTTTCTGTCAGCCATTTTCGTTCTTTCCATTGATTTTTTTTTTTACTTATTTTTTTCTTTCAATTATTTTTCAAGTAATTCTTTCTTTCTTTTTTTTTTCTTGGCAATCCATTTTTCGCAGGCATTCTTTCTCAACTTTTTTCCCTTTTTCCAGAAATATTTGAATCTTTTCATGCATTTTCCTTTCTCTGCTTTCCTTCTGTGTATTACATGTTGAGGACTGTTAAATTCTAAGGATGATGTGAATAAAATATCGAAACATTAATGTCATCGTAGGAAATGTTGTTAATCAAATTCTGGTCATCAACAAGACATCAAAATATAACAGGCATGTCAAAGTGAGGATCTCCTGAAGGCCTCAGGGTCACACATGTGTTGTCATGACAACCAACTGTGCAACTCATAGTCACATGTATTGTCATGACAACCAACTTATTGGAGTCATTTAATAAAATCTATTGCGGGATATTTTTCTTACTTAAATTTACAAACACATAATGTGCATACAAATGTTTTAGCAGGATTTCTTTATACAAAATAATGAAGTATTTGATAAAAAATAAAATTTTAAATAACATATACTTGTAGATTTGTAACAGTAAAAAATACATTGTACAAAAATGACAACAGTTCAAAACTGAACATTTATTTTCCACTATTTAGTTAGTTTTAGTTTTATTTTGTCCTGAGATTTGACATCTCTTTTTGCTGACAACTATTGGTATGTCTGGCTGAAATATCTGTGCAATTCCGACTTTGATCAGCGATAACAAATGTTGATCAGTTAACCTTGTTCTATAAGAATATTTTGTTGATTTTATGAAGAAAAATAACTGTTCACACACAAAGGTAGGACCAAACATTGCTATAATCTTTGTGACAAACTTTCTGAAGTTTTTAAAACTGTTTAGGGAAGTAGGATAAGCACCCAGGTATTCAGAATTTAATATACTTTGTTTTGAGTTTAGAATCCGACTTCATTTCTAAAAGTTCCAACTGCATGCTTTCTCTTCTCTTGGCAACATGAAGGGTGGATGGTGATGAAAATAATGGAAACTGATGTTTAAAAGATGAGAAATCACTACATCTTTTCTGAAATTCCTGTGACAAAAATTCCAGGTGACTGTCATACTTAGCAAAGCTAAGTACAGTATCGGTATTGGCAGTGTTTTCATCGCTTTACACGTAAATATTCATTAGACAACTGTGACTTTCATGAGCTTAATTTTCTAATGAAGCACTTGATATCCTCATACAACTGAGTGATAAGTTTGTTTTTACCTGGTACATTCAAATTAAGATCAGTTAATTGTACAGTAAAAGCCACATCTTGGAACCAACTTTCATCTTTTATTCTATCTGTGTTTTTATTCTTTATCTTCAAAAAACATAATTATTTATTCTCTCAAAAATCAGAATCTTTTCAGCACTTTGTGACATGACAACCAGCGGACTTTTCTGTAGAATGGAATATCAGTAAACTGATTATCTATATCTTCCAAGAACTGACTGAACTGGCTATAGTTCAGAGCACGTCCTCTAATATATTTCATTGTCTTTATGAACAAGCTAAGCACATGATCCAAATTTAAAATCTTTAAAGACAAATTTTGCTGATGAATAATACAGCGAAAATGTGCGGAGGAATCTGGGTGCGAGTTTTCTAGTTTTCTTTCTAATTTAGCAGCAACATACTTATGTTTGTCAACCATATCTGAAGCACCGTCAGTAGATAAGTATGCAAGTTAACTCAAATCAAAACGACACTCATGCAGAACCTGCTCAACTCTCAAAAGCGCCCTGGCTTATTTTAGTGCCATCAGTGGGGAACAGTTTAATGAGTTCTTCGTAAATATTAAATGCCCTGTCAGAGACCATACAATTTCAGCTGTTTTTACAAGGAATTGCTTTACGAAATCTTTTTCACTCTAAGTATTCACACTCATATCATCCGGCTTAGTTCATAGCTTGCAGTAACAGACGCGACATTCTGATTCTGAATCTTCGTAAAAAGTTCTGTTTCTGTGTCAAGTTAGCCTTCAATTCCTTGCGTTTTGGAACGCGTATTGGGTCTCTATATTTATTGTAAGATCGTTCGCTTCATGTCTTTTCAGGTTGTACTCTTTTGGAGTGACGATGGAGTTGTTGCAAATTGAACTGTTTATCGTCTAAATGTTTATGTTATTATCAAGAGGAAAGATCAAAATACTTTTTGATTATTTTTTTACATTTTTTAATAATTTCTAGCACGACCAAAATTTTCGTTAAAAATTTTCTTTTTTTTTTATCAGCAAAATGGACAGAAAATCGATCGTAAACCACTTTTTTAACTTTTGTTTACAAAAGTGAAAGTCTCCGTTTAAATTCGTTTAAAATTCAATAATGATTTTTTTTAAATTAATTTAAGAAAATTAGAAATTATAAAGTTTATTTCATGTATTTTGAAACAAACATTACTTACTTTCTGCGCTGAAAAAAAAGTACTTTCAAATGAGGAAAAGCCGGTCTTAACAGATGTGTTGATTGACAAGTGAGATGTACTTGATTTCATCTTACGGGATGAAAAGTTATATGACGGAAGGTCACAAGTGACAGTTAAGCTTTATGTGAACAACTGATTTACCTCGTTATTTTTAAGAGGCATAGCATGATAAAAACAGCCTTAAACTTGTCGAAAGGAGAATTTTATCGTTAAAATGTTTATTTTATTAACAACGCAAACCACACGACGGACTATTGCTTCCGGTCTTCCGTATATTTGAATTTAAGCTATTTTACGGCACAAAAAAAAACAAATGTGCAAAAATAATTCCCACTTTTCTGTAAGCACTCACCCTTCTTCATTCAATTTTCGTTTTTTCTTAGCTTGTGACGTCACACCGGCCTCTCTTCCCCCGTGCTATCTTCTGACGCCCAATGTGACTTGGTATTGGTCGCGGCGCCAAATGTGACGTTCTAACCCTTGGCTGATTCGGATGGGAATCTGGTTAGATTCGGTATCAGTTTTGTCGTTCCCAGCTCGCCTCCAACGTCTGGTTACCGAAGTAACTGCTTTGATTTCTAGTCTAACCTACCCACGTTGTGATTTGATCTTAGGTAGACGAAATCAATCAGTTGCAGGACCGTAACGCAAACTGAATTCGAGTAAAGGTGACATCGCACAATTATATGTAAAAGAAAATAAAGTAACAACTCGAAAGGTTCAAATGTGTTAAAAAAAGAATAACAAATATTTTTATATCTGGTTGCTGAATACAGGACTGCGTCTTTCTCCCAAACCGCTTCTATGTATACGTGACACTTTTTGTTTGTTAGGCGAGTCTTAATATCTTAAGTTGTTTTTCAATAACTGTTTTTTTGGTATCTTCAGGCGATATTCGTAAAACTTGTTTTGGTGGCGTGAGTCTAAATCGTTCTTCAAAAATAAATTGTTTCGGGATGCGTAGACATCTTACAGTCAGCTTCCTGCGAGGCTGGTCTGCCAGCTCACACTTCAACTCTGTCCGCGTCTGCTGTCTTCTCGGAACTGCAACTCTCCAACTCTACCGTCTACTCGCTGCAACTCTGTTTATATGAACGCCGACCAAAACCGGGTGTGGGCCTGTCGTGGTTTGGGTTCCTCGATAATTCCAAATCCACAATAAGGAATTTTCTTTGTTTTCGGACAGGAAAATTTATCATTTTCAATTTTTGGAAGTCCATTACTTTTAGAGGGGTTCTTACAAGAATCGTCCTCCCAAATTCTTCCTTTCTCATATTGGTATTTCACATAAATCCCTCAGAGGGCGTCAACAGGTTTCCCTTCTTTCTCATAGTGGTATCTCCCACCAATCCCCTCAGAGGCGTCAACAGGCCTCACCTCCTTCTTATATGTTTACCTTCGCCCACCGCTCACGCCTTCATTCAGCCAATGACGCTCAGCAGCACGGGTGTGGCTGGACTGGCCTCAGTTCAAAATTATCGCTCAAAGAAAAAAATTATCTTCATTTTTTCTTTTCTTTCTTTTCCTCCACCAGACCCCTAAGACTCGTAGTGTGGTCCCTATTCCCTATCTTAACCGAATGTCATCTGGAATTTATCAACGAGATTTTCGCCAAGCGTCAAATGGGTGGTCAACTGGACGTCTTCGCGCCCTGTCGCCAGCGATCTGTCCCGGCAACAAAACATTTATCATGTCCAGGTCTGGATATAAAACAGGTGTCTCTCCAATACCAAATGATATCTCCGAAAGATAGTTAATGGTTTATTCTTTCCCTTTTTCTCTTTTCCCTTCCCCTTTTTTTTTTCTTTGGGGGTGGTCTAAACTGATCTTTTTTCTCGGTCGCATCATTGACCTGATTACGATTATCTTCCAGCATTTCGTTTTGTAGGCCACTTGACCAATTTGAAATTTTCATTATTGCCATGGGCAGATTGCTATCTTTTATTCACCGCGTCGTAGCATAAATTAATTCTGACAGATCCGAGATCTTACGAATTTCCTATCTTCTGCGAAAAAAAAATACTTTTCTTCGCAAATGAAAATAAAATCTTTACCGCGTTTCTTTTGTTAAAAAAAATAACATCGCTCAATATGTCTTTCGTGATAGCTTCTTCTCGCCTTTTAATTTTCACGCTTAATTAGCCAAACGCTAAATAGTGTCACACTGGAGGAGCACTAGTCATTTTAAGTTTGAAGTTGCAGGAATAAAGAAAAGATTATTTTCAAAATTGGTGATTCAGAATGGGAAAAAATGCTGGTACATTTAAACTACGACTAACAATAAGAATACTGTTGTGAACTTGTAATTGGTTAAGGAATAACAAATCAAAAGGTTGCAGATAAATAGTGTATTGAACAGTAAATACAACAGGAGTGTGTTACACGACATGGGAGTGTGTATCGTTTGACCAGCGTTCCGTCTATATCACTGTTTTCCCCGGAGGCTTTACTTCCCTACTGGCTTTATAGTAAGCGGAAGAGTCCACAAAAACCTCATTAGAGAGAGCACACCACAACAAAGTGATAAAGCAATTTTTGATAACATCTCTTTTAGGCAGACTTTTCATCTTTAAAATTAAACGCTTTTGAAATTTTGAAAAATCCAGAGTGGGATATGCAATGTGATAGGTCCTGATCTGGCAACTCATCTACATTCACTTTCTGAGAGACGTGCCGTGGCTTCCCTCTGTCTTTTCTACATGTATTTTCACAGCAACGGTTCCGACGAGCTACTTTTGCTGGTTCCCAGACTGCATGAATTTAAGCGAGATACTAGGTTGGCATCTCAGCCCCACCCTTTCATTTTCGAAGCAGTTACATGTAGTACATCTTCTACTCAAACAGCTTCTTCTCTCACACTTCCCGTCCGTGGAACTACCTTCATCTTACTTGCTTCCCCGATAACTAAAATCTTCAAATATTCAAGTGTAATGTCAATCGACATCTTATGATGTCTTGATCTTCATCCCCGCCCTTCTCTGTATCCTTTACTGAAACACGCCTCTTTACTCTTGTCCCCAATCATCTGCAACCCTTCCTTGGGGTGAAAGTTTTCTGTTTAAAATTGTTAATGAGCTGCCATATTTTTTTCGTGGTGTGATGGTTGATGGCATGTCTATTAGAGAGAATTTCTTCCTGCGCTATTTCCTCGGGCGCTAAGGATATCAAATATTTGCGACAATTTAAAAAAATGGCTTAGTCTATTACTATTAATATTTAACAGCTACCCCTAAGAGAGATATATGTGGCACAAGGCTGAATTTAACGTGGGTCATCCGAGCCCGTAGGCTCGGGCAAAAATATTACCTTAGAACCCACATAAACGTATCCAGGGCCGTAGTAATATAAAGTTTGTCGATAATACTAAAATTATTTTAAATAAATTTATGCAGTAAAAATATTCTTTTATGGTAATCTATTAAAATAAATCAAAATATATAAATAACGTGATTTATGATTTTTAAATACTCTAATTTCTAAATTATAAAACCTTCAATTTTGGGCGTTAAATGACCAAATTAGTATCATTTGTGCCGGTCGCAGGTGTGATTGAAAAGGATCGCATGTTTGATATGCCTGATGTATAGAGTTTATTGTGCATTGTAGTTTTTAAGTGCTGGCCCCGAAGTGTATTATTAAGAGTAAAAATAAAAGATAGAAAAAGCTTTTTCGCTTTTTATGTTTTGGATGCACTGATGATTAAGAAAACTCTCACACAACTACACGTGTGTGTGTGTGTGTGTAGGCGCTGGACGGAATGTGTCGAGTGTCTGTTGAAATTGGAAGAGACATGAGAAACCGAGACAGAGAGACAGAAAGAGAGAGAGAGAGAGAGGGAGGGAGAATATAGGAATGAATCTCATCTGAACGAGTGAACAGACACTGTCCACTCGACATTAGAAAACTGCGCACTCAGGTGTTGTACGCGACTTTGTATCGAGAAATAATCTTCTGGTTTTAATGGCGCAGATGGGGTCACAACAAAGATTTTTTTTTCATTTTTCCTTTCAAAAAATCAAGAAAAAATTCAGGTCGTCTATTAGGAATAAAAACAAATACGTTTTTTACCAAAAAAGAAAAGAATAGAATGGAGTTTATATATATATATATATATATATATATATATATATATATATATATATATATATGTACTCGACTCTCCAGTCAAATTCGACGTATGAATGTCAAACAGATCGGAACCAAGGAAACTAACAGCCCGACAACAGCACATTTGATTTGATTATAGTGGTGAAAGTTACGTGCAGGAAGACCCACACTTTTTGAAGGGCCGAATACAGAGACCTGGTGCACTACGTGCCACAAGGTCCCCAAACGACCCTCCACAGGTTTTGAATTCAGAATTGTCCTTCTCCTAGACCAGTTGCCAACCAAGGCTATAGACCCCAGTCTGTCCTGCTATTTACCCATAGCTAGAGGGAGAAGAAAAGGATTAATACGTTTCCCAAGGGTATTAGGTGAATGTAACGGATTCGACTGGAATTTGAACTCTGCTCTCCGATTCCTCATTCCAAGACTCTATCCATTACTCCACCGTGCCTCTCTCTCCTTTCTCTCTGTCTCTGTCTCTGTCTCTCTCTCTCTCTCTCTCTCTATATATATATATATATATATATATATATATATATATATATATATATATATATATTTTTTTAAAACAATTACACATGCTCTAATGTAATATTCTATATATATATATATATATATATATATATATATATATATATATATATATATATATATATATATATATTATAAAAATAAAGCAGACCGAATAATAAGTTGTATGGATATGAGTTTGTGACCCTGTCTTTCACGTATTTGCGATCATCAGACAAAGGGTCACAAACACATATCCATACGACTTATTATGTTAATATATATATATATATATATATATATATATATATATATATATATATATATATAAATAAATAATACCTCAAAATGAGTATAGTTTATTTCAAGCTGGTCTGAACCCAGCCGTTTTCAGCTCTTGTTTATGATAAGGGGCTTGTTGTTGGTGACTGTGGGATCGCGAGAGGTATCTCATTACGGGGAAGTGAACTGTGGTTGGAGTTTATTTATGGCTAGAGCCTTTCTTTGTCTATAACTAAATTTCCGTTCCCCCTGTGATGTGCTCCGTATTATAGAAACAATTGCTTTTTTTCCCAGGATTTACAGTAAATAGTTAATATTCGTTAACAATTATAGCGAACGAATATTATCTATAAATTTAAATGCCCCTTACGGAATACAGTTCCTGTCCAAACCGAATTCATAAATAATTTCATCGATCACACGACTACATGTCTATCCAGACGACTTAACTTACAGCTATCTGACCATAGCTCTATCCGGACTCATACTGTATATATATATATAAATATATATATATATATATATATATATATATATATATATATATATATACAAGGAGCAATTTGTAAATTCTCGCCATTTTATATTTTAATTTCGCGCATGCGTGTTATGTGTTTTTGATTTAGAAGTGTCGCCTCCATTCATCCTCAACACCGCCAATACTTGACTTCGCCATAACCCACCCTTATATATATGTGTGTGTGTGTGTGCGCGTGTGTGTGTGTGTGTATGTATAGATAGATAGATAGATAGATAGATAGATAATGAAATGGACTTATTCCGAGAATTATTTAATATATTTTTTTGCTTATACGTTATTTTTATAGAAACACATATTTAAATAAATTCTCTGATTAAAATAAACAGTATTAACAATATTTACCTGCCTGAATATCCGAGAAATCTCAAATCTTAAAATAAGTGCCCACCAGCAGGAATCGGGCATGTGTCCCACACGGAACCGCCATATAGCCTAACCTACTATGACATTTACCTGCAGAGGAAGCGATCTAGCAAACTTCAGGCACTGAAAATTGTGTGTTAAGTCATGTTTGTTTAATTATTGTTGCCTCAAATATTATTAATTTAGCCAACAATAATTAAACAAACATGACTTAACACACGCTGATAATTTATTTAAAAAAAAAAAGATTTATCCCCTTTGATACCTAACATGTGTAACTTTCAAATTTCAATATTTTTTTTTAATGCTTCGTCTTTCGAACTTAAGAATTTGAATGATTTCAAGAATAAACTATGAATAGATAGGAATAAACTGAGATAGATAGATAGATAGATAGATATGAAGAGAATGCGATAGATTGAAAGATAGATACATATGAAGAGAATGTGATAGATTGAGAGATAAGTACATGAAGAGGTCATTGAAAATTTGATCTTCATCGGATAGATTGAAGTCAAGAGGAAAATAACTCATGCCATAGTGTATATATATATAGTAAGACTCTTGTCATATATGAGCTGGAACTACCCGTCCCTACTTCACAGCCTCGATAGTCCAAAAGCATCTTAGGTTCCTTGTGGGTGATATTTTTTTTCCACCGTCAAACCTCTCTCTCACAGGCGGTATGTGGCAAATCTCTCACTGCACTATCGTTACTTTTATGGAAGGTGCTCGGATGAACTGATTTCCATCGTTCCACCAGCTGTAATATTCAAGGCTATGCCTCGACGTTCCATTGTAGCAAACCAGCGACATTCACTCCGTATTTCATTAGTTAGAAGTAAGATCCACTCGAACAGCTTCTGGCGAACGACTACTCTGTGGAACTGATTCCCAAAAGGCTACTTCCCCGATCACTACAATGTTAACATTTTCAATTTTTATTTCCATTTAATATATATAAATATTTTACTTAAATATTTACTTAAAGGTGTAAACTATATATATATATATATATATATATATATATATATATAGAGAGAGAGAGATAGATAGATAGATAGATAGATAGATAGATAGATAGATAGTTTACACCTTTAAGTAAATATTTATTTGCTTACCTGCGTATGCATGCTAGCGCGCATATACAGTTGATAATATCTAGTTATTTAATTTACCTACCGCTATATATGTATATATATATATATATATATATATATATATATATATATATATATATATATATATATATATATATTAAAAAAGACCGTATACAGCTTATAATTTTTTAAAACAAGGTTCATAACACTCATTTTTAAAAACAATGATCATAACACTCATCGAGTGATTTGTAGGTTAATGCAGGTAGTTTATAGGATTGCACCATTTTATATTATTTACTTTACTAATCTACTTTTTGTACGAATGATTCATGTAATATAAATTGAACTGCACCATATGTTTGATTTAAAAGAACTGATCCGACATGCAAATTTTCGGGATAACAACTGAGACATTCCTCTATTTATTGAGCGATTTAGTTCATGCCACATTGACTCATAAAATCCTACAAAAAAAATTCTGAAATTGGCATATTAGTAAAAAGACGCACTCTCTTAAATTTTCAAAAAATTCAACTTTTTGTTGCGACTGCAAACTCCACAAGTTTGTATCCGTTATCAATAAAATATTTAAGAAAAAAACATATTTCGAATCGCATTATATTTTTTCGTCTCGGATGCTACCTGATTTTTACGAAAACCAAAATAATCTCCATGCCTAAAGATGATGGAATGTACAGTCGAAAGTACTTGTGTATTAAAAAAGACCTTACAGAGCTTATAATTTTAAAAACCAGGATCATAACATACATTCATCGAGTGATTTGTATCATAGGTTAATGCACCTTTAGAATTTTGTTAGCGAAGGGATTTCGCCATTTATATCATTAACTTTACTAATATATTTTTTGTATGGATGATTCCATTTCAGACAAAAAACCTTACAAAAGTCTGTCTCCTCACCTCAGGGAAGAACAGACAGATTTGTCTAGTTTTGGTCAGCAACCTTTTTACCTTTATTTTTTTTTTTTAAATCATTTCACCCCAAGCAAGGTGGTAATGCCACTAGTATACAAGGGGTTGCAGGAGTGAAAGAGAAAACTGAGAATAGGGAAGATTAAGGGTCGGACAAAAGATGAACAGGATGCAAGAAGACAAAAGATGGCAATTAATGTTGCATTTAAACGTTTGAAGATTGTTGTTATCAGAGAAGCAAGTAAACGGAAAGTAGCTGCACAGATGGGAAGTGCAAGAAAAGAACCCGATTTAGTAGATTTGGAGTTTTCATTTAGCTATTTCAAAATTAAGGGTGGAGGATGAGATACCTGACTAGTACCACGGATAAATTAATGTATTTGGTGCACCAGGGAAAAAGTGTCAGAACAGTTTCACTGAATATTTGTAAAACAGGCAGAGGGAAGCCACGTCATGTCGTGGAGAACGTGACTGTAGACGAGATGCCTTGTCAGGATCGATTATATTACAGATCCTTCGTTGGATTTTTTTTCAAGAACCTCAATATGTATAGCAGGAGTACAGACAAAATATGGCAACACTGTTCAAATCATGGACGAATGGTAGATTTGTAATGTGCAAGATGGATTCTGACGAGAAAGATTGTTCTAATACGACACAGTAGTGCAACTTTCCTTGCAATAGATGCAGCTATTGATTCGATGTAGTCACTCTACTTCAGCTCAGTGGAAAATGTGAGGCCAAGAAGGCGTAGAGTTTTGCAAAATGAAAAATCTGAATCCCCAAATCTTTGGGCGTGGGGCCTGGGGCTAGTAACTCCACTCCCTAAAAAAGAGGGAAACACTTGTTACTGTAAACACGGCAGCTACTTATAGTGTGATGAGGTATTACTCCACTTGGTATCTACAGGTTTAAATGTTAAATTACATACAAATATCTTTATACAAATACGTTATTTTCCGTCTTCGTAGAACCATTTGACACACTCGTATATTTTACTTCATCATACAACATTGTAACGTATGCAAGACATTTTAATATTCATGCAGAAATTGTCTTGGACTTATTTGCACTATTAATATTCGGACTTTTTTCTCCATCTTTATTGTTGTTATCGCAACTTTTCGGCCGTTGGCTTTCCGGCCTTCTTCAGGTGTATATCGATCTGAGTAACCTACAGGGAATTCTGAACGGAACTCTTTATTTAACCTCCTAGAGTACACAGTTCTCGTACCACTGCCCATGTCTAGGGATGTAGTCTAGTTCATATTTTTAGTACTCATCAGTTTTTGATCGTCGTTGTCCAATTACAATCTACTTGGCCCGGGGATTGAACTTGTAGGTTACCTCTGAACAACGCCAGAGCATACAACGACTAAAACATTGTAACAACAACAACAACAAAGGTGAGGACATTTATGCGAATATAAATAGTGTAAATTAAGACAACTGCTTACTCCAGAAATTCAGACAGAAATTTTCTTGAACTCGTTCTACAATAGCGAGCGAAGAAAAAGCTCTGTATTGATTTTAGGTTAAAAATAGCAAAGTAAGATTTGCAAGTCGGCGGCAAAGTCTATATTAAAGAAATTCAAGATGGTCGATATATAAAAAAAAAAATCTTCCTCATCTTCTTATTCGTTCTCGTAAAGTTTCACCAAGACTCGTGCCAAAACATTGAGAGACGTTAGTGTAGATCAACGGACGACACAGGGAAATTTGAGTAATGATTTGAAATCCTACGGCGTGAATATTAGAATAAATCAAAGAAAAAAATAACATCAATTGCGTGAAACAGAAAAAAAATACCTAGAAATTAAGAAACATAAGAATGCACTTGAATGTAAGACCATATTTTACAGAATCACATTTAAAAAGACGAGACATTTTAAGATAAATTAATACAACGCAGAAACCCGAAAATCTCATTTATTCAAGCAAGTAATTGGTATGACGGAAAAATTACGTATCTGCCAACAAATAACATCCTTATATTTTTCCTATAATTCCTCCAATACAAGGCTCAAGAGACACTCAAGGTAGAGGATTATTGGATATGTTTAAGGGAGTAAAGGAAAAAGAAAGTTGTGCATATTATGAGGTTATGTAGGATAGATATCGGTAGCCACTAGATTTTAGTTTAAAGAGCTTAAGAGTATAGGGGTCGGGGAAGCATCCACTCGGGAGTCTGTTCTAGAAAGTGACAATTCTGTAGAAGAAGCTGTACGAGTTGAACTTCCTCCTTATCAATGGAATATGAAGAGGATAGAGATTATCTGACGCTGTGTACGTTGCGTGGTGGCCCTAGATGTGAAGATTTGGACTAGAGGAAATAAGTTTGCTAACCTTATGGAAGGTTCAGTTACGCTATCGCTTTGAATTACGGTAAAAGCTGTTAATCAACTTGTGCAGATCAAGATTGGTCATCTGTAGAATAAGAATGGTCTTTCCAGATATATTTATTAGTTGCGGTGTAAACTGTATAAATCTTCCAAATTTAGAAAAAAGTGACAAAAATCAATAAAATTGCTTTCATTGACGGGCCAACTCATGCTAACACTTTCAAACTATTTTCGAACTGTATTACATTTAAAGTGACTGTTTCTGCTTTGTTTTATTTCTAAACGACAATCTCCGTCATTTTTGTAAATAATAGAAAGAAATTTCTGTCGCTACTGAAACTGCTGGTTAATACTTAACTCGGTCTATTATCTGGATATTTCGTTCAGATGCTTTTTTTTAATAACAAAATGAAAATTAAGTATTATTTTTTAGAAATATTTACCTCATTCTGTGACATTGTCACGGCATTATATGTAACTCGAACTTCAGTCATTATTCTGTAGAGGGTTTTGACATTTGTGTTGCCTCATCAATCTTTATCGATGTTTTCAGGCTAATAAACCGAAGTTGCGCTGTCTGTGTTTCTTATCGTGAAAAATAAGTGAAATTACTGTCGTTAGTGGGGGTTGCGGTCAGGCGTGGTAGGGCAGTGTTTGCCATGGCGCTACGAGCAATGGCTTTTGTAATATTTCTTTTTGTGAGAAGGACTTTATACGAACAGGGTCGTTCTGTGGGCTCTCTTCTCACATGATTAATTGATTCCTAACTAAATTTTGGGACTAGGCGGTGTTTCGCAACACTTACTGCACGGGACCGGCTTCTCATTTAACCTTTTGATTCGAAAGTAAATTCAGAATGACAATGAATCATGACAAAAGAATCTATTGAATGCCATAAAATCGCAAATTATTACAGCTACGACTTATTGTCGTGAAGACTGTTTTGCATTATTTTCTTAAACCCTATGGCCCTTTAGAAAGTAGTCAGTCATGGTTCTTCATAGATTCCGTTTCCTTGTGCGAATCTGTTCCATTATTTTTCGAAAAGAATCACAGAATCATAATTTAGAGTTGGAAATATCCAAGCATTCTATATTAGACTGTTTTCTTCTCCTTGTGTATTGTGGAAAAATAAGTAAAATTACCTGCGGTCAGACGTTTGAGGCGCAGTGTTTGCAATGGCTTGTTTTTCAAAGCGAGGCCGCTTCGAGCACTTTTTTTTGTAATGTTTTTTTTTTTTACTGCAACGGGTGGGATGCGAAGGTCTGCCACATTGTTACTTAAGGCCTACCTTCTCTTCTTTCTCATCTTTTTTTGTAAGAGGGACTTTACATGAACAGAGTCGTTCTGTGCGCTCTCTTCTTCTCGCATTATTAATTGATCCCTGACTGAATTTTGGGTCATGAGACTAGGCGGTGTTTCGTAACACTTACTGTACCGGACCGACTTCTGATCTAACCTTTGAGTCGAAAGGAATATTCGACATTATTGGAAGTGGAATCAACTGCCTTTTAAACGGGAGAAAGGTTTTCTTGTAGTAATAAATAGCACAATGCTTATGGTATGTATAGGCTACTTTTATTTCTCCTGAAGTAGAGAAATTTTGCTGTAACGGAGAGGGCTTAGTGATTGGGAGAAACCTTGTCCTGTCATCTTGTAGATCAATGGGTTTATTAAGAGGCGAACATTCTCACTGAAGTGTTTTGGGGGAAGTAAATATGTCTTTTTTGTTTTTTTTATTTACTCGTCCCCTCAAATTTCTGATTTTTCTATTAACAGGCTAATTAAAAGGCGATGTGATATTTTTCTTTGTTTTCCTTCTGTTGAGGCATATGTGACCGAAAATTAATCCTATCATTCTTAACTACGATATATGTCCAACAATCTGTATGGCTGTTTATTACTTAGGAGATCTTTATTTTTTATTGTTGTTATGAATAATCAAAAGTGGTCTCCTCATGTTTCGTTACTTTCCCCTTTGAGAGAGCTATTTCTATTTACTGGGACTATAAAAGGACACTAAACGCGAACCTTGTATTCTCATTTGAATAAAGGTTACTTAAAGCCTACACCTGCATACTTTTATCATTACAACTTTTATCTCTAAAGTTGACATCATTCTTTATTTTACACAGACAGCATAGGTAATTTCGTTTTATTGTTTGATCTTTTATCGACGATAAAAATGGATAGAAAAGGTGGTCTCTAAAGAGGAATTTGCAATATAATTTTTTTTTATCTTTCCCTAGGGGAAATTAATTTAGAGAAAACATTTTCGAAAGTAATTTTCTATATACCTGTAATGACAAAAGTACGCTTTATTCAACTGAGAATACAAGGCTCGCGTATAGTGTCTTTTTATAGGAACAGTAAAAAGAAATAGCTCCCTCAAAAGGGAAGAGTAACGAAGCAAGGGGTGACCACTCTTGATTATTCATAACAATATGCCCGCTTATTCATCTTTCATTTACTCTGTGAACCATCGAGAAATTGTTAAAAGAAATTTTAAAAAAAGTTAGTAATATTACCTTGAGTGAAACGTTTCACTTACAGTACACTTGTAGCAGATTGGAAATAATTGCTGTTTAAAAGCTACACACAGTCATTATTTCTTGTTATTTATACACAATACTATCAAACACGCCCTCTGCTTCACCATTAGCTTGACATTTTAATTACAATGTCAATATTGATAACATTTTAATTAGCAACTGGTTCTTTATCCGTATTGCTATAAAAAAAAAATGAAAAAAAAATAAGTAACTTCTAATCCTTCGTTTGATTCTATTGATTAGAATTATAATTTCGATTTCGCAAAGAATAACAAAATATGGAATTAAGAATTTAATAATTTCTTTAGATCGAAAAATAAAAATAAAATGAAATAAAACAAATAATCACGCGGCGGCCTATTTCTTGATCAAAGTTAAAAGTTTAACTCACGATTACTTTCTTGCTTCTGTTAATACTTCATCCTTTTTTTTTCTTCTTCTTTTTCGCAAGGCTTGGCTGTATTTATAGATCTTTATTTTATGTACTTTTATGTTTTTATTCTAAAAAGTAAAAATAAAAAAAATAAATGAGTAATTCTTGCCTGTATTAAATTCATTCACCAACAGAATTTTCTCATTTATGTTAGTTTTAAATTTATTCGCTTTCCAGATTGCTATTTGGTTTTTGTCGTGATCACGTGATCAAAACATTGTGAGTCGAGTTCTGTAAAAGTCAAATCTCGATACGATATCGATGTGACGAGATTAGGTTTAGTGCCACTAAAACTACTTCGAAGACTGGCAAATTAAATTGCACGCATTTCTTTTTTTCATTTTTTGAAAATTAAATTAAATAAAATATTACAATTTGCGATAATTAAGTTGGAAGTAACAACTTTAAACAATTTTTATATAATTATGAATGTGTTTCGTGTGTGCTCATGTGACCTTAGGTAAGCCATTGTTATTTTTTTTTTACACTATGGTGCCTCAAATGTTTAAAACTAAGCACAAGAAAGTTTTTCAACGAGCAATATTTGCAATTTATTTATTATTTATTTTAATTCAAATATATAATACTTTCAATAACCTGGTTCCCAAAATGTGTGTATATATATATATATATATATATATATATATATATATATATATATATATTTATATATATATATATATATATATTATAGAGAAAAATGTATGACAAAGTGGAAAATTTTTTCGTTTGGCGCGTTTTATCTTTAAGGGCTTCAACGGATTTTTTTTTCTATAAGCGAACTCTTTTCTAAGTGTTTTATTATTATTATTATTATTATTATTATTATTATTATTATTATTATTATTATTATTTGTATATGTTATGATTCTTGCTTTGCATCCTATAGAGTCGGGTCCAAACTATGGTCCATAGGACCGATAGGAGAATAGTCATTTAATTGTTAGCACTTTTCTTAGTATATGGGATGTTCCTAGTAGGGCCATTTTCCGAGCAACTTGTATGTTGATGTAACTTGGAACACTGATAATAAAATTGACCATTCCTTTTCTAACGAGACCCAGAGCTCGGATTATCATTGGTAAATTCGCTGACTTCATTCCGCACATCCTGTTAATCTCGATCTCCCGGTCCTTGTATCTGAACAATTTTCATGGAGGTGTTTCTCTCCGATGGTACTGCTATGTCATAAAGCATACACTTCTTGAATGTCATGTCTTTTATGATAACATCAGGTCTGTTAGCCTTTATTTACCTGTTAGTTTGAATTGGCGTGTCGCAGAGGATAGTTACATCGTTATTTTGGGGAATTGTATCTGGTTGGTGCTCATTCCATCTCTCGGTGGTTTCGATTTTGTTATTCTTGCATATCTTCCAATGCATATATGTCGCTACTTATGTCTGTGGGTATATTCATTTTTTGCTAGTTCCGGACACCCTGAGATAATATGGCCGACAGTTTCATTATACTTTCCGAAGATCATGCATTTCCGGTTAGTTCCATCCTTGATTATGTGACACATAGGATCTGGTTTCGAGGCTTTGGTACTGAGCTGCAATGATTAGGCCTTTTGTTTCAGCTTTAACGCAGAACTCATCAGCCCCTGATGTGTTTTCTTTTGGCCGACATCTGCTTCTTTCGTTCTTTTTATGTCTTTACCGTGCGACGCCTTGTCCCTCCAGATTTTGTAATGTCCTTTAGCAAAGTTGTTTTGCTTTCTGTTTTACTCGTTTGGCGTAGATGAGATTGACTTCGTCTTTTGTTTATAAGATTCCAGGCATATTAAGCGACTTGCACATAACACCGTCATCGGTTCTGGGCATCATCTCTAAATTAGACCCAGACAAGGCTAGTGATGGAGATGGGATACCAGCCATTGTCCTGAAGAAATGTTCGCCTGAACTGGCCCCTGTCCTCTCCAAATTATGTAACTACTGCCAAAATGAATCTTGTTTTCCACCCTGTTGGAATTCCTCATCTGTTTTTCTTGTATTTAAGAACTCTGTAAACCCTTCTGACCCTTCTAATTACCGTCATATCTTCCTCATACCACTCTTCGGTAAATTCTTTGAAGCTTTAATTAACGCAGAAGTGGTTCTGCACTTTACATCCCATAATCTTCTCTAAGACAAGCAATATGGTTTCCGCTTTGCCCGTTCTACAGCTGATGTGCTTACGGCCATAACTGAAGTTGTTTATCAAGCACTTCATAATAACGGAGAAGCTTGTGCCGTGGCTCTTGATATCTTAAGTGTTTGATAAGGTTTGGCATGCCGGCCTTCTTCGCAAGCTTCAGGATTATGGAAGTACACGTAGATTGTTCGACAATACAATCATTCCTGTCGAACCGTACATTGAAGGTCGTTTTGACTGGATTCTCCTCCATCTCCTATCTCACGAACGCAGATGTTCCCCAGGCTCTATCCTAGGCCCTACTCTGTTCCTTATCTTCATTAACGATCTTCCTGATTTCATAGGTTCCCAAGTAGGCATCGATGCGGTCTACACTACTAATTACTTCAAAAACAAATCTAGTGTCGCCGACAAAAGTACCTTGGCCGTTTGTCTTGAAAAGGACCTCTAATCGGTTGTGGACTGGGGCAGGAATTGGCTGGTTAACTTTAATGCCTCAAAAACAAAACTGCTCTCTATTAATCACCACAGAGATCCTTCCCTGCCCTCCATTAGAATGTCTGACGCTGAACTTCTCGAGAGCAATTCTCTGCGGCTGCTCCGTCTCACGTTGACTGCTGACCTGAGATGGAACGAATACATTGAGTCAATAGCTTCGTCCACCACTAGGAAAGTTGGCTCCCTATGCCGCGGCAGGAATTTTTTCTTGCTGGAGTCGATCCTTCAAATTTACAAATCAACCATTCGGATAACCAATGCAGTTGGCCCTGATCTGACATCTCATCTGCAGCCGCTCTTTCACAATCGTGCCGTTGCCTCTCTCTGTCTTTTTTTGCAAATACATTCACGGTAACTGCTCCGATGAGCTGCTTTCGCTGCTTCCCAGACTTCATGAATTTAAGCGTTCAACTAGATTGGCATCTCGCTCTCACCCTTTCACTGTCGAAACTGTTAAATGTAGCCGTCTCTTCTACTCCAATAGCTTCATGTCTCGCATTTCTCGCCTGTTGAACTCCCTCCTTATTTCTTGTTTTCCTGATAGTTATAATCTACAATAATTCAAATGTAATGTCAATCGACGTCATCAGATGCCCTGATCTATCCCCTATCCTTCTCTACATCCTTTCCTCTATCGCTCCAACTCTGTAACACCTTGCGTGCTAGTGGTTTCCCGCCTTGCTTGAGGTTGAATACTTAAAAATAGTGTAATTTCGATTTTTTACTATTTGTAGGAGTCGGGCATTGTTTTTGTAATATGCTTCTAATCCGATTGTTGTAGTTTTTAGAGTTAGTTCATGTTAGATTAGACCTCGGTGTTATGGTGAAACACATCTATTCTATAGTTAATAGACTCTCCCACCTCTAAAACGTAGGATTAGTAAGATTAACGAGTGAGTGAGTGAGTGAGTCAGTCAGTCCATGTCGGACGACAGTTAGTCGAATACGAAAGTATCAGCGACCACGACCAGATTACTCTGCCTAATACCATGTTCCTAACGTTTTGTACGTCGAAACTATTTTAGGACTAACTCAGTACAAATACAATCCTCCACAACACTCGGCCTCATAAATCTCTTGGTAGTTACAACATATCAGCATCTGTTTTCAGGTGGTACATCCATATTTGGGGAAGCATTTTTATGGTCTAGGTATCCAATCTTTTAATGCCATTCAACTTCCATTTAATAATGTTGAATCTGTATGTTACCACGAGTATAGCTGTGGTGTTGATAGCCGTCATTTTATTGGCTCCATTAAGTTCGATTTCTAGTATCAAACGCACTCTTCTATAATATTCTTTTTCGGATCTTTTTCTTCATAATTGAATGTTGTATTTCGACTCATTCATTAGATCCTAACTGTTTATATTCACCATCTTAATCTAGTTCCTTAACCTTGGTGTTTGATATCAGCGTCTAATCCGTAGTTTTCGCTAGTTTAACACATTTGAAGATGGCTTTTGGCACATTTGTTTATTCTGAATTCCATCCTACTGTCTTGTTGAAGGTTTTAACAATGTTGAGTAAGTTTTCTGTTGGTTGTCATCCTTGGCAAAAGTTTTAAGATCGTTAATGTATAGCGGCTAGGATTGAGGAATCGAAAAGCCGAGTTCGAATTCCAATCGAATCCATTACATTCACTTACGGGCTAATACCGTTGGGAAACGTGTGAATCCTCTTCTTCTCCCCACCCCCAGCTATAGGTAAATAGCAGAACAGACCAAGTTCTATAGCCTTGGATGGTAACTGGTCATTCGCAGAAACAAATAGCAACCTACTGCGGGAGAAATCATATATCGAATGATACATGAGCGCCTAAGCGTCTATCACGTATGGCACATATCAGAGTGGATAGAGAATAGATGATTCAGTTTACCATTTTGTGACTGTTGTTCAGTAGGCAGCTGAGTGGCGCTAATGCAAGGCAAAAGAGTGATGATGACAATAAATCTCCTTGGAAGATCCCGCTTTTGATGGAGGATTGGTCTTCATGTAAACAACCTGTTTGTACAGTTCAGGTTTAGTGCAGTCTTCAAGTTTTTCATGCTCTCCGTTATAAATGTGACCGGTGTGGAGCATATTCTGTATATTTTAAGCTCTTCTCTCTCCATTATTGTGCCGAAATAGAGCCATGCTATCGATAGTTTTTTTTCCTCGTTTTCAATTATTGCAAGATTATTTCATTGATAATTAGTTGGTCCTAGCACCGTTAATTTCCTCTTTTACATCCCTTCTGCTATGCTGTAAATAAATTGTTTTTTTTTTTTCTCAGGGGAGTTCTATGTACTTTCGGTTAAGATAGAAGTGAAAATTTTGTACAATGTTGGTAGACAGGTAATGGGGCTTTAGTTCTTTTTGTTTTGCGTCGCTTCTGTTTTTGGCAGTAGGTATGTTACTCCCCACGTGATCTATTATTATTATTATTATTATTATTATTATTATTATTATTATTATTTCCATCATTTTTTGTTATATACGCATTTCTTTCCGTTATCCCAACCAGAGACCTGAGCTGGGAAATGGCTTCATGACATTTTCCATTGATCGTTTTGTACAAATAAAAATAAAAAAAAATTATTATTATTATTATTATTATTATTATTATTATTATTATTATTGTTATTCAAAAATACAACCTATAAAATGCCTTCTCTTTTGTTAATATTACTTTCCGAGTGTCAACCTGGCAACTGTGATATATATATACATATATATATATATATATATATATATATATACATACATACACACACACACACACACACACACACATATATATATATATATATATATATATATATTTGTTTGTTTTTTGTATGAATGATTCATGAATTTATAAATTATAATTGCACCTTTTAATTGAAATTAAAATAATTGATCCAACGTGCAACTCTCGGATAATAAGTGCGACATTACTGTAATTATTGAACAATATAGTTCATGCCACTTTGACGGTTAATCTACCAGTAAAAAAGAATTCCCTTATTGATATATTTGTACAAAAACGCACAGCCTTAAAATTTAAATTCAAACTCAGCGTTGCGGCCGCACGTTCCAAAACAATAACACATTTCTCATAGCATTTTTTCGGATTACATCTCTATTTTCGTTGTCCTCTTATTACTGAGAAGTAAAAACAAGAACAAAATCTACTTCCATACCTGATGTCTGTAGGAACAGACGAAAGCTTGTAAAAAATTAAAAAGACCGTAGGCAACTTGAATTTATAAATGGAGATCATATCATTCATATACAGGTTCGGGGTTGATGTATGTTATTTATATAATTTGCGATGATGTATTCTCGCCATTTAAATCATTAACATCTATATTTGTTTTTTTGAAGAATGATTCACGAATTTATAAATTATAATTGCACATTTTAATTGAAACATATATATATGTGACGTCGTCCCCTGGTCGCAGCGCCAACCGTGACGTTCTATCCTAGTCTACCACGGCATGAACTGTGACGTCCCTAAACAGCACCAATTGTGACTTCCTCGCCGCGGCGGCAGCCGTTCGCTCCTCGCTGCTCCGTTCGGGTGTCGCTGCTCCAAATGTGACGTTCTAACCTTTTGGTGATTCGGGTGGGAATCTGGTTAGATTTGATATCAGCCTCGTCGTTCCCAACTCGCTTCCAACGCCTGGTTACCGAAGTAACTACTTTGATTCCCAGTCTGCCTACCCACGTTGTGAATTGATCTAGGCAGAGTAAATCAATCAGTCGTCGGGGCCGTACTGCAAACCGAGTTCAACGGGGGTGATACCACACAAATATGCATAAAAGACAATAAAATGAAGACTCAAAAGTTCAAAGTATCAAAGAAAAAGGTAACAAACTTTATGTCTAGTTGTTCGATACATAGGACTGCATCTATCTCCCGACCGGTTCTATGGATTGTGACACGTCGTTTTCCGCTAGGCAAGTTTTAACACTTCAAGTCGTCTGCTCTCTAAGAAATTGGTGTTTCGGTAGGTCTTTGGACGAAAGTCAAAAAAAAAAAAAAATTATTTCGGTGATCTGGATCTAAGTCGCTCTTCAAAACAATTGTTCTTGGTTTGAAGAGGGTTCCGGAATGTGCGTGAATCTTGGTCAGCTATCTGCGAGGCTTGCTTCAACTGAAGACTGACTCTGGGAACTGCTGGAATTCAACTCTGCTTGTTGTGGCTTCGTTTATATGGGCGCCGACCAAAACCGGGGTGAGTTTGTCGGCGCCGGGGGTTTCCTCGATAATTCTAAATACATATCCACCTCTCTGGTTAGGAATTTCCACCTTTTTTCCATTTTTGGGAACCTTTCCTCACTCCCACCTTCTCATCATACTTCAGAGGGGCGTGAACCTCCCTCCCCACATCTTCGTAGCAACCTCTCTTACTCATCCTCCAGATGGGCTGCAACAGCCTCCCTCGTGCGTCACGTGATCAACATTCGACCAATGATGTCTCAGTCGGGCGTGGACGACTCCGCGGCTTTGTTTCAGGGAGAAAAAAATATCTTGCTTAACTAAAAAAAAATTATCTCTTCTTTTTCCCTTTTCTTCCTCTTAATCGCCGTATCATTTCTCTGGCCGCGAACGGGACAATATGACAATGGCGGTCATAACTCTTGTTCTACACGTGGTTTACGTCAGGTATTTTATCGCTAATTATCAGAATGCGTGGTCTTCTTAACACGGTCTTGAAAAGAAAACATCTCCAAAGTTTCAGTCAGTCTGTCGCCACGAAGAAAAAAAAAACATTTCTAGGTTCCCATTCATTTTCCTTCGGTACATATTTCTGATAACATAATTTTATTATCGCAGGCCAACGATGTTCCGTCGAAGGAAAATCGGTCAACGGAAACTAGTAGGTGGTCCTTAATTTTTCATATCTGTCCAAAATCCCTTTAGTTGCCTGTTTTTCGTCACTTATCGAAATAACATTTTCATTTGAATTTTTTTTCTTTGGCCAGCCGGTCTGTAGTTGATAATACGATGTCTTCCCGTACCAATAGTTTGTTTTCATATCCTTAGATAACACAGCCGATGGCAAAGCATATCTGATTCTTTCTTTCTTTCCCTCTCTTTCCACTCAGAATTTCTCTGTCATTGTAATGACACTCTTTCGCCATTTGTTACTTATCAAAATATCCTTTTATCCATTGTCTCTTAGCCGTGTGTGTGTTCTTGCTTATCACTCACGATTCGGTTCTTAGCCTCTCCTCTTTCCTCTTTTCTTTCTTTACCCTTTCTGCCTCGTTAAATGGTGCCACATATATATATATATATATATATATATATATATATATATATATATATATATATATTTCCTGTTTATAGGTTATTTTCGTAGACACAATTTATTTAAGTAAATACTATGTTTTTTTTAATTAAAGAGTATTAATTACATTTACTGACCTGAATGTTCGAGAAATTTCGTAGGAAGTATGCGTTTTTTGACAGGAATCGAACGAGTATTTCTATACGGAAAACGTCATTTGACATAACGTGCTCTACCATTTAGTTACGGAGAAGCATCTGCTTAGCAAAGTCCGAATTTCTGTATTATATAAAAAATAACGTATAAACAGAAAATATGTTAGAATAATTGTTGGACTTAAACCATTTTATAATATGTTGTCATTTTGTACACTAAGTAAAAAAATCGACGAATTCCCTGTGTTTATAAACAGTTATTCTGACAGTAATTTCTCGTACATACTTTTGAATTAATTAAAAGACAAAGAATTTATTTAAATTAATTGTATCTATAAAAATAACTTATAAACAGAAAATATATTAAAATAATTGTCTGATTTAATCCATTTCCTAATACACACACATACATACATATATATATATATATATATATATATATATATATATATATATATATATATATCAAGAGATATGAACCGTATCTATAAATCTGCTGTATATTTTAGGTCGCTCTATACAGATAGATCTCAATAGATATTGAACATCTAATTAGGCGTTTGTCTCTCGACAAAATCTTTCTCCGTCTCTTCCATTAACTCTATGTTGTGTAGAGAAATAAATGCATAACAATGCAACAAAAAAGTCTCTCTCTGTTTTTCCTCTCTTTATGAATCGATCGACTTTCTAAATGCCTATCAGTTTGATTTTTTTTTCTTTTCGATCAATTGATCGATATACCTTTGCGCAATTTTCCAGATCACTTTTTTTTTCATTTTCGTGGCATAGTGATTATGCTTCTTTTAGTCTGAGGCAAATGCAAAGATTGGTTGAAGAAAAAATATTGACATGCATCGTTTAGTCATTTGCGGAAAAAACATTTCTGGCGGGGAAAAAGCTGCATTTTAAATACGAATTGTTTGCTTATCTTGAACACGGGCTACAAAGTTCAATGGAGAATAACACATACACACGCACTTTCCCTTCACTCCGCCTCTATCGTTCTTTCTCTCTCTCTCTCTCTCTCTCTATATATATATATATATATATATATATACACACACACACACACACACAGTCAGGTCCCAAAAATTTGACATCATTTTAAAAGCTATTATCTTGAAAACTACTAAGTCTAGCTCAGTGAAATTGAACAGATTAGGTTTATTATGGGATCGATTTCATATTTCGCCAATATGTACACCGCTTGTGACACGTCACACTCCAAGTCAGTAGTTAAGCTCTTGCCAAACACGTTGTAGCATGTCTCAGGTAACATTATCCAGTGCGGAAGTGATTCTCTGCTTGAGGACTTCAATGCTGGCAGGAAGAAGGGTCACCTAGCCCAGTCTCTTCATATATCCACATAAAATTTTGTACTGAAGGCACGCTGAACTGTCTTAGGTGACTGTGTGCGAGCATATTCCAAGACGTAAAATAAATTCTCTTTGGGAGTGAATGGAATGGCTCAACCTTAAAAAGAGAACAAAAATAAAACATTAAGTATAAAATCTTGATCTGTTTCTATACTTTCTTTGAAAATTCGAGGTTATTTCAACAAGAATTGGCAAAATAATTGCCCTGAGAAATGATGTCAAATTTTTTGTGACATCCTGTATATATGATGAACTCTCCCATCGTTTTTGACGTATGGTTGCCTTTCAGTTTTTATGTTTATGTTTCGTTTGAGACAACAATCCTGCACGGGATTTGCAAATAAATCCACACGAAGGGCATATTGAAGTGTTGACCGTTATATGGGCTCATGTATTAGCCCGAGATTTAGTATTAATTCTTAATATCTCTCTCTCTCTCTCTCTCTCTCTCTCTCTATATATATATATATATATATATATATATATATATATATATATATATATATATATATATATATATTTCGAATTATATATATTACGAATTATATATATAACGAATTATACTCGTCGGGGCACAGTTCTATGGGTAAGTGAAACTCGGATGAGTTCCACCACGGAATATGTGATCGACTCGCGCTATATCGAATCTAATTCGTTACCTCTGCGTCGCCAAGGCCCGTTGGTACAGTTGGTGTGGCGTTTGCCTCCTATCGTAACTAACGGGTTTCAATTCTCGGTACTGGATGCGCACTGCTGCTGAGTCCCAAATATAGGACGAAACGGCCGTCCAGTGCTTTCTGCATTCACTTAAGGTTTCTTCCAGACTCTATAAATTACTTAATTATGATAATAATTTCTAACACACGCAAGCATATATATACACACTAGACCACTGACATTGTTTAAACCAGTTCACGATACAAAATCTTTAGATAACAATATTGTTTATATATTTTAATTTTTATTTAATGCTGGTAGAAGAAAGTCTATTATTCCACTAGGCATTGTAGTTAATACATTTCATGAAACATTGAAGTAATAGCTTAAAGCTTGTGTACTCTATTAAAAGGAAAGTATAAGTTAATAAATATTTTTCCGGAGCGAACGAACAGCATCCAAAACGCCTTAATGCTAATATATCCTGATTTAAAGTATGAAAATAAATTATTTTTCCTTATCAATAGATATATGTTTTGCTTCTTTACATTAGATGATATTTTTTCCATAAAATATAATTTGAATAACAAACAATAATTAATACTAAAGACAAGAAAAATAGTTTTATTGTTCCATTGGGCTTTCAATGTTGACACCTTGCGTGAAAATTTGCAGGTGCTGTCATTTTCAAAATAATAAATATGTTTTATTATACGTATTTTTTCCTCGCATCTCTTTCAAAATACGTAAAGACAGCACATCACCCTGCCTTTATTTATTTATTTACTATCAAGTCAAATGACACAAATAGCCTTTCCACCTTTTACGTCGTTGTTTACAGGAATAAAGTTCTAATGCAGTGTAGTCAATTATATAAATAGACGTTGCCGTATGCATATTTCAATTTTGTTTAATAATGTTATTCTAATGTGTTACGAATGTTTATTTGACATACACACATTATAAATGAAATATGATACTGAAATGTTTATTTATATATGCAGATTGATATAAGAATGTGTATCAAAAACAAATAAAGAATTTCCGATTAAAAATTACGTAAAGACAGGAAAAAACTGCCCGAGCTGAAGAATCCATCTCTAATTTTTATAAAATGTGTCGCTTCTCTCGGCAATGGTTTAAGCTTATGCACCTAAAGTAGTGTTTAAGCTGTATCTCGTAGATACACATATATACATATATACATACATACAAGATTAGAGTTTCAGTTGCTGCGGCTACACACCGAGCGAAGTTAAGCAACATCGAGTTTGGTCAGTTTCTGGATGCGTGACTGCTTGGCAATACCAGGTAAGCTTGGATGTCTAACCGTGGTTTAATGGATAATGGCTCAGGATTTTTAATCAGTTAGTCGAGTGCCGAATCCCATCTGGTTCGTTGGGAAAGGAATTAATCCATTTCCCCCCACCCCCTACAATTATGGGCTAATTATTTGCATAAATAAAACTATTATTATATCACCCACCATCAAAAATCAAATTGCGTATGAAGCATTATGATTTTGGCATTAAATAACCCCAAATAATTAAGTTGCTTCTAAATAAATCCAATTAACCAACGAACCAGAGTTTGATATATATAGTTAGAACGTTGGCTATCTGACCATGAGACACGGGTTCGAATCTCACCATGGTCGATTTGTGTCAGTGTGTGTGTGTGTGTGTGTGTGCGTGTGCGTGTGTGTGAAAGAGATGACTTCTCAGAAGACAATTCCATCGTGCAGAACCGTTGGAAAGTACCCTGAAAAAAGTCATTCCACGCGTTGACCTAAGCTTTTTGAGCGGAATTCGTTAGACGAATCTGTTCGCAAGCCATTGCGTGTTACAAATCATTATTACCCAGAGTCCAGTCGTACGGGCCGTGTTCAAACTGGTGACCCTGCCATATTAGTCGTTCTCTCCCCTAAAAAGAAACTTATATCTAAAATCAGAAAGAGACAATTGTAATTTCTGAGATATATTGTTAGGAAGGACGGCTTGGAAAAATCAATACTCAGAGGACGTATTGTGATGGAGAGAAACAAAGATGACATTACCTCATGGTGGTGCGTGAAATGATGATAGAGAAGGTGCAAATTTTATTAGTAAATAGACAAACGCTGCTTAGAGAGAAAAGAGAAAGGAAGTTGTAGAGAGCCATGAAACAAGAGTTACAGAGACTAGCAAAGCTAGAGGGGAACAAAGATGACATTACCTAATGGGTTTGTGAGAAATGATTGAAGAGAAGATAGTATTAGTAAAAATGGTAAAAATGGTATTAGTAAATAGCCAAACGTTGATTAGAGTGCGAGAGGAAAGAAGTTGTGGAGAGCCATGAAACAAAACTTATTGAGGTTGTCCTATGACTATCAAATTATCCAAGATCTTTTTCCTTATAGTGTTAAAATCTAAACGAATTGAATATTATTGAACGGAAGACAACTTTTTCTTGATAAAAAATGGATGCATATTAAATCATGGCCGAGTAGGTGCAAATCGTATTAGTAAATATTCAAACATTGTTTAGTGAGACAGGAGAAAAGAAATTGTGGAGAGCCATGAAACAGGAGCTATTGAGTTTAACAGAACTAGAGGGTATCAGTGAGAACTTTACCTAATGGATGGTAGAGAAGGCACAAATCATCTTAGTGCGTTAGTCAAACGTTGTTTCTTGTGACGAAAGATGAATTTTGGAGAGCACCAAAATACAAGTTGTCCATAAAGTTCGTGTGCACCTTAAAAAATGTATAACTTTATTTGTATTTGCGATAGAAATAATTTGTAAAAAGCATTAGAAAGAAGTAAATCTATAGTTTTTAAGGTAAAATGTCCTCCATCATTAGCAATAAAGGGGTAATACGATTTTGCAGTTCACGGAAAACATTTGCCAATAGATTTAGAGTAATGCCTGAAATCAAATTAGTTATTTTAGCTATACTTAAAACTAGGTACGTTAAACTTCATAACATTTTTTACACATTATTTCTATCGCAAATACAAATAAAGTTATAATTTTTTTTAAAGCGCACACGGACTTTATGGACACGCAGTAGAATCTATTGAAGAAGTTGTCAGAACGGGTGTTTAACCGTAAGAACTTCACCGAATGGATTTGTGGGAATGAATGGCAGAGAAGTTTGTTGCTTAATATGACAAGAGAAAAGAAGTTATGGATACCCATGAAACAGAACATATTGAGGTTGTCCTGTGACAATTAGATTATTCAAGCTCTTTTTCCTCATAGTGATAAAATCTTCAAGATCACTTACGAGATGCCCGGTCAAGATCGATTACGAGATTCCCGTTCAAGATCACTTAAGAGATACCTGGTCAAGATCGATTATGAGATTCCGGTTCAAGATCATTTACGAGATGCCCGGTCAAGATCGATTACGAGATTCCCGTTCAGGATCACTTAGGAGATTCCCGTTAAAGATCACTTACGAGAAACCCGGTCACGATCGATACTGAGATTCTCGTTCAAGATTACTTACGAGATGCCGGTCAAGATCGATTACGAGATCCCCGTTCAAGATCACTGAAGAGTTACCTGGTCAAGATCGATTATGAGATTCCGGTTCAAGATCACTTACGTGATGCCCGGTCAAGATCGATTACGAGATTCCCGTTCAGGATCACTTAGGGGATTCCCGTTCAAGATCACTTAAAGAGATGCCCGGTCAAGATCGATTATGAGATTCCCGTTCAGGATCACTTAAGAGATTCCCGTTCAAGATCACTTACGAGATGCCCGTTCAGGATCACTTAGAAAATTCCCGTTCAAGATCACTTACGAGATGCCCAGTCAAGATCGATTATGAGATTCCCGTTCAAGATCACTCACGAGATGCCCAGTCAAGATCGATTATGAGATTCCCGTTCAGGATCACTTACGAGATGCCCGGTCAAGATCGATTATGAGATTCCCTTTCAAGATCAACTACGAGATGCCCGGTCAAGATCGATTATGAGATTCCCGTTCAGGATCACTTAGGAGATTCCCGTTCAAGATCACTTACGAGATGCCCGGTCAAGATCGTTTATGAGATTCCCGTTCAGGATCCATTAGGAGATTCCCGTTCAAGATCACTTACCAGATGCCCGGTCAAGATCGATTATGAGATTCCCGTTCAGGATCACTTAGGAGATTCCCGTTCAAGATCAATTACGAGAAACCCGGTCAAGATCGATTATGAGATTCCCGTTCAAGATCATTTACGAGATGCCCGGTCAAGATCATTTACGAGGCACCCGGTCAAGATCGATTACGAGATGCCCGGTCAAGATTAATCACATGATGCCCTGTCAAGATCGATTACTAGTTGCCCGATCAACATCACTTATGAGATACCCGGTTAGATCGATTACGAGATGCCTGGTTAAAATTTATTCCGAAGTGGCCAGTCAAGAACAATTACAAAGAACCATCTTTGAATTTTGTCAAGAATCCAGAGATATACAGCAGGAGCAGATATGGCAGTAATATTCAATGCACTGACAAATGGTAGATTTATAATTTCTGATGAGAAATATTTTTTTTCTGTCACGACACAGTGAGATAACTTTCATAGCAGTATTTTCCGTCTGTAAAAACTCAAATCCATGTTTTTAAATAAGCTCGTTAAATAGAGACTTCCATGGCGCCAGAATGGTTCAGACATATCTAAATTGTTAGCTTCAGCACTACACAATCACAAACCAAGAAAGGTATCAAATAACATAAACATCACTTGAGGACCAACGACACCAGTAATAGACAAAACGGATAGAACATGTAAAGTGAAGTGAAAATACTTAATGAAGTTTTTAACATTACACGCTACATAAAATAGAAGATTCAAAAGGAAACGCCCATCAATACTGGAAAGAGTGATAACAGCTACTTGGCTTGAGAAACTTGTTTTTCTAAAAACGTCTTTTAAGAGATAGTTTTTTTATTTTTTATTTTTTTTATTTAATTTCAACCGAAAACAGTACTGGCTTTTCGGTAAATGAATGCCAAATGTTTTCTCGAACAGAAAAGACAAATATTACTATTACCTTTGAAAAATGTGGGTGTAACAAATATATATGATGAATCGAAAAAACAAAATGAAAACTAGAAAGGCCAAAAGTGATCATTAATAATTCCTTGTCTCGGATTTTGAATGCGGTTAGCGACTGTGTTCTGTGACAGTGCTCGCTAAACTAGAAATAGCTCTTGACCACTATTTTAGGCATCCTACGCGCATAATGTGTTTGTATGAATAAGCTTTGGGTAGATGTAAAGTCACTTTTGTAATATTTGCAACAGTTCTAATTTATTTCGAAATGTTTGTATAGTAGTGTACTGAACAGTAAACATATTAAATAATTCGAAAATCTGTTCTATATTCTGTGCATTACTTCTTTTGCTTACTACGCTACTTATGTTATGCGTTGCTTTCCTCTGTCAGTCTTTCTGTCAATCTACCCTATGTGTATCAAATTTTCCGAGCCCACTTTCCTCATTAGGTGTTCTCGATATTCTGTCTCTTTATTATGTTAATATGAATCTCTTTTTGGATTCCAATCTCTAAAACTTTATAGTTGTTCACATATTCTGTTTATGTTATTCCCAGCATCCATCTGTAGAACGCCATTTCCGTTGCTTTAAGTCTCTTCTCCATCTGTGAGAAGATTTTACGGCATTAGCTGCGATATAGGAGTATTAATATTACTTAACAATATAGTGCTATTTTCTTTGGTTCTAACGAATATTTTCTGTTTCTTAATACTTTGCTTAGCTTTTCGAAGGCCTTTTTTCGATTAAAACATCATCTATGAAAGACGCGCCCACAAGACATGCGAGGTTGTAAACAAATTTAGCGCGTTATCAAGATGAGTCAGAAATCTCTGAATTCTAATCCTTCCTGAATTCTCAAACATTTCTGATCAAATGACTTGTGTACTTATTACCCGTAATTGTCTTAAATGAGTTCAATTTTCAGATTAATTATTTTCAATATTAATTCACGATTTGACTTTTATTTAAACGGTCATAGGTTATTCGATTTAGAAAGTTGTGATGAAAAAAAATGAGTTTAAAAAACGACCAAGTATAATTAAAACCAAATCGTTACAAATTTTGCGTGAAAGACAGCGGAAATAATCGATTTTATATTCTAAGTGCAAATGAAGTCGATCACCTGATATATTTAGCCATGTTTCTGTACCGCTGCCCATGTCACCAGCGTGCAATAGCCTAAGACAGAAAATTAATACTCGTTCACCCACTCACCTTTGTAGCTGCGAAGTTTTGGTTTGTTATAGTAAGAAATGATACAATTACATGCCTTTCCTCTATATCGCATCAAGGATATTTTGGAACCGTAAGAAATACTATCCCTAAAATTTTCCAAATTTCACGTTATTCTATATGGAGCACATTTCATAAAAATAATATTACAGAGTTGTTCATAGATGAATGTTTTAACCCATTAAATATTTACAGAGACCAAAATTTTCTGGTAATCTTATTAACATCAATAATTATTCCTAACAAATTAGATATTATCTGAAAAACATCTAATTACTACGTGACTCATAAAATACACTCGAGTGTTGTTTATTTTTTTTTAAATCTGTAAGTATTTACTGCTATTACTCCTATATACACCCTTGTGCAAATTAACTGAATACGGTCAGTTTTAGACACATTAGAGAGACAGGGTGTAATCGGTTTGTTTTTTTTTTCCTCAGATTAGGTCATTTGCAGTAGTGTGCAGTAATATGAATCTATTTTCAGGGTATATAATGGAATTTGTTTGGCCTTGAAAAATATTGCGTCATCCGTGATTGCATCAAATTCTCATCACGCTCAGACTCTACTGTTTCGATTGTCGATTAGTTGTCCTACGGCCATTGTCTGCGATGGGTGTTACTCCAAGGAAGCTTACGAAAATTGTAACGCTGCACGAACACACTGCCAATCCTTACCAGTGAGCAGATTAGAGTACTAAAGGTTTACCCTGAAACTATCATTATGTAAATCCACTCAAGAATTTGTGGTCAGTCTGCCAGGAAAGACTTCGTGGAATGGTCATACGAAGTACTAAAATGTGCACTGAGTCATATTTCATTGGAAAAATAAGAAAAAAAGTAAATAATAACGGAATTATTTGTTTGGTTTCAATTAATTTGGACAAGGATGAAGGAGTGAATGCCGAACAATCTGTTCACAGATGAACATGAGAATTGAAGCAATGTGCTGCTAAGGAAGAATGCTGAGGATACCATGGATCGAAGGACTGTTGAAATTTCTAGGATACGTAATAATGAAAGGAGGCTTAGAACGTTTGATACTTACAGCACAGATTGAGGGCAAGAGGAATAAATGAATACCATGGAAAGAGAGAAAAATAAGGAATGGTTAAGAATAATCTCAAAAATAAGGAAATGGCGTTGAAAGTATCAGGAATAAGCTGGGAATTGTATGAGACATCATAAGTAAAGAGGGCTCAGAAGATTTGATACTCACAAGACAGATTGAAGGAAAGAGGAACAGAGGAAGGCCATGGAAAGAAGATGATAGAGAAAAAGAAGGAATGAGTAAGAAGAATCTCAGAAATATGGAAATGGTGTTGAAAGTATCAGGAATAAGCTGAGAATTGTAGGAGAAATAAGGAAAGAAGGCTTAGAACATTTGATACTCACATGACAGATTGAAGGAACAGAGGAATACCAGAGAAAGTGGATGAGAGAGAAAAAGAAGGAATGATTTAAAATAATCTCAGAAATAAGTAAATCGTATTGAAAGTATCAGGAAGAAGCTGAACATTCCAGAACGCATAATGAAGTAAGAAATCTTCAGTCAGTAGTGTGCCATGCGCGATACACGTTTAGGCGATCATGTATCTTTCGGTATATGACTAACGAGACAGAATTGTTCCCGCAGTCGGTTGCCATTTCATTCTACGGTAGACTAGTTGCCTTAGATGGGGATAGAAGAAGAGGCTTCATAACTTTCCCAAGGGTATTAGCTGCATCTAACTGGAATTCGAACTCTGCTCTCCGTTTACTCAATCCGAACCGCTAGGAATTTAATATTCCCAGTGCTTATTCAAGACAAAAGAAAAAAAAAGGTTGTATCTGGTTTTAGGAGCCTATGTGAAAAGATAACAAAATAAAGCGTCAAAAAATACTTCGAGCAGCAAGTGAAGGCAAGTTGTAGATAACGACTATCTGCCAAGTCATGAAATGAAAAAAACATAAAAAGAAAGGTGAAAAAAGATACTTTATTTACATTATTCTGACTATTGTCCTCTTTGTCGCCATACTTATTAAAACGTTTCGGCCGTTGACGCTCCGGCCTCCCTCAGGTGGTTGGAATGTCGAACTGAAATCTTTATTTCGCTCATTGGGGTAGACTGTTCTAGCCAAAACGTTGTAATAAATATAGCGACAAAGATGAGGACAACAGTCCGAATAATGTAAATAATGTACATAATACCTCATCTCAGAAATATAGACAGTTACTGAAAGGCCGAAACATTGTAATAAATATGGCGACAAAGATGAGGACAATAGTCCGAATAATGTAAATAATGTACATAATACCTCATCTCAGAAATATAGACAGATACTGAAAGGCCGAAACATTGTAATACATATGGCGATAAAGATGAGGACAATAGTCCGAATAATGTAAATAATGTACATAATACCTCATCTCAAAATTATAGACAGATACTGAACGGCCGAAACGTTGTAATAAATATGGCGATAAAGATGAGGACAATAGTCCGAATAATGTAAATAATGTACATAATACCTCATCTTTGAAATATAGACAGATACTGAAAGGCCGAAACGTAGTAATAAATATGGCGACAAAGATGAGGACAATAGTCCGAATAATGTAAATAGTGTACATAATACCTCATCTTTGAAATATAGACAGATACTGAAAGGCCGAAACGTTGTAATAAATATGGCGATAAAGATGAGGACAATAGTCCGAATAATGTAAATAATGTACATAATACCTCATCTCATAAATATAGACAGATACAGAAATCAAAAGACACAAGAAAGAAGGCGAAAAAAGATATTTATGGTAAATTATACGGTTTGGTTTGTTTTGGTTTGTTTTGGTTTGTTTTACGGCATATCAACGCCACAGTGTGTTATTTACTTTCGACAAGTTTTTTTATTGCTTGTACATTTTTCAAAAAGGTATTGCTGGTAATAGTTATTTTTTTTTCTTTAAAAATATATTGCTCGTAAGAGGTTTTTCTTCAAAAATGTATTGCTGGTATTTTTTTTTTTTTTACCAACTGTGTAGCTGGAATTTTTTTTTCTAAAATGTATAGCTGGTATTAAAACCAATTTTTACACTTTCATATTGTTTTGACCCCATTTTGGGGTTAACCATTTGACCATAGCTGTGACCCTAACAGATAAAGGTGGACCTGGAAACACACGCAGTTAACAGGTAGTTCCACGCTCCTCCAAACCTTCTAATTAGAGGCCTTGCTGACGGATAAATTTATCGTCTTATCCAGGATACGGATGTAGTTTATCCTAATAACCAGGCGGGTAAGTTATCCGGAAACGGTGTAATGCGGACATTAGTGTTAATCGAAGCAGTCGAAATTCGAACTCTCTTGGATGGTTCTGTGTCGGTAAATGTTTCTACTTTAGTAAATAAGTGAAAAAAAAAAAAAAAAAACACAGAAAAAATCTTCGCAGCAATTGAATTCACACACAAGTGCAAGGTCAGACTGCTAATGGAAACAGAATAAAAGAAGAAAAAAAGTCGAATTTAAAAGTGCTAACCAGCAGGAAGTCTCCTGTAAGAAGTGATTACATTTCTGTACCAAATCCATATGCATCAGTTAGTTAGACATCAAAGGAACAACTCTCAAGAGATGAGGGTCAAAGTCCAAAATATTGGTTTCTGGCTTTTTCTAGAAACATTAAGATTTTCTTCACCTCGTCTAGTCTGGCACAAAATAAAATATGCGAATCACAACTGAAGACATTATGACAAACTTGTTAACCATAACTTGGACAGGCGAGCATTTATGGAATATGAAAATATGCTTATCTTGATATAAGAAAATATTAAATGGGTGTACGCTAAAGATATATGCTGAACTCAAATTAAATAACCATGTATCAGATTATTTTTGTAAAGGCCGCTTAGTCAGACAAGTATTTTGAATTCTGCATCGTTTCTGCTGTATATATATGTATGCATATATATATATATATATATATATATATATATATATACACAGATACTTACATACATAAACATATATATATATACATACATACATATATATATATACATATATATATATATATATATATATATATATATATATATAATTTTACGGTGTGCTATAATCTCAGAAATAAGTATATAAGGCTTAGAAAGTTCAATAACTAAGCATGTAAGCGTATGTAACTATAAAAGTGTATATTAAAGCCAGCAACCTATCGCCACTTGCACACGCACACACACGAACCCACACACACAATAAATTTCTCTCGGAATAATAAATTTGGAAAAATCTGGCAATTTAAAATTTGCTATATATATATATATATATATATATATATATATATATATATATATATCTGTCTGTCTTACTATCTATTCATCTCTCTCTCTCTCTCTCTCTCAGTTTTTATATATATATATATATATATATATATATATATATATATATATATATATATATTCTGTGCATTTTCGGAAAGATGCTCCCGATCTCCGAAACGAACAGAGACCGGTCAGTTGAGTAAAAAATAGTAATAACACTTACTTTTATTTGCGAAATATATTGCCACTTTTTCGCGACCTATAACTTTCCTGTAGGATGTATGGCAAGTTCAATAAGAAAAAAAAGAGATATGCAACGTCAGGGGTTACATAGAAACACTGTTACGTGATCACTGTAATTATAAATGTTTAGTACATAAAATAACAAGCGTTTCTTTAGTAAGCCTTTCAACAACACAAGGTAAGTACACTGCTCCTTTCCCTACTGACCAACAGTCTTTTTTCTCCAAACATTCCCAAGGACCTGAAGAAAAAAGTGAATAGATATGGACGTATCCCATGTGCCTTACCAAGGACATTTAATAATATTAACAAAAATTGTATTTTTTTTCTGTTATAATGTCGAGGCAACTAACAAAATAGGAGACTTGGCCCATCCGCCGGCCGTTTCAAAGGAGTGCAATCCGTGATAGTATCATTTTTGTCTTGAAGGAGGCGGAGATGCGACACCCACACACGCGAACTCACACCAGTCATCACACCGGTCACCGCATCGCAAACCTGATAGTGCCCAACACCATCCCTTTCTTCGGAAAACGATATTTCAGGTGGTATAGCAGTATGATATGCTGTGTGTACACCAGTAGGCTAGGGCATAGCTCCAACTAGATGATATGACAGCGACAGCTCAAGAGGAAACATGTGTTTCAAGGAGAGATCCTGCACGGCAATACCTCTTTGTTTGACCTCACCGAACGTGAGAACACTATCCTCCCCACTGAAAATCCCAAGAGCCCAAAAGTGTCTGGGTTTAAAAGGGATCTTGACTAGAACCACGTCCCCAACCCTCAGTCCGTTCTGTAAAGGCACACGAGAATGACCCTAGGGCCTTTCACTGAGGTTTATCAGGTATTCAACGTACCATAAGGCCCTAAATTTCTGCAGGCATCGGTTACGCACCTTCATGGTTATGACGAGTCTCTCTCTAGCTGGCATGGAGGGAGCAAAATCCCTATAATTCAGGTTTAGCAGCATCCCAGGATTCTCATCTGGCCTCAAAAACATGTTACTGCTCTCTCACCACAGATACCTGATAAGTGGAATATCGGATTAATGGTTAGTAGGGTGCAATAATCTATTTCACCTCGGCCAACCATCTTGTGGGGGTAGATTTTGATAGTTCATTCTCAGACACCACCAAACCAGGGAGAGGAAATTCGAATAGGGCAGAATTTGATTCTGCTGAAAATTGTGTCACAACCAACCTCTTGAAAACCTGGTCATCTACCAGGAAGGTCTTTGAATTGACATTGTAGATGGCGGTCGGAATGCAATGCAAGTTGGTAAAACGTATCTAGGACTGAAGGTAGGACAAATCCCCTATGTCCGTCACCACCTTAATATGCACTGTTTTGCCGCTGAAACATATGAAGAGGAGCAAATGCAAAATCATCTCCTTACTACCTTCTCTAAGCCCATGTAGTCAAGTCCAGTATTTTTTAAGGGAAAATCCATTTCCACCCGTGAACTGGGTAATTTGGCTGCGTTGGGAGGCAGGAACTGTCTGGCATTATACTTCCTGCAAAAGGCACCCACTAACAACGACATCTCAGTTCAACCAAGGTTGACTCAAATCCCAACTGCTAGTACTTGACCTGGCAATCCTTTATGATGAGCTTGGATATTGGGTGATGCTTAGCTAACAGGATAGGATGTTTAACCTCAATTTCGAAGTGAAGTGATCTACTGATTCTTTCGCATGACCCGATAAGGCTCTTTCTGTCAATGAATAGATGAAGGTCCCACATCAACCTCAAGGACACATGGCACAGTGGATAAAGGCGTTAGTTAGATCCAGTGACAGGACCCAAAGAGTGGGAGTTCAATATCCGGCAGTGGATAACTTGGAGAGGGTAATTAATAGGAGGTAACTGATAACTGACAACCATTAAAAATGGCACGTGGAACTAGAACAGTCTAACCTAGTGACCGAAATAAACGGTTCAGTTCGATATTCGAACCACCTGAAGAAGGCCGGAGCGTACAACGCCCGAAACGTTGTAATAAATAAGGCGAAAAAGATGAGGACAATAGTTCGAATAATGTAAATATGTCCATCATCTTTAACTTTGTACTATTATTTCATTTTTTAGAATTTTAATCTTCATAAAATAAACAGCGCTTAGAGTTAGTTCCGGCCAGTTCAAATTACTATAAAATCTAAACATTTATCTGAAAACACGAGACATGTTTTTAAATTGCGTTGTCAAATTTACATTTTCATATAGGTCAAATGCATGGCACAAAAACCGTTTACAAATATGTAAACTGCCAGCAGTATGAAACCGCTTACTCAGAGCAATACTTATTAATTGCTTTGAGCGAGTGAAGCCTGTTGGTGTAGGCGAAAAACCATCCTTGTCCGAACCTTGTTAAAATGACCAACCGATTAATGTACCAAATAACAGAAAAATAACATCACTTGAGGACTAACTGCAGTAGCAACAACTAAAATATATATAACATGTCACTGGAAAAAAGAATAATGACATAATTAAGATGTTGAGATTCCAACCCACTTCAAACAAAAGGTTAGTAAGGAACAAGCTATTAACACTGGAGAGAGATATAACAGCTACTGAAATATAATTCCCCATTTTCCTGAATCTTTATGAAAAAGATTTTATAAAATTTCAACCATCAGTAGTACTGACTGCTCGGTCAATGAATGCCAAATGTTTCCTTATAAGATAATGGCTAATTAACATTTACACTGTCGTAATATTGATATAGCGAATGGCATTAGATTTTCTTGAGCAACAGAAATTTCGTATTGTTATAAAAAAAATAAAAGGAATGCTGATAGAATTACTATGACAAAACCGTTGCACTTCCTAACCCTGATCTATTGACGCAATATTCACAAGACTCTCCTTCCGTCTGTTATCCAATTAGTTGTGTTTTGTTTTGAGATACATAACACGCTTATTTCATGGGTTTCTGTTAATTTATTTATCTGTTACCAGTTTTGGTGTACTTTTATCGATAATAGATACTGATGAAAAAAAAAAAATGCTAATTATTAGGTTGGTGCAAAAATAATGACGTAATAATGTCGTTTTTTGACGTAATTTTTAACGTCAAAAAACGACATTAATACGTCATTATTTTTACACCAAACTAATATATGGTCTTAAAAGTGAGGGATATTCGAACACACCGTCATGAATTTGATGGAGCAAGATTTGTTTCATAAAATAGACAAAGAACTGCTAAATGAAAGGATAATTAAATCAAGTGAAAATACATCTGCCATTCTATGGTTTATGAGTCTAATTCGTGACGTTAAACAATTTCGTACAGCCGAAAGAGAATTTGTTTCTCGAACTGACATCGTATAGTGTTTGCAGCTGCCATGTTCGTTAAGATCTAAGCTGCTGCGACTTTCCAAAGATTCTTTTAATTAATAGCCGTGAATTGCCATGACTTATCAGGATTGATAGTAACTTAATTTTTCGTTGCATTTTGCACGGTTTGGAAATCAGACTGGCACCCCGTAAATAAAAAAAAAATGTCCTGATTACACTGTTATTAATTCTCTTATCTGTCGTGGACAAATGAACGAAACATGCTTTACTCAAAAGTCTTTATACAAAAGTAAACGACACAGGTTAGCCAAGTTTGAGAACATCTTTTTATTTGTTTTTAATCATTTCACCCCAAGAAAGGGACTAAAGCCACTTCAACGCAGTGGGATAGACAGAGTGAAACAATATAAGAAAAAAAGAAATATTATTAAGAAGCGAGAACAATAAAGTATAGGAAATTAGAAAATAGAAGATAACGATTCATATTAATTTAGATTTTTGAAGATTAATCCTTACTGGAAAATAAAAATTTGACAGAGTTCTACTAGAGGGAAGTGAGAGAAAAGAAGCTGTTAGCATAAAATTTTCTTTACATCTAACCATTTCAACTGTAATTTGATGAGACCATTCCGCCAATCTAGTACTGCGCTTAAATTCATAGTTTCCTCAGAAGAAATACGATGAAAATATTTATAGAAAAGTCATAGGGAAGCTATATTACAAAGATAGGAAGATGAATGAAAATAAGATACAAGGTCAGGAATAATAAACACATATATTATTATATTTTACTTTCTTCTTCTTCTTCTTCTGCTGCTGCTCCTGCATCTGCTTCTTCTCCCTCCTTCCTCTTCTTCCTCTTCCTTCCTCTTCCTCTCCCTCTTCTTCTTCTTCTTCTTCTCCCCCCTTCCGCTTCTTCTTCGTCGTCTTCTTCTTCTTCTTTTTCCTCTTCTTCTCCCTCCTCCTCCTCCTTCTTCTTCTTCGTCCTTTCTCTCCCTTTTCTCCCTCCTTCATTTTCCTCCTTCTCCTCCTCCTCCTCTTCTTCTTCTTCAACCCATTTCTCTTCTTTCAAGTATCGTATTTATTTATGAGGAGATTGTCCAGTATTCGTATCCATACTGGATTTCCTACTGCTGCCAAAATAGCTGGGAAAACCACAAAAATATACTGTGATTTTTAATCAATCATTTGTCCACTTACAAGTACAATTTTTGGGGGTCTAACCTTGAGAGATTATTGGACCTTAATCTCAAAGCTCACCTCAAATGGAACTCATACATACGATCCATAGCTAAAGATGCAGGAAAAAATGCTTTTATAAATATGTTATATTATGGACAATATTGTCTTAAAAAATTCAATGTATAATGAATTTTTGCAAGAATTCTTTCTTAATGTAAATACTGAATTCTTTCCTCTTTTTTAAAATTTTAATGAAAATAAGTTATAATGTTTTAATTTTTTTAACATTCTGCTTTAATTTGTATAGGTTAGGTGATATTATTATTAAGTAAAAACTATATTTACTAATCATGAATGAAAACGTTAACTATAATTCAGGGATGATTAGTATTTGGAAAGGAATTTTGGATTGTTTTGTATAACCTTGTTGAATTTTGTTTAAAGGGATGAGCATAGACGAAATTATAAAAATAAAAGATCAGTAACTATAGTAAATTTAAAATCACAGTACGTAGAATTCAATAAAAAACAGATTACAGACAATTTTTTCTTAATCTGTAGTGTACGTGTGTCAGTCCGTCCGTCTGTCCGTTTTTCGATATTTAAGCTGCGGCTCTTGCATAAAATGCACTCACTGGCCCGTTCTAATTTATTCAAATGCTAATCACGAGATCAATAGAAGTATTAATATTCATCAGTTATTTACAGCATCGTTTTTACAAGTTCGCCGGAAGGATTTTTCTTCAAATTAATCATCTTTCTTTATCTTCTCTCTTTCTTCATATATATATATATATATATATATATATATATATATATATATATATATGAATATAAATAAATACATATATATAAATATATAAATATGTGTATATATATATATATATATATGTGTATATATATATACGATATATATACGTATATATATACCATACACATATATATATATATATCCAATATATATGTATATATATGTATATATCCCATATATATACACACACACACATACACACAGACGCACACACACACACACACACATATATATATATATATATATATATATATATATATATATATATATATATATATATAATAAACAAACTAAAGTAACAGGTTGAAACTACTGTAGTTACACAATTAAAAAATAAATAAATAACTCATTTAAAGTTAAATTTAAATACCGAACAGACTGAAAGTTTTAAAAATAATTCTCCATTAAAAGTTTAACTTTAATTTCAATTTTCGTAGCATCTACAATTGATATAATCTAATTAAACGTATTTAAAACTTAAGCGGGTCATGATACGTTGCTCGCATGTTTTTTTTTCTTTTTCCAGCACTCGTACAATGACGTATTGGAAATATTTCATACTGAGGATTCCCTAATAACTTTTAAGAGTAACATGAAGTGATAATAAAGAATGGTGATTTTAATAGAAAATAAAAATTGCGCACAAAATAAATGTAAACAAACTACGGAGATCGGTTGCGTACACGAAGAAAGGTTATGCCGAATTAATGTGTGGAGTAAAGATAAAATAATTTTATTACTTCTAAATTTGACGTACATAGGATTCTGAACATAAAAAGCTGAAGTCCCAAAAGCCCTCCGTAGTATGTAGCATAAAGTTTACCCGGAGGACGGCTTATAGGCTAGCTTTTAATATTTCTGCGTAGTTAAAAATTATATAAAACCGCTCTCACGGTATATTTCTCACGTAATTTTTAGAGATAAGGCCCCCGTAGATAAAAGATTAGATAACGTTCCGACGGAAAGCCTCTCAACACAATCAAAATACTTACCTCCGTTTGAAAAATGCATTTATGAGATATTTTAAACTAAAAGTAATATTTGTTTCAAATCAGATTAATTAAACTTTAAATCAGCTAATATACCACAAACAAAGTTTCAGAAAAGTAAGCAGACACGGAAGTATAAATATCTGGCAATCGTTTTCACACTGATCCGTAGGCGTATTGGGATAGCCAAGGACGGATTCTAAAAGCTGGGCAGAATATTGCGAGACAGGAGGATTTCTTTGGTACTGAGCTGTACATGACATCTGTACTTCTATACGGCAGCGAATGTTGAACGATTTCCTCAAAGATGAAGAAGAGACCCGAGACAACGGAGAAAATGGTTCTAAAGAAGGAAGCTGAGAATTTCCAAACAACAATGAGGTCTTAGAGAGGATGCAGTGGCTCATCAGAGCACCCACGTCTGTGATGTAACCGACCTCTACAATTTCTCCAAACAGATCCGGCCTTTTTAAATTTGTTTGATTTTGAACTCATAGACCCGGTGTAAGAGCCTACATTAACCACTTCACATAATATTCCTGAGTATAGTTAAGTATTAGTTTAAAATAATCCGAGGTTTATAATAAAGATAACCATACGAGAGTCAGCTAAAAAGTTCATAGGCTGACCAAGGTACAAATGTAAGTTGACACACCAGTTTATAGATTAAAAATCTAGCATGTGTACCAGAATACAGCAGCTGACCGACCACATGTATCTTTTTATTGTTGCATGTTTTAACTCAAATAAATTGTGTGTTTACGTAAATTTATATCTTAGTCAGCCTATGATCATTTTAGTCGACCTTGTACTTCATACCTGGAGGTAAAAAATATCTCAGTCTAAAATATAGTCCTGCAAAGAAGTTTATAATCGCTTTTAGCATTGAAAATTATCGTAATAATTTTGATGGCTCCTGTCGACTAACTTGTAGCGATGACTGATGAAAACTCATACAAAAATAATCCGGCATCTATGTTTTTAAAAACAAAACCAATCTTCTTCAAATTAAGTGTCACCCAGAGGTTAGGCCAACTGCAGGGTGGTAGAATGCACGTGGGAAATCTCTGTAAATGCGTGACTTTGCATGATACGTTGTCTATCCTACTAAAACAGGATTACGATCTGATCACGTTGAAACACCGGTCCCCATACGATCTACGAAGTTAAGGAACGTCGAGCCTGGTATGTACCGAGATGGGTGACAGCTTGCGATTACCAAAAGCTGTAAGTTTCGACGTGCTGGCGGTGCAAGGGATAATAATTCAAAATTGTTAATCGGAGAGCCAGTTAAAATATTTATTAAGTTCATTATATTCACTTACGCGCAAATAACCTCAGTTCTGCGTAATTTAGGGAGACTTTCGTCAGTAAGCGATTATTATCTTCCCACCACAAATTTCCCGTCCATGCTATGACGAGAAACTACATTCGCGTCCTGGGTAAGACGATAAACTACATCCGACAGCAAGGCTCGGGTGTTTTTTGAGGAGCGTCGAACTACCTCTTCATTGCTGTTGTTCCCAGGTCCACCCTGATCTGGTGTGGTAGCACCTTTTGGGGTCCCAGCCATAGGCAAATAGTCAAACCCAAACTAAGTTTAAGACACTATGGAAGTGTCAAAATAGGTTTTAGAACCATCAATAAATTTTGAAATATTTTTTTTTAATTTATTACCAGCAATAAATTTTTGTAGAAAAAAATTATTACCAGCATTACATTATTACCAGCAATGCATTTCTGAAAAAAAAAAATTATCAGCGATACATTTTGGAAAACTTAAAAAAATTACCAGCAATACATTTTTGGAAAAAATATTACCAGCAATACATTATTGAACAAGAATATTACCAGCGATAAAAATGTCGTCGGTATTAAATAACCAATTGAGGTTGATATGTTGGTAAACAAAACAAATCAAACCAACCAAAAAATTCTCAGTCTAAAGATATTTAAATAGCCAGCAAAAGGTTTAAATAACCTGCAAATCAACGTTTTAATCAACGAGATTATTGTCTTGCTGATCATGATGGGCTGCATTTACTGCAGTTTTTTTTTTCTTTTGTTACTGCTGCTGCTTCTGATGAAGTATGGTGACATTATTCAAGTCTTCAGAAGCAGCAGCGCTAACAAAAGAAAAAAAAACAAAAAAAAAAAAAACACTTCAGTGAGTGCATCTAAGGATAGCAAGAAGTATTAGCGCTTATTTCAATACGTTTTAAATCCCAAACGATTTTTGTAGCATTCATTTCCAGACAACTTTTCCAGCAATCATTTCAAGGCGTTTTTTTTTATTTGTTTTTACGGAAGCTCCTTGCTGTCCTTGATTTTAGTTAACCAAACACACCCATCTAAACTATAGCAAAATCTCGACAACCATACCGAACTCTCAATTGAAGCCAAATCATCTGACTGACCCTTTGAACGAAATATGTTCCATCATTAAGTTAAATCCGTGAACGGGGGCTCTTGAATAAGAGAAGAAACTACTTTGGAATTCAGCCCAAATGTTTGTATTTACGTTTTTCAATGCTACCATCGGAACTGCTTTGAGCGTTTGCAGCATGAAATTTAGTTCAGAGGGTGCATTCGTAGTAGTTCGAGTTTACAGACAAGAATCGATGATAAATAGAAAAAAAAAACAATCAGGAGGCAGTGTCCATTTTGTTTAATCATGTTTGTTTTCCGGCGGAAGAAGCAATTATTACGTCCGCACTCGGCGACCATTACAAATGCCTCTGAGCATGTCCAAGTCATTTCCTTGTTCCACGTTTACGTATCCGGGTCAAGACGTGGGAAGATAATCGAATGTATCTTTATTCCATCACGTTGCCTATCACAACCTAAACTGGATGCAATGGTAAATTAGTATCTATGGAATATTTATTAGTTGGAATTTTGATCTGAATTTTTCATTATATAATGTTAGATCTATATAATATATGAAGAAATGATGCTTTAAGCACATTGAAAACGAAAATTGTGTTGAGTAAAATAAATGTTTTATCCATTATTAGGCTACGGACTTTATGATGTACCTTAGTAAGTTTGGACCACTACAAAGATTTCCAGGCTGATTTTGGAATGAGTTGAGGGCAGACGAAATGCTTTATGTTATTTTATTTTCTATTTCGACAAACGTTTCTTCTACAGGCCGTACTGACAGGATCGTGTCCAAGAGATATGTTAACAGGGCTAAACTTAGCAGCCAACTTTTGCAGAATTCGAAGAACAGTTCTCATAAAAAGACATTTAGATTGCGAGCAGATTTCTGCTGCGGTGTACTCTTCTCCAGAGTCAACAATTCAATACCTTCAGTTTCAACTATAGTCAGTTGACTTAATTTTATTGCTTCGGGAAAGAAAAACTCAAGAAAATATCGAAAATAATATCCGTTTTTAAAGTGAATATAAACTACACACACAGAGAAAAAAAATGTGTGTGTATATATATATATATATATATATATATAGATAGATAGATAGATAGTCGGGAGAATAATTAAACAATTCAAATACGGATATAAATTTACAGTAATTTTAAACTTAGAAATATATATATATATCTTAGCGACACCGTCTCTTTTACACTTGCACACGCACACACACGCACCCCCCCACACAATAGATTTCTCTTGGAATAATAAATTTGGAAAAATCTGGCAATTTAAAATTTGTTATATATATATATATATATATATATATATATATATATATATATATATATATATATATATATATATATATACATACATATATATATATCTGTCTATCTATCTATCCATATCTCTCTCTCTCTCTCTCTCTGTATATATATATATATATATATATATATATATATATATATATATATATATATATATATAATAGCTTAAAAGCTATCGGGCGGCATTTGAAGTAACTCCTACGCAGGTCTCTTGATTGGGCCCTCATCACAGTAGGTAAGGAGGAATAGAAGCGATAGGCAACAGTAAACTACGGAATTCAAAATATCTGACAGCATTTAAGTCCTGCATTAATATTTAAGCTTACCTTTTAAACGTTCAACGATAATTCTCTTGTCGTAAATTAATATAAAACAAAATTTGATGTACGTAAGACCCTTTCTTTCCGGATAAATATTTACTTTTAATTCATAGGTGACTTTCTCAATTAATTACGATTATTTTCAAATTTATTTCCAAATTGTAAAACTTGTTATCGTACAAAAAAAAAAAAAAATGTAAAAAACATCGCGGAAAACAGTAATGACAACTTGCGAATCCAAAAGTTCCTGATTGTGGGGACGGATCCAGCCCGGCATGTTTTTAATTTGGTCGCAGAGTCAGCCTGGGTCTAAAATAGTATCTGTAGAGCTACAGCCACTAGGAGTAAAGTTGAAAACACAAGTAATTTTATATTGAAAAACTGTAGTTTGAGAACAGTATATTTTTAATTTGAACTTGAGCTATAGAAATTTTGAGAATTGTGCACATTTAATTGTTTCATCAGTAGAAGCTAAGATGGCGGAATCCAAAAACATTCACAATGATGAAAATTTAGTAATCCTAAATTTCATGATTGCATGTCGGGATCCGGACCGGAATGTTTTAACTTGCTCACGGAGTCGGCCTGATTCCAAAATGCTTTTGGGCTACGACCTCTAGGAGTAAATTTGAAAAAATTGTGACACACTGACATTCGCATTTATTATATAGATATTATATAGATATTATTTAAATATTTATAATTCATAGATGACAGTAGTGACACCCAGTATTGTTTTCCGCTGTTGTAGCAGATCTGTTTCAAGTTTAGGGTCTTCGCATTCAAAGATGCTCTTCTCCATATCTCCCTTACAAAGAGTACTTATTTGAGCTACTGTAGCTTTCTATCTACTTGAATCAGTAACAGGTTTTCTCCCGCATAATTAGCGTTCACTGTAATTTCTCTCTATCTTAGAAACATTCTTTATGAAACTCAGAGAAGGTAGTACTCGAAAATCTTGTAGGTCAACAGTTTTTTTTTTTCTTTCTGTCTAGGAACAAGAAACATGCTGTATTCCAAGTCGCTTTAAATTAGCTTTATTTCCCCAAGTAGAAAATAAAATTCAAATGCCTATGTGACCATTTTTAAAAGAATATATTCATTAAATTGCTGCCATGAAATTGGCGGATTATAGATTTGCGTAAATGGTTATTCGTTCAGCTAATTAAGTGGTCAGTGAGTACATCTATCTATCTATCTATCTATCTATCTATCTATCTATCTATCTATCTATTGTCTAGCCATATCTATCTATCTATCTATCTATCTATCTATCTATCTATCTATATATATATATATATATATATATATACATATGTATATATATGTATTGCATAGCTATATCTATCTGTTTACCTATCTATCTATCTATCTATCTATCTATCTATCTATCTATCTATCTATCTATCTATGTCTGCCACTCTCTCTATATATATAAATGCATGCGTGTGCGTATGTGTTGACAGATACACACACATATGTATTGAATAAAATTTGTAGTATTAAGTTGGTACAAAAATAATGTCGTTTTCTCACATATGTTACTATGTGGGAAAACGACATTATTTTTGCACCAACATAATATTTATGGGGAAGAGGGCTTAATATTGGAGTATGTTTAAGAACCTAGATAGATGCATTCAATGTATACATAGGAATCAAAAATACATGGTGACTGTCAGATTGATTCTTTATATACTCGTGGGATCTTAAAAATATAAAAATTTATCGTATATATATATATATATATATATATATATATATATATATA
>OZ010589.1:88244471-88301971 GCA_963932145.1 Acanthosepion lycidas | reverse complement strand
CATTGCTATTATTCCACGAGATGTTCGAATTTGTAAACTCATACATATGATTTTATCCCTCGTTTATTCATCGTTGCATTCCGAGATCATCCTGTATGGACCCATTATTTAATTTAGCGTTTTTTTCCCCCTATTATCTTTTTTTGCTATTTTTATGACCATTTTATGGCCGATCCTTTGTTCGTTCTTCTTTATCGATTCACATAATGAAAGTTATTTAAATTGGTTCACCAGTCGTTCGGATTTGTAATCTCATTGTCACTATTACCATTAAATACAATTTCAGCCATTTTCCAATAGTCTTAGGTGAGCTATTGTTATTTTTTTAAAGCGTTTCGCCCACAAGCAAGGCGGGAAGCCACGAACACGCAAGAGGTTACAGAGAGTTGGAGCAAGAACAAATAGGAATGACAGAGGAAAGAATTTAGAGAAGGATACGGCATAGATCAAAGCATCTGAAGACGTCAATTGACATTAAATTTGAAGAGTTGGAAATTAAAGCTATCAAGGAAACAAGAAAAGGCAAGAGGTGCGATACATGAAGCTATTGAAGTAGAAGAGGCGGCTACATTTAACTGTTTCGACAGTGAAAGGGCGAGAGCGAGATGTCAGCCTAGAAGAACGCATAAATTCAGGAAGTCTGGGAACCAGCGAAAGCAGCTCCTCGGATCAGTTACGTGAAAGTATTTCTAAAAAAAAAAAAACTGAGGGAGGCGACGGCATGTCTGTGAGAGAGCGACTGCAGACGAGATGCCAGATCAGTCCAACTACATTACATATTTATCTCTGAATTTTATCAAGGACCTTGCGACAATCAGAAGGGGCTCCAGACTATATATGACAGCAATACTCCATGCAAGGGCGAAGGGTTGATTTGTAGATTTGAAGGATCGACTTCGACGAGAAAAATTTCCTTGCGTGGCACAGGGAGCCAACTTTTCTTGCAGTGGACGAAGCTATTGACTCAATGTTTTTGTTACATCTCAGGTCAGCACACAATGTGAGACCGAGCAAAGAATTGGTCTCGTGGAGTTGAGCGTCAGACATAATGGGAGGCAGGGATGGTTCTCTGTAGTGAGTAATAGAGAGCAGTTTTGTTTTGGCGGCATTAAAGTTAACCAGCCAATTCCTGCCCCAGTCCACAACCGATTTGAGGTCAGTGACACTAGATTTGTTTTTGAAGCAGGAATAAATTGTACTGTTGTACGCGTAGATGACTACTTGGGAACCTATGACACCAGGAAGATCGTTAATGAAGATAAGGAACAGAGTAGGGCCTATGATAAAGCCTGCGTTCATGGGATAGGAGCTGGAGGAGAATCCGTTGAGAACGACCTTCAATACACGCTTGTGCTATTAATTGTTTAATTGTGCTATTAATTGGGCTAATTATTGTCTTATTAATAAGTTTTCGCTTATGTATTCTTCGGATGTAGTTATGTGTAAAATTCACCGAATAATATGTTGGTATATAAAAGACGGAAGGTTATTGTGATATTTTCGTTCTTGCCTCCCGTAACTGAAAAATGATATTGTTACTGTTTCCAGTATGTGATGAACAAATAGACAAACTGTTTACCCGTGTATCTCGCTAAACGCACAACATTCTTTATGTGGCATGTCCGCACAGCCTGTAAATGGATGGCAGTAGACGGACTGGGAGGATATGAAAAGTCAAACGTCAATTACACGTGACAGCAGTTTAATGAGTCAAAGCATTGGTCCGTGAATTTGATGACAGTGTAATTGTGAGCTCAATGCCTGGGTCAAACAACGTATGCTTGGCATCAGTAGAAACAGGTCGAGCAATAATAAAGAAGTGATAAAAATAAGAATTAGACGATATATACCTAGACATGGGCAGTGGAACGAGAACAGTCTAACCACATTTATTAAATAAAGTGTTCATTTCGGAATTCGCTATAGGTTACCCGGAGCGATATGGAACAGATGAAGGTCGGATGGAACAACAGTCGAAACCCTGTGGTAAAAACAAAGACGAGGAAAGTACTCTGCATATAAACAGTGTAAATAATGCAAACGCCACATCCGAGAAATTCAGGCACAAGAGAAATTATTGCTCAGACCTAAAAAATATAGATGTTATGGTGAGACAAATATTTCTAAGACCTACAAAGGATAGAAGCTGTGGAGAGACATGATTGCCTACTACCGGAATGTGTGAATGAAACCTCGTGATAACAAATGTTTAAGCTGTAGCAATGGAACAGTTAAAAACACATAATGTTTCTTTTTGCTTGCGTGTTCCTTGAATACTTGATTACATTTTTAATGTCCGTTAAAAGGGTTCATCTAACTGCTTAATAAAACTTCGTTGAACAGTATCTTCTTCTTCATGTGCATTGTCCCGCCTCCCAGGAAGTAGGCGATCATGGCTTTCCACAACTTCCTGTCCTTTGTGTCTCTTAATAAACTTTGTCTTTCTTTTATTTCTATTAAGCCCTGTCCCGCCACGTATTTACTCAAGCTCACCAAGTATGTGATGCATTGTCTTCCTTTGTTCTTCTTGCCCTCTATCTGTCCCGTGAGCATCAGATTTTCCAAGCCCTCTTTCCTCATTATAAGCCCCAGAAACTTCAGTTGTCTCTTCCATATGTTTCCTGTTTGGTATATGTCTATATTTCTGATATGAAGTATTATGTACACTATTTACATTGCTCGGACTATTGTCCTCATCTTTGTTGCCATATTTATCACAACGTTACGGACTTTCTACGCTCCGGTCTTCTTCAGGTGGTTGGAATGTCGAACTGAACCCTTTATTTCGCTCACTGGGGTAGACTGTTCTAGTTCCACGTGGCATGTCTAATGGATGTCATTTATTAGTTATCTCCTGTTAATTCCCCCCTCCAAGTTCTCCACTGCCTTAACCAGGTATTGATCTCACACACTTTGCGTCCTGACACTGGATCTAACTAACGCTTTTATCCACTGTGCCATGTGTCATTGAAGCCGAATCGTTGTGATAAACATTGCAACAAAGATGGGGATGATAGTCCGAGCAATGTAAATAATGTTTCTTGTTTGTTTCCATTTACTAGAAAACTTAGTCGTTTCTCATATTCTGTTCACGGTATCCTCAGCATCCTTGTGTAGAATCACATTTCTGTTGCTTCAAGTCTCCTCTCCGTCTTTGGGGAGAACGTCAAGCCTTGTTTGCCATTTATTTCACTCGTTGGGTTACACTGTTCTAGTTCCACGTGCCATGTTTAATGGATGTCAGTTATCAGTTATCTCCTGTTAATTTCCCTCGAAAGTTCTCCACCGCCTTAACCAGGTATTGAACTCACACTCTTTGGATCCTGTCACTGGATCTAACTAACATTTCTATTGTTTCAACTCTCTTCTTCGTCATTTGCAAGAACGTCTAGGCTTCCCTGCCATAGAGGAGGGCATATATCATGTAACAGTTTAGTGCTATTTCTTTGTTTCTTGCAAACTCTTTGTATTTCTTAATCCTTGGCTTAGATTTTGGGATGCATGTTTCGCTTTACCCATACGTCTGCGGATATCGGCGTCACTCTTTCCATGCCCTGTTAAAAAGATTTCGCAGATATTAGATTGCTGCAAAAATAATGACGTAATAATGTCGTTTTTTGACGTATTTTTAACGTCAAAAATGACATTATTACGTCATTATTTTTGCACCAACTTAATATTTAAAGTTTTTTTAATTGTTTGATTTTTGTATCTCCGATTCACACTTTGGGTTCATAACTTTGCTAGCATCATGCATTGTGTCTCCTTACATCTGATTCTTAATCCTTTTTTTCTAGCTTTCCTTCACCATCATCTGTAGGAGTTTTTCTAACTTTCTGATTCTGATATCAACACTGTTTATCGCACAACATTGACATTATAGAATTGAGCTCAGCTTTGGGGTCCTGTACGAGATATGTTCTCCTCAATCTACTGACAGCGTCAACCCTTACCGTACGCATCCAATAATACACCATATCTTATGATATATCTATGGAACGGGGGTGTTCCTCTGTTGTGAAAGAAGACATTTTTTTTTCATTCCTTTCGCCAAGAGCATATGCTAGTAAAACGTACAACTTGCTGAGTTTCACAATCTTTTGTAGATGTCGCCATATGGTCGATTGTGAGGTCTTTACTATTTCCCGCGTGCTTTGCCAACTTCAGAGTTTTATGGTCAAAGTCCAATGAAAAGCCCGCGTTTGGATTCATCTTCATATTTCTCAAGCGCAAATCTTTGCAAAACAATTTCGTAGTTTCCAGTCAGTTATCATGCCTTGACCCATAAACACTACATAGATATCTAGATATTTCCATATTCTGTAGATGATTTTGTCTATAGGTTTCCATATTTTTCCAGATGTTTTCACAGTGTTACCCCATTAGCTTGAAGGCCATGACGATTATGTGAGGTAAAGGAACATTCCTCCATTTCTGGGTTTAAAATTTAATTCATAATCCATTGTGCATGTTAGCCAACTCCAGATTTATTAACTGCCGTGTATGATTAGGAATCAGGACGATATATATATATATATATATATATATATATATATATATATATATATATATATATATATATATATATATATAACTGGCATGTATGATTAGGATTCAGGACGACATATATATATGCCTGTGTGTGAAAAAAGACATTTTTTTATTCTTTTCGCCAAGAGCATTCGGTAGTAAATCGTACAACTTGCTGAGTTTCACCATATATATATATGTACATATATATATATGTACATATATATATATATATATATATATATATATATATATATATATATATATATATATATATATATATATATATATATATTAGGTTGTAGCAAAAAAAATGTCGGTTATTATTTTTGCACCAACCAAATATATATATCTATATATATATAATTTAAATAAAAACAGACCAATTTAAAGTTCCATGTAATAAATTATTTCACCACAGTCCTTTTGAAAGGTTTGCGGATCATCAGACTTTACTTTCAAAAGTTTGGAAGTAAAGTCTGATGATCCGCAGTCCTTTTAAAAGGGCTGTGGTGAAATAATTTGTTACATGGAACCTTAAAGTAGTCTGTTTTTATTGAAATTAGTTGCTCTGCATTTACATTAAGCTCTCTGGATTTTATCCTCCTTAGGTTTGCTCATACGGATTACCTAGTTTTTCATAAACTATATATATATATATATATATATATATATATATATATATATATATGAGACACGGTGGAGTAATGGATAGCGGCTTGGAATGAGGAATCCAATCGAATCTATTACATTCACTTACGTGATAATACTCTTGGTAAAGGTGTGAATCCTCTTCTTCTACCTCCAGCTATGTGTAAATAGCAAGACAGACTGGGTTCTATAGCCTTAGATGGCAATTGGTCTAGAAGGACAACTCTGAATTCAAAACCTGCGGAGGGTCGTTTGGGGACCTTGTGGCACGTAGTGCACCAGGTCACTGTATTCGGCCCTTCAAAAAGTGTGGATGGTTCTGCACAAAACCTTTACCACTATAATCAAATCTCATGTGCTGGTGTATACCGGGGTTGTCAAATAATTGGAAGAGGTGCAAATTCCACTCTTATATTTCAAAGACCCATTATATTAAGAACTTTAACTAAAACTTCGTAATTGCAGGTTATATCTATTGTAAATACGGTTATTTATCTAATTTACTGTCTTTGTCTTATTTATTTTTAGAATTTAGTAAAATTTAAGCTAAATGGGTGACATCTCCTGGTTCGAAAAATGGCAAATTGTTGGAGGTCGGATGACAGGAACCAGGATCACTAAGTTTTCTGAACTGTTTGGTTTTTCAAGAGCTCCTATATCAAGATCTATGACAGAATTCGAGAAACAAGGCAAAAACACTAGCAACCGTAGCAGTTCGAGCCGGACTTGCAAACTTACTGACAGGGACCGACGTGCATTGAAATCCAATGTGTCAAAAATCATCGTACTACTGCGACCAAAGTGACTGCTGAGTTGAATAATCATCTGAATAGTCCAGTTTCTACTAAAACTGTTCATCGTGAGCTCCATAACGTCTGATAACATGAAAGAGCCAGCGTAAGGAAACCTCTTCTCTCCATTCGCAACATTGACTGCATTTTCCAAGACAAGAATGCTCCAATACCTACCGTTCGAGTGATTAAGAATTAGTATGAAGAGCATGAAAGTGAACTAGAACGCATGGAGTGGCCTCCTCATCCGCAATCTCCAGATATCAATATTATTGAGCATTTGTGGTGTATTTTCGAGCGACAAGTTAGGAGCCGCTATCCACCACCGCTGTCGCTTAAAGAGCTGGTGCAGGTGTTACTGGAAGAATGGCTGGAAATTCCTATGGATGAAGTCAGGAAGCTTGTGAGGCTAAAGGACAATCAACTCCATATTAAATAAATTTTCTTTGTATTTAACAAGTGTTTCAGTTATTTTGTCCAGCCGCCCTATATATATATATATATATATATATATATATATATATATGACTATAAAACTTTTGTGGTGTATGCCACCCTTAAGCATTTCTTAAAACGAGATATCCACCACCTTTGTGGTATATAATTCTGATGCAAAAAGTGAACTACCATTTACCAGAAGAATGCCTAAAACGCTATTAATTGAGCTTTAGGTAAAAACTTGTAAAATATTGTTTCTAAAATCTAATATATATATATATATATATTGTTTCTAATATATATATATATATATATATATATATAAACAATCACGTGTTTACTTAATTAATCAACAAAAATCAAACGAATAGATGCCAACTTAACAATCAATAAGAAAAAAGTTTAGGAAAATCAAAAAGATTACTAAATATAAAATGGATTACTTTTTCAATGTACTTCCTATGAATTTTTCCAATCGACTGTTTCATAGAAAATACCCAAAACTCCAACAAAATTCAAATTCAATTCTTCGTTGATTGTTTAGACATTTAGATTTATATCAAACCTCAACCAACAAATATGCCCTTGAAAGTAATGCGAATTAACAGCGTCTAAGAATTTGAGTGAAACCTGCCCTCGTGGAATTTAATTTATTATGGTTTGTTGTAGCTTCTTCTTTAATGTCGGTCTTCTCCTCACCGCTTACCTATCTATATCTAGATATAACACGCGTTAAGTTCAAGCGATGTCTAGCCTACACAGAGTGGGGTTAGGGATAAAGAATTGAAATGGTACATCTAACTCACTCATGTCTTCTCTCCCACCTCACTTCCTCACTTCGTTAATTTTACATATACTTAATGCGGTCCGTCAAAAATGTGTGAATTTCTTTTCATTTTTGATTTCAACCTTTGGAAGTAAAGTCTAATGATCCAGAGCCCTGTTAAAGGGGTTGCGGTGAAATAACTTATTACATGGAACCTTAAAGTGGTCTGTTTTTATTCAAACAAATATATATATATATATGGTACATATGTAATTACACATGTTCATACCTAAACACAAATAATTTGATGTCTGGATATTGTATATGCATCATATGCATTAACTCGCGCGCACACGCTCATACTCACACAGACTCAGTAGAAAAAAAATCACTGCTAATAGTGATTCTCCAAGCGTAGCTCAGACGTGACACAAGGCCGATAGTATGGGGCAGCCATTGAGGATCGAACTCACTTCTCAGTCGCAATTGTTCTAGCGAGATTACCTTGCTAACAATTACACTACATCGAGGTGCCGTTAATAGTGATTTTCCAAGAGTAGCTCAGATGTGGCACAAGACTGAAAGTATGGGGCACCAGTGAGGATCGAACTCACTACTCAGTCGCAATTTTTCTAGCAATACACGTCGGCTAACCATTACACCACATCGAGGCGTCCAAAATCGCTGCTAATAACTCTAATTAATCACTCATTCTTGAATTGCCCCTCCCAATAAAATCAAATTGCAACATTAGGAACTATGGCGATATATATATATATATATATATATATATGTGTGTGTGTGTGTGTGTGTGTGTGTGTGTGTGTGTAATTTTTACCTAACGTGTTCTTTCCTATATTTTATGTTTGCACACACACACACACACACACACACACACACACACACACACACACACACATATATATATATATATATATATATATATATATATATATATATATATATGTAAAAGACAATAGGAAAACTGTAATACTAGCTGACGCATTTCGTCCAATGGGGACTTTTTCAAGGCCAAAACGAAAAATCCACATTGGCCGAAACGCGTCGACTAATTTTACAGTCTTCCTTTCTTTTAATTTTATAAATATTGCCTTTTCCTAGAAGTTAAATTTTTCATATATATATATATATATATATATATATATATATATATATATATAGAGAGAGAGAGAGAGAGAGAGAGAGAAAGAGACAGACAGACAGACAGACAGAAAGAGACAGAGATAGAGACAGAGAGAGGGGGGATAGGGAGAGAGAGAGAGACAGTAATAGATAGATCCCTAGACTTGACCAGTGGAACGAGAATAGTTTATCCTCGTAAATGAAATCGTTCAGTTCGGAATTCCCTGTATGTCACCCAGATTGAGATACACTTGATGAAGCCTGGAGAACACACTGGCTGAAAAGTTGTGATAAAAAGACCAAAGATTTCGACAATAGTCTGCATGTAAATAATATACATAATATAGATGAAGTTGAAGATCAAATGTATATCAGATATTGATAGGAATCCAACGAGATGATAAAACAGAATAAAGACCAGATCTTAACATGTTTCACCTTTATTAAGGCTTCGTCAAAGTTCGAGAATAGAAATGAAAAAAAAAAAAAACAGAGACACACTACTGGTATGTTATCGTTTTTTGTTAATTCTCATTGCTCATATGAATTAACGCAAAAATAATATATAAATATATGTGAGGAACAGTTTGGAGTTTAAAGAATAAGTGTGTGTGTGTTTGTAAGGAAAATCTATAGATATCATCGTCGTATATGTCGGTGAAATGTAGCAACAAGTTGCTATAATTTTGTATTTGTTTTTATATTCTTTATATATTTAAGAAAAATGATATTCGTGATCTGATCTGCTTAATCTCTAATAATATGAAAAAAGTATCTCTATCTATAAAAGGCAGGATGTGTGTGCGTGTAACGAATGCACCGCCGCAATTTTCGACGGATTTGCCCCACAATTTACATACACATGCTCCAAGTTAGCGGAAAGGCCAAGACCGACCTTGCATTTCCCAACTCCCATCGATAGTGGAAATAATCGATTTTTCATGCTTCTACGGCAATTTTCATGTAATTTCCGGCCATTTTCTACTGGCCAGTATGAGAGCCTATAGCTGGCTGCCACGAACAGAAAAGAAGATTCTATTGGCCAGCGTGAGAGCCAACAGTTGACTGACACGAATGTTAACTAGCATGCTAGCATGCAAAAAAAATCGATAGCTGCATTCGTCACAATTGGGAAAAATTTAAATCTGCATGGCACTTTACTCCAATTGGCTCATTCGCTTGCTTAAACTCAACGTTGATTCTGATTCCGCAGAACTGGGTTGGGTTTGAAAAAGTATTTGTTGTTAAAATTCTTTTTTCATTCCGTTTTTCCAGTTAGAAGTCGTTTTTTAAAGCTTATCGTTTTGTTTTCATTTTGTTTAGTTCTTTTTTCGTAACAGATTTAAAGTTTAGTATAGAGCTTAGAGAAAATTCCCAGTGCGAGATGGGCAAGAAGTAAGGCATGTAGCAACATCAGCACGGCAAAGGGCACTCCTTTAAAGGCAAGGAAGGGAGAAAATATTTTAAGTCAAGTGATAGCGATTGCTGTATGAGTCGTACAATTTTTTAATCAAGCACGGGCAACGCCGGGCCATGCTGCTAGTTTCGAATAAAATGATTACATCTTGTCACTGTGCCCCTTGAACAACGCCGGCTTTTCATCACTAAAAAGGGATATCCAGGTGAGGTAATGGATATCTCCTCGGAATATCACCTTCGTTTACGATCAAGTTTCCTTGGGAAATCATCTCTAAAAAACAAACTTCTTCTTTGCATATTGCTGTTTTTTTTTCTTTTGTTTTTTTTCTCACATCGTTTCGGGCGATCCATACTCCAGCCATCGTCAGATGTACTCCCTGAGGGAAAATAAAAATGAAAGAATTTTCTTTTATTTCCTTGGTTTGGAAAAAACACTATCGCATTTGAACCTGGAAAAATATTGAACGTATATTTGAACAAACTGTGTACGCTTGTATCACCCGCACAACATATCTTTCAGTATCTGTCTATATTTTCTAAGATGAAGCCTTATGTACACTATTTACATTATTCGGACTATTGTCCTCATCTTTGTCGCCATATGTATCACAACATTTCGGCCGTTGTACGCTCCAGCCTCCTTCCAGTGGTTGGAATGTCGAACTGAACCCTTTATTTTGCTCACTGTTCTAGTTCCACGTGCCATGTCTAATGGATGTCAGTTATCAGTTATCACTTGCTTAATTCTCTCTCCAAGTTCTCCAACGCCTTAACCAGGTATTGAACTCACGCTCTTTGGGTCCTGTCACTGTATGTAACTAAAGCCTTTATCTACTATGCCATGTGTCCTTGAGGCCGAAACGTTGTGATGAACCTTGCATTAAATATGAGGACAATAGTCTGAATATTGTAAATAGTGTTTCAACAATGTTGTATGAAGCTCAGCTTTTGGAGTCGTAGTGGAGTCGTAGTGGAGATTCATTTTCGTCAACTTTTGCGTTGTAACTGATAGATTTAATCAAAATATTTACTCTAATATTTAATTGTCACTGAATGAAAGGCGTTAGTTAGATCCAGTGACAGGACCCAAAGAGTGTGAGTTCAATATCCGGTTAAGGCACTGGAGAACTTTCAGAGGAGAATTAACATGAGATAACTGATAACTGATATCCATTAAAAACATGGCACGTGGAAAGTTAACCCCAGTGTGTTGTTCATGATGACGGTCGTCTTCGAGTATAGAATCCAGAGGTTAGCAGTGAATATTTCGAAGACAGTAGAAAAGCGTTGTTCAGGTTAGCAGTGGATATTTTGGTAAAAGTAGCAGAGCGTAGTTCATCCTTCTGTTATCACTTCGCCTGACAAGCTGGACTGGACATTCGGGTAGAGTAAACAAAAATGTCCGCCTTTATACACGACGGATTGAATGGTCTACGTCTTCTGATTGGTTAACCTTCTATTGGTGGACTATAAAGTGAGTCAAGTCATTTGAGATAACTCACTAGTTACATATATACACTAAAAACTGCAACACAGTGAGCGAAATAAAGGGTACAGTTCGACATTCCAATTAACTGAAGAAGGCCGGTTCATACAACGGCCGAGAAATAAATATGGCGACAAAGATAAGGACAATAGTCCGAATAATGTAAATAATGAAAATTCACCTACTTTGATATTATGTAATCCGCAAACAAAGAAAAATTATTGAAATATAAAATTAACCGTTATGGTAGCATAAGAATTGATAATTTACCCCCAAAATGGTCATGCTTAAAATGCGAACTAACTTTCTGTTGTACAAAACCCTCCTACAGTAGAATGAACTCGTCCTCCTCTCATAAATACCAACTGCAAGAGTCGTTGAGGTGTCGGTTGGGAAGTGGAGACTCAGTGTTATTCTACTGTTCGGACATACACCTCTATCTACTTTTAACTAACACTCTTAAACATATGTCTGTTATTTCAATACACTTGTCCAACCTAACTTCGTCTTCCGTGTCTTTCTTTTTGGACCCTAGACAGGCCACAATAGTTTATTTCAACCTAATATCTACCGATCAAAATTAAAGTAGTAGCTTTCCTTTTCAAGAAAATTTAAAAATAGGGATAGAATTTGTTTATTGACTTGTTCACCGAACTAGTTCATTCACACAACGTTCATTGCATGGGAATCCTAGGGGATTTCAAAGTATACCTCGGAATTGTTTTCGAGGGAAATATCTAACATTAGCTTTGCTAAGCAATAAAAACAACATCCGTGTCTATTCTGTATACTAATCTGTCTGACTATTCACTTCCTTTTACTATTCACGGCTGACGCATAATGAGGGCCAAAGAATGGTTCGGCTGTTATATTACTGTAAAGAAAAAATGCGAGTATACAAATAAAATTATAAAATGAACGAACCATTTTGACGTTTTCCAAGATAGAAGATCATGCACGTTCAGGGAGATAATATCAAAGTACACTTTTCAAGTTCTTTAAATTTTAGGAATTAGAAAGAAAATATAAAAAGACCTGGTGTAACATTGTAACGATAAATAGGATATTTGAAAATTAAATCTTACATATAATTTTGAATTTCCACCGTGGCAGTTAATAAGATTGCGTGTATAACATACAAGAGAATAAGTGAAGGATTAGTGAAAATAGAGATCTAACAAAATAAGAAATAAAATAAAAACAGCCTTACTGGTTGATGGAAATATATAGAATTTCTGGAATACGATTTCAGTTGCAGGACACATTTCGACAAAAAAAAGAAAAAAGAACCAAGAAATAGTGGTGTCATTGGCCCGTGAATTGACGAATCAGCAACTAGAGAGAAGGCGAAAAAAAAAGAGGATTTTCTTATAAAAATTCATCAGTGAGCACATTCACCTCGTAAGGTGAGGTTCTGCATGCTAGGATTGCGGAGTTTCTTTCACTCACTGCATCCTCTCCCTTAAGGAGAAGTATTCGATAAATTGTCTGTACTGGGGACAATAAAATTAGCCAATACAGACTATATGCTTTATGCTATTTATTGACGGAAGAAAAGATAACTGAATGCCTTTTAGTAAGAAACAGAAAAAGTGCGACTTTGGTGTATTATCTTAAAGAGAGCCGTTGAAGATAACGCACAGCCGATACGGCCCTTCACTAAACAACTACTCTAGCTGCCAAACACATTGACGTCACATATTTAACCCCATATGATATCTTGACAATGTTTTACTTGCCCCTTTGAGATGAGTTTGTCTGCATTAATAAATAAATATTAGGTTGGTGCAAAAAAATGACGTAATGATGTCGTTTTTGACATTTTTTTAACTTAAAAAAAACGACATTATTACGTCATTATTTTTGCACCAACCTAATATATTCCCTTAATTTTTCTTTCTTTTAGTTTTAGTTTCGCATCAGTCAGTCTCACTAATTTATGTCTATATGGATGTTGTATTCACCATTTGGATGTCAAAAAGGAAAGATTTTCGTAAATTCAGTTGTACAAACAAACCGTATATATGTATTGAATAATTGGATACTAAGAAAATCACTTATTTTGAGAGTGTATTTGTCAAAACCGGCCAAATATTTGACTCAAAATGTTTCCACGTGCCAACAAAAATGTTTTGAGAATATATTATTTGATATCTCTTAAGTATGAAAAGATTTTTTTTAAAATGTTAAAAAATCACCCCAGATAAAGACACAGTATTGTAAGAAATTCTGTAAATCCTGTAAAATTGATTGAATTAAAACAATTGAGTTTTTTACGAAAAAAAAAATTCTGATACCTTTTTATTAGTCTTTAACTATAAATGCCATACAAACACATATATTTTTACTTTTAATTAACTATATTAACATTTAAATATTAATTAACGATATTAACATTTTAACTATTGATTAACCATTAACTATATTAAATGACTATCATTAACATCAACACAAACGTTAACACTTATTTTTTCGATTAATCAATCATCATTTTTTCCAAGTTAGACATTTTTATGACTAAAACGCAGTAAATTGTATTAAAAATAATCTTTTGCTGATTTTAAATCCCTTATAAATTATGTATAAAAAACAACAAAATATATGTATTTACCTTCAAAACTGCATTTAAACAGCGCTGAATCTGAATCAGCTTAAACTAGAGACAGAAAACTTGTTGACTCTTTTTATATATTATCGGCAGGTCTTCTGCTGCTGCATCACTGATAACAGAGATTTTATATCGCGATCTAGTAACCTTGAGAGATATGCATGCACTAGCAGATTCATCCGTCAGGATATTTCTGTTACGAGACTTAACAAAGTCCATCACTGAGAACAAATATTCATAAGTATATGTAGATGAAAACATAGATGGTAATGCTGATGCAATATATTTTCAACAGACAAAATTTTCTTGAATGGCATTATTCCAAGTCCTTAATATTTTGTTTACCGCACTTCTTGATAATCCCATCTCTAATTGCTTCTATTCAATATTCAAATCTTAAATCAACAAATTTCTGTGTCCAAATTGAGCTACTCTGAAAATCAATCAACTGTATTTTAAAAAAAAATATCATCCATGTCTTTCCATGAAAACATTTACAGGTTTAGTTCATCAAGTTGATACTGTCTGGAAACTTAATGAATTTTTCTGTCTCTTCCTGTTCTCTGAATTTATCAAATCTTGTAAAGAATCTCAACAGTTGATTCGATAATGTTTATAAACAGCTTTTGAAGACACTGGCAGTCTGTTCTGCCATATTTTGCTAGATCTTTGATATACCTCTTTATGTTCGGGAAGTATGTAAATCTCTCATTAACTTCTATTTTCATTTGAAAAGCTCTTATGTAAACAAGCCTAACATCAATTGATTTCCATATCCTGTCATTTAATATTCAAGTCATCTAAATGTTCACAAACATCTGCTAAAAACATCAGACCAACATGATGCAAGACAATTCTTCGTAAGGCACATGTTGGTCGTTCAAAAAGAGCTTTATATCATTTAAACATTTAACAAATCGTTTCAGAACCAAACCTCGGCTAAGCCAACGAACATTGTTGTACATTTTATAATTTATATACAGAACTTATCTCGTTCAGTAAAATTTGAATAATCTTTTCCGGAAATTGTCAAAAAACAAATGCACACATTTGCCAAGATTCTTTAATATAATCCCCATCACTGATTGGCTTTCCTTGTTGGTTAATAACTTTTGAAACACCAAAACTAACAGCAAACAAGTTGGAACTGGTTCTACATGTGTCGGGAAATTTTATTTTTTTAAATATTTTTTATTGTTCAAAACGTATATGTGACGTCGTCCCCTGGTCGCAGCGCCAACCGTGACGTTCTATCCTAGTCTACCACGGCACCAACTGTGACGTCCCTAAACAGCACCAATTGTGACGTCCTCGCCGCGGCACCAGCCGTTCGCTCCTCGCTGCTCCGTTCGGGTGTCGCCGCTCCAAATGTGACGTTCTAACCTTTTGGTGATTCGGGTGGGAATCTGGTTAGATTTGATATCAGCCTCGTCGTTCCCAACTCGCTTCCAACGCCTGGTTACCAAGGTAACTGCACTGATCCCCCAGTCCGCCTACCCACGTTGTGAATTGATCTTAGGCAGACGAGATCAAACAGTGGTTGGGGCCGTACTGCAAAACGAGTTCAACGGGGGTGATACCACACAAATATGCATAAAAGACAATAAAATGAAAACTCAAAAGTTCAAGGTATCAAAGAAAAAGGTAACAAACTTTATGTCTAGTTGTTCGATACATAGGACTGCATCTATCTCCCGACCCGTTTGTGACACGTCGTTTTCCGCTAGACAAGTTTTAACACTTCAAGTTGTCTGCTCTCTAAGAAATTGTTTTTTTTCGGTGGGTCTTTGGACGAAAGTCAAAAAAAAAAACTTATTTCGGTGATCTGGATCTAAGTCGCTCTTCAAAATAATTGTTCTTGGGTTAAAGAGAGGTCCGGAATGTACGTGAATCTTGGTCAGCTATCTGCGAGGCTTGCTTCAACTGAAGACTGACTCTGGGAACTGCTGGAACTCAACTCCTTCTGCTCGTTGTGGCTTCGATTATATGGGCGCCGACCAAAACCGGGGTGAGTTTGTCGGCGCCAGGGGGTTTCCTCGATAATTCTAAATACATATCCACCTCTCTGGTTAGGAATTTCCACCTTTTTCCATTTTTGGGAACCTTTCCTCACTCCCACCTTCTCATCATACTTCAGAGGGGCGTGAACTGCCCTTCCCACATCTTCGTAGCAACCTCTCTTACTCATCCTCCAGATGGGCTGCAACAGCCTCCCTCGTGCGTCACGTGATCACCACTCGACCAATGATGTCTCAGTCGGGCGTGGACGAATCCGCGGCTTTGTTTCAGGAAGAAAAAAAATATCTTGCTTAACTAAAAAAAAAATTATCTCTTCTCTTTCCCTTTTCTCCCTCTTAATCGCCGTTATCATTTCTCTGGCCGCGAACGGGACAATATGACAATGGCGGTCATAACTCTTGTTCTACACGTGGTTTATGTCAGATATTTTATCGCTAATTATCAGAATGGGTGGTCTTCCTAACACGGTCTCAAAAAGAAACATCTCCAAAGTTTCAGTCAGTCTGTCGCCTCGAAGAAAAAAAAAAAAAACACTTCTAGGTTCCCATTCATTTTCCTTCGGTACATATTTCTGATAACATAATTTTATTATCGCAGGACGAGGATGTTCCGTCGAAGGAAAATCGGTCAACGGACACTAGTAGGTGGTTTTTAATTTTTCATATCTGTCCAACGTCCTTTTAGTTGCCTGTTTTTCGTCACTTATTGAAATAACATTTTCATTTAAATTTTTTTTTCTTTGGCCAGCCGGTCTGTAGTTGATAATAAGATGTCTTCCCGTACCAATAGTTGTTTTCATATCCTTAGATAACACAGCCGATGCCAAAACATATCTGATTCTTTCTTTTGTTCCCTTTCTTTTTACTCAGAATTTCTCTGTCATTGTAATGACACTCTTTCGCCATTTGTTACTTATCAAAATATCCTTTTATCCATTGTCTCTTAGCCGTGTGTGTGTTCTTGCTTATCACCCACGATTCGGTCCTTAGCCTCTCCTTTTCCTCTTTTCTTTCTTTTCCCTTTCTGCCTCGTTAAATGGTGCCACAATATATATATACAGCAAGAGTAGGTGGACAGTAAATAATTACATTAATTTTGAGATATACTTATAATTATGTTTACTAACACAATTATTACGTTCACAATTAAAATTTATTGTGAACAATAATACAAAAACCCTTAAATTTTATTGCGAGAAATAGTACAAAAGCCCTTACATTTTATCATCGCAGGTGCTGAAACTGTTTTCCATCACAATTTACACAACTTTGAAGTCTACCTCTAACGCTTCGACAAACTTTTAGACAAGTCTTTTGGGGTATTAATTTCTTGAAATGCATTTCTTATGTAATTTTTCAAATCACAGTCACTTCTTGATTTTCGACTATAAACTTTGTTCTTCATTACTCTCCAAAAGAAGGAATCCATTGGGGTCAAGTCTGGTGAACGTGCCGCCCAATCAATTGGACCTTTTCGGCCAATCAATTGGACCTCTTCGTTCAATCAATTGGATCTTTTCGGCCAATCAATTGGACCTCTTCGGCCAATCCATTTCTCAGGAAATGTTTCACGATATTCAGTTGTAATAATATAACCGATACATAAACCTATTCCACATACAGTCCACCTACTTTTGGACCACACTGTATATATATATATATATATATATATATATATATATATATATATATATATTTGTATGTATGTATATGTGTATCTGTGTGTGTGCGTGTGTGTTTGTGTCTCTGTGTCTGTGTCTATTTCTGTGTGTGCATAGGTGTGTGTGAGTGCATGTCTGTGTGTGTGAGGGCATGTCTGTGTTTGTGTGTGTCTGTGTCGGCATGAGACAGAAACTGCGTTTGAGGGAGAGAGACAGACAGACAGACCGCCAGTGAGTCGGTGTGGTTGTCACTATCATATGATTAATAGGGACAGGAAATTTTACTATTTTTAATCAAGCAATACGATGAGCTCACTAAGACTCAAGAGGCTACGGGAGTGAAATAGAAGACAAAGACTTTAGAATGAACCGGAAATCCAATCGTAAACAAGAAACTAGGGATAAACCTCTACTCCTGTTCAAAAGATCGGGAATGAGTGTGAATCAGACGAGAAGCACACCTATCTACTCGTATTGCGTTGAAAAAAATGAATAAATTGTAAAGAAAATTTCAGAGTTTAGGCGGAGATGTTAGAAGGATAGCGTTGACGTAGACTTTAGAAGGAACCGGAAAAGCAATTATGAACAGGAAACTAAGGATAAACCCTAATCCTGTTCAAAAGACCAGGAAGGAATGTGAACCTGGTGATAGGTGAACCGATCTATAACTATTAAGGTTGGGGAGAGGTATTGCCGTCTACAACTTGAAAGGACGCAGCACATAGAAGAAGCAGAAAGCGGAGAAGAAGAAGAAGAAGAAGAAGAAGCAGCCGCAGCAGCAGCAGCAGCAGCAGAAGAAGAAGAAGAAGAAGAAGAAGAAGAAGAAGAAGAAGAAGAAGAAGAAGAAGAAGAAGATGAGAAGCAATATAAAAAAGTAGACAACTTTTATCAAAATCAGTTTTCCCCTCTTGATCCGGAATTTTCATTTATTATTATTTTTGGAAGGAAAGCTTGCATGGAATTTCAAGTCGCAGATTCAATAACAAAACTGGAGGCGCCATAATTCCTGCATTACGCTAAGTTTCAATCGGGAAAGGTTTCATTAATTCTTAATGATTTTATTCTTTAAAATATTAACAGATGCTTTGAAAAAAAAAAAAAACCCAAAAACCCAAGAGAAGAAATAGCCAAATGTTTTCCTTCAGTCTTTTTCATAAATCTCAGCAAAAGTAAAGACAATGAATTCACTGGGTTGATAATTATTTAATGACAGAAATCATATTACTTCTACGATTGCATTTGATTACACTGTGTTGATTGCAAATTTCTGCGCATTATGATTTCATTTCTGTCGTTTTTTTTCTTTTATTATTTTGGCTTGTATAAACGCGGGAAAAGATAAACAGATAAATATATAAATATAACCAAATATCTTGCCAAAGTTTTCCTGTCTGTTTACCATGTAAGTTTGATACTAGATTAATGGAATTCTAGTCGTCCACTCTACATCCAGGTATCTATGTATATATGTATATATCTATCTCTTTTCATTCTTATCTCATGTCTCTAATCAGCACGTATCTATCTATCTATCTGTCTATCTATCTCATTATTTTCGTAGATATTTATTTTCATTCGTATTTTTCTATATCGTTACATACACATACACACACACGCGCGTGCGCGCACACACACACACACACACATATATATATATATATATAAAGAACAGTAAGATATATAATCTTGTGTTCTTATAGATATTTTTATTTTTACAAAATAGTGCTCAATGTAAATTTACAGAGCATCAATATTATAATTTGATTTATTTAAAATAAAATAAATATTATAAATTGATTTATTTAAAAAATGCCGTAAGAATTTTTGCCGTTAACAATAAATTTAAAAAAAATCCAGACGACATGCATTCAACGGATGTCAGATTTCATTGAAAAATACATTCCTACCCCCTACCAAAACGTAACTAATAACGGATACATCAAATTACAGACATAATGAACACCCAGACACCCCTTGTCTAGTTGAAGTAGATTTATCTGTAACCTTGGAAACGTGAATTATGATTTTTGCTGTGTCTTTAAAACCCAGTAATTTTAAAAGTTACTCCAAAATTCACTTGAGGATGAAATGGAACTAATGTCTTTAATTTAATTAAATTCGTAGCTTTTAGCTTCCATTTTTGAAACATGGTTAGAACTGTGTAGCGAAAAAACATAGTTTAAATAAATCAATTTATAATATATATATATATATATATATATATATATATATATATATATATATATATCAATTAAAGAGTATCAAACACTTAAAACCCCAGAGGTATTCATTTTCGTTTCATGAGAGCTTTAAAAACAGCTCTTAATATTCAAGACCTACAAACAAATAGAATTGAAAAAGTTACTCCAGGTTAAAATCAAGAAATATTGCACATTTAGAGAGTGGGATGGAACAAAGAGATGTGAATTTAAGTACTATACAAGTGTAGCGGGAGTTTATCTTTAAGGTCCTACGATTTCATTCTCACGCTTAATGTTTCTGCTGTCCTAATTTTATATACTGATTTCAGATTTACGCTTACTATGTCATTTGGAGGAGAAGGTGAGGCAATCTTGTCTGGTCCTGTCAAAGGTTAAAATTCCAATGTTGATCTGTTTAGTTCAACAAATTATTTGTAAATGATATTAGAAAAATATTTGGTTAAGAACCTTTTTGAAGAATTTTTTTTTAAGTTAGCGAAGAAAATTATATATTAAATGTTTTTATTCATGAACAATTGATGTCAAGCAATATATATGCCGACCATCATGGGAATATTTGGAAGGATTTTTTCGACACAATCCAATGGTTCCGAAAAATCCCTAATATATCTACAGCCACTTTCATACAATTCCATATAATCGACTTCTATCTCTGAAGAAGTACTAATTAATAACTGTCATGGTCCAGGAGTTCCTTGTACCACGGCGATGGTCCAAGGTTAGAACCAATGGAAGAATAACACGAACACAGGTATGGAATACAAAGATATATTACAACAGAAATATAATACAAACAAGTAGAAGTATTAGTAATGACTATCAGATTTGGTTACAGTGAACTATGTTGTCTCGACAAGTATCCCTCTTCCAATGTCTTTACAATATGCTCTCAATTATCTCTCTTCGTCTTACAATATCCTCCATACCTCTTGAGAGGCGCAGTATTTATAATGTCAGGAATAGTCCATTATTATTGTGGGTAAATTCCCATAACAATAACATAAATTTCGCTAGAGATTTCATTGATGTCTCTGTTGATGAACTAGATATTATAATAGCATCTCAAAGATCAGTACTAGTGTACAATATCTCAACTTGGACAAAAATGAAACAACGAGAACATTGATGTTCCTATGGGGGCATTTGACTCTGCCGAAATAGCAGACGTGGTGTGCACACATACATACATGGGTAGAATTGTGTTGTGGATTCCGGGATGAAATCCAGTACCAATAAATAGCAAACGCCAAGAATGAAATATAGAAAAATAATGTATTAACGTAATAATACAAACTGGTAATGCAGGTTAGTAGTTCCAAGAATACGGGTTAGTAGCAAAATATCTATACAGTCTTTGGTATTGAAGTATCGCAATATGACTTCTTACAGAGTCTACGTGCTCGCTCATGGTGACTCTTGCTCGCTACGTTCGTTCTGTCTGTCTGTTACCTTCACCCTCGGTTGCTCTCGTCACTCGTGTCTTCACGTAGCAGTAGTATATATATACTAGGTGAGTCCATTTGTGTAAAAAGGGGAGGACCCCTCAACAAATTGTTATCGACAACCAAGTTGGCCTATATAGAGACGATGGCCTAGTAATTATTCCAAATAATAATGATCCTTTAACTACACAAAAATATTATTAGTTTTCAATTTTTAGGTTTTTAGATAGATATATCTTCTAACTTAAAATAATCAACTTTCTTGGTATTACTTTTAACATTTTCAACAACACCTTTAAACAATTCCTTAAAGAAGGTCAAACCCCATTTATTAGGTTGGTGCAAAAATAATGACAATTTCTAACATAAGTTAATATGTGAGAAAACGTCATTATTTTTGCACCAACCTAATACATCAATGTTCTTTCTAACCGCTCGAATTCGATTACAGAACACATACCAAAAACAGTCGACACAAGAATAAAAAGGTTATCCTCTAACAAAAAAGGTTTTTTAGTGAGAGTAAGTTTATATACAACCAAGCACTAAGAAATAGCAAGTTTAAACAAGAGTTACATTACCAAGATGATCATAAGAACCTAAATTCTAAAAATGCTAAAAACAGGAAAAGGAAATTTATATGGTTCAGCCCAACCTACTGCAAACTTGCAAATATTAGTATAAGCCATTTCTTCTTAAAACTAATAGATAAACATTTTGAAGACAATATACAGGGTGTCCATAAGTTTGTGTGCACTTTAAAAAATTTATAACTTTATTTGTATTTGCGATAGAAATAATTTGTAAAAAGGATTAGAAAGAAGGAAATCTATATTCTTTAAGGTTTTATTGAAATTTTATTTAAGTTTCCACATATCCTCCATCATTAGCAATAAAAAGGGTAAGACGATTTTGCAGTTCACGGAAAACATTTGCCAACTGATTTACAGTAATACCTGAAATCACATTAGTTATTTTAGCTATACTTAAAACTAGGTACATTAAACTTTATAACATTTTTTACAGATTATTTCTATCGCAAATTCAAATAAAGTTATAAATTTTTTTATGTGCACACGAATATTATGGACACCCTGTATATATAGGGTCTCACAAAAATGTATTCACTCTTTTAATTTCAATATATGCATTGTTTATTGACTTGAATTAAATGTATGTTAATAAATAGTAAATCTGACGTCAAAGTTTTTATATTAGGATTAATAATATGATTTAAGTTTCCCCAAGACTTATGATGTTTGGCGATTCTTTCTCAATTTTGAAAATTGATCGAGTAAAAAACTTTTCAGTTCCTCCAGTTTTTTGTCACTGAATCCGCGGACAAAAAGAAATAGCAAATATAAATATCCCGATCGGAAAGTGGAAATTTTTTTTTCATTTTTCTTATTTATCGTGGATCACGAAAATGTGTTCTGTTTCATTTCTTTTTTTCTCTTTTCCTTTCGATCTTAGTCATTATTTCTTTCCTTCTTCCAGCATTTCCCGCTTTCCTTTTTTCCTTCCCTAGCCTTTCCTTCTTTTCTTTATCTCTCCTTTTCTCTCTTCGATTTTTCATTCCTTCGTTCCTTTCTTCCTTCGTTCGTTTCTTCTTTCTTTCTTTCTTTCTTTCTTTCTTTCCTTCGTTCATTCCTTCACATTTTATTTCTTTTCAGTTGCCGCAAATTTTTATTCTTATTTATTTATTCAATTTATATAAGAGAAATGTCTTCTTTTTCTTCTTCTTCTTCTTCTTCTTCTTCTTCTTCTTCTTCTTCTTCTTCTTCTTCTCCCCTCCTCCTTCTCCCCTCCTCCTATCATCCCCTTCTTCTTCTTCTCCTCCTCTTCCTTCTCCCCTCTCATATCCTCCTCCTCCTCCTCCTTCTTCTTCTTCTTCTTCTTCTTCTTCTTCTTCTTCTTCTTCTTCTTCTAATTTAATAGTTTGTCTAAAACTTTTATTTTGTTTTTCGTTTATTCCTGGTGTTGATTTTTTCTGCGATTTTTTTTCTTTCTACTTTATCTGCCTTCTCCATCCCTGAGGTTTCAACTATGTACCATCCACCCATCCCTTACGCCCTGTCCCTCCAGTCCGAGTAACCTTGGTGAGTCATACTTGTGTAGCTTAACCATGGCTACGATGTTCCCGCGATTACAGAGGGTTATTTTCGAAAGAATGTACAGGTTTCTAAAAGCAAATTCCCGCGCTGAGCAGTTTACATATGGTTAGCATTATACACAATTGCAGATGCGTAAGTTGACGTACATGTAAATGAGAAACGGTATTTGATAAATGTTTTGATACAACTAAAATTGCACGCATAAGAGACGGAGAAAATGAAGATAAAGAGACGGTTAGCCAGAGAGGGAAGGTGAGAAGAAAAGATGGCGTGTGAGAGAAAGAAAGAATGAATAAATAACTGAGGCATAAAGGAAGGAAGGAAGAAAGGAAGGAAGGAAGGAAGGAAAAAGCTAAGGATTAGGAAGGAGCGAAATGCAAAGGAAGGGAGGAAAGGTTGGGGGAAGAAAGAAGGACAGAAAAGTACGGAGGAAAAGAAAGGAAAGAATGAAGGAAATGCTGGGAAATAAATGTAAGAAGAGAGGAAGGCATGAAATCTATAAAGCTGATTAAAAAAGAAAAGACTAGGTTAGGAAGGAAAAGTCGGGGAAAGAAGCAACGACAAAAAGGCTGGAGAAGGCTGCAATAATGGAAGGACTGAAGGAAGGAACGAACGAAAGGCTGGCGATGAAAAGAAAGAGAAAAGGGTGGGAAGGAAGAAAGGGAGGGAATTTGTGCGGGTAAAAAAGGAGGGTAGAAAGACTGGAAGAAAAGAAGGATGGAAGGAAGGAAAGAAAGAAGGAAAGGATGCTTCGGAGAAAGATGGTATAAAGAAAGAAAGAAAGAAAGAAAGAAAGAAAGAAAGAAAGAAAGAAAGAAAGGCTATAGGAGGAAGGAAGGAACAACGAAAGAAAAGAGGGAAGGAATAAAGGTCGTTGAAAGAAAAGAACTAAAGGATGTGGAAAGAAGGAAATAAAAAAAAAGAAAAAGAAAAACATAGTAAACAACGTTTCCACTTTCCAGTCCACTTAAATCACCTAAAACAAGCAACCTTTTGCTAACTTTGCCGACTTAGGGTTTTAAATCCATTCAGTGTGCCAACAGCACACGTATTTTTATGCCAGTCAAGGTCAATATACCTGTTCTACAATATATTTTATATAATAATATATAGTATATATATATATACTTTAGTATATACTAAAATTGAAATAACTAAATATCTTCAGAGTGTTGTAGTAGTTATTGGTTCGGACTTCGTGATGTCATTTGCGGCATGCGAAGCCGTAATTTGCCGACCATTGACATAATATCATTCATTTTGAAGGGGGAGGAGTTGTTGGCCGGTCCTGCACATTGTACCCCTATTCTTGAAAAAATATTCTTAACACTTTTCTTAGCAACGTTCAACATCCTTCTTTCAACATATTAGAGAACGGTCGCCCTCTTTCATCAATTTTGGGCTCCTGTAGAATCACTTGGAGAACAAATAATCTACGCTCCTTCCTTGGGATTAACCGACTGATTTGTTCTTGACGCTTTAACAACCCTTTATTGGATAATTAAAATCGAAACCTAATTTGTACTTAAAGAATAGTTCTTTTTTTTTTGAGAGAGAACATTGCATTGAAAATGTTTGAAATGACAATGATTTATCCATATATAAGTCCTACTATAATAACCTATACTTGCAGGGAGGAGATGGATTCATGCCTTTGCCAAGGATATTTTCGCGTAAGTGTTAATAACTCATTCTGAGCCGCTATTAATTGCACCACCTGCACATCCGTTCCTTCAACATTTGAGGAAAGCCATTTTGAACATTTCATTGCTTAGCGAAGATGCGGCATTAAACTGGAAAGAAGAGAATATCCTCCTCCCCAAAATTCGTAATAAGGATTTGAATCAGGATATATTGTTGTCAGATCTAATGAAACCAGAAGGTTAGTTTGATCCTCATTGGGTTAAGTACAGTTGTTGCTTTGTACCCGATGGTACCATGCTTTGCAATTCAATATGCACAAAAACAAACGCCTGTTTATAGCATTTAAGAAATAATTTATATTATTAGTGTTGACATTAAAAAATCTTGTGTCAGGATTGATTGATTGATTGATTGATTGATCTATCTATCTATCTATCTATCTATCTATCTATCTATCTATCTATCTATCTCTCTCTATATATATATATATGTGTGTGTGTATGTATGTATGTATGTATGTATCTATCTGCTATTAACATATATATATATATATATATATATATATATATATGCGTGTGTATGTCTGTGTGTGACAATCTCTTCATATCTATCTACCTCTCTAGCTATCTTAGTCTTAATATATATATATATATATGTGTGTGTGTGTGTGATTGTGTTTGTGTGTGTGTGTATCAATCTCTTCATATCGATCTATCTATCTGTCTCAGTTTCATCATATATATGTCTCTTCATGTTTATCTATCGCGAGTATTTCTCAGTCTGCTAACCGTCTTTGTTTCGATCTATCTATATACCTTTCTCAGTCTCTTCACAAACATACACACACACGCGCGCACACACATATCTCTATCCATATCTATACATCTGTTTGTGTGTGTGTAACCGTGTCTTCGTATCCCTCTATTTATCTGCATTAAGTGTCATCTATTTTTCTTCCGTAAACATTATTTTTTAAATAATTGTGCTGTGAAAGAAAATTGACGCCCCCTTGAACCTCCCCATTGAGAATTGCGCCATTGAGTTTTCTTCTTGGGTCAAAGCTGCCATGGACGCTTTCATCCCGTCTCGTAAATACAAGGTGAAGCCACAATCCACTCCATGGTTCACACCGGCATGCTCCGCCGCCATAGCACATAGGAACCACTATTTCCCGCTATACCTGTTCGCAATAAATATAAATGACTCCACAAATGAGCTAAGTTCGTGTACGTTGATAGAATAAGGCCTCGCATAGCATCTTGCAAGTTTGGCTCTCGTGATTACCGGTGGCTCTGTACTAGGGTATTGAATAAGTTTATGGTCTGTATTCCTTTCCTTTTCAATCAATTTGAGGTGTTATCATCCTCTACTGATAAAGCTGAATGCTTTACCCGTAAATTCTCCTTAAACTCTACTATTGTCTCATCGGGAGTATCCCTGTATAACTTCCCACTTAGAACTGAGTTTCTGTTGAATGATATGCATATAACCCCTTCCATGGTTTCTGCTATCATCTCTAACCTAGATCCCCACAAAACATGTGGACCCGATGGTATCCCTGTAATTGTCATTAAGAAGTGTACTCCCAGACTAGATGCTGTTCTCTCTAAACTGTATAATAAATGTCTTACTGCCTCCTGCTTTCCTGCTTGCTGGAAGTCATTATTTGTTGTTCCAGTTTTTGAGAACTGGTGGACCGTCCGACCTTTCCAACTATCGCCATATTAGCCTTCTACCTCTGTTTGGGAAATTTCTAGATGCCATAATCAATGCTGAATTAGTTCGTCAACTCCCATAGCTGGGCCTTTTTTCAGAGAAGCAATATGTCTCTCGTTTCTCCAAGTCAACTGCTGATGTACTGACGATAACTACAGAAAGAGTCTGTTATGACTACAGATTTAAAAGGTGAAACCAGGGCTGTAGCATTAGATATCTCGAAAGACTTTGACGGTGTTTGGAATACGGGTCTTCTCCTCCACAAGCTGAAAGGTTACAGTTATTATGGACACAATTGAAACTGATCCAGTCTTTGGCATCAAATCGTGAAATGAATGTTATCCAAAACCGTTACGTCTACATACTTTCGTAATAACGCGGGTGTCCCTCATGGCTTCATCCTTGATCTTAATCTGTTTTTAATTTTCATTAATGACCTTCCCGATGACATCACCTCTCAAATTGGTATATGACACAACCATTTACTCCTGCTTCGATAGTAAGCTTGATCAATCCGACAAGATCAAAATTGAAGCTGATGCCCAAAACGATCTCAAGTCCGTTGTTAACCGGCAAAAGATGGCTTGTTAATTTTAACGCCTCCAAACCTAAACTTTTCTCTATTTATCATTTGGGAGACCACTCTCTGACTTACATCAGCATGGCTAACCTCCAGGAAAGCGACTCGTTGCGCCTTCTCAGGGTAATGTTCACAGCTTACATGAATTGGAAAGATTACATTGCATCAGGTCATCTGGTATGAAAGTCGGTTCACAGTATCGGGCGAGACAATTTTTCTCACCAGAATCTATCTTATATATCTATAAGTCTACCATTCGTCCATGCTTAGAATATTGCTGCCACATAGTCCGGTGCCCCCGCTATTTACCTTGTGCTCCTTGATAAGACCCAAAGAAAAATCAACATTTTTATTGATCCTGATCTGGCAGCTGAGCTTCAGTCAGTTTCCCAACTGTCGTAGGGTTGCCTCCCTTTTCCTTTTCTATAAATACTTTATGGTAATTTTTTGGATGAGCTCTTCGCTATGGTTTTTATTTTATTCCCCTCCCCCACAGACAATGAATTGTACATATAGTAAATAGTTAGTACTTTCTGAGAGTCATTGAGTTATTATGGTACATGTAGTAAGAATGGTAAGTAATAATGCGTTGTTTTGGTGTTAGGAATATTGTTGTATGTTTAGGACAGTGATCATGGCTACTTAAGTTCAATGTTAAGACAGAAAAAGACCGTCTTTTTTCTCTATTTCCCATTTGGCATTGTTCCAAATTTTGTATTTTTACAAATAAATATCGCTCTTCGCTATGACATCTAAACTTTTAGAATTTAAGCGCAATACTAGACTAGCGTCAAGATCTCACCAATTTTCAGTTGAGCTAGCTAGGGGTAGCCATAGGTTCTATGCTAACAGTTAAATCTCTCGCACTTCTTGCTTGTGGAACCCCCTTCCAACTTCATGCTTTCCAGACTTAATTTGCAAAAATTAAATGCAATGTCAATCGCTATCGCCTTTTTTATTATTTTCTCTTCCCGCTCATTATTAATGCTTTTGGTACTAATTCTTCAACACCCTGAAATCCATTGCGTCTTAGTGGCTTTACTGCTTTGTAATAACATAATGGGGTACCCTGTAAGAATGTTTAACAATTCTCACACAATAAATTAGAATATATTTTTAACCACGGATATATAGTATCCAGTGCAATTTTTTTCTATTTTTAATTACAAATTTCAGTACCTGATTTTCTTACCTAAATAATATGTTTTTCACTACCTGTTAATATTAACTAAAAGTACAAATTTTGAAGTACCTGCATATAAAATATTTCAAATAAAGATGTATAATTAATATTTTTTTTTGATATTTTCAAAATCGGTTACGATATACCCATGGTCAGTAGTCGTGTAACTTTAATTGATGGTTTGTGTTCTAGGGTTAAGAATGCAATTTAAATTTCAGAAAACTCTTTAGCAGCAATTATAGACATTCCACCTCAAGCAAGGCAATGAGGGCTGTACGACGCAAAGCCGTGTGAAGTAATGCAAGAAAATGAAAACCTTATTAAGGAGCGAGAACAATAATCGAACAGAAATCAAGAAGATAACCATTGATACTGTATTTAAATTTTTGAAGATCAAACTTAATTGGAAAGCAAGAAACCGGAAGAGAGTCTCACGAGCGAGAAAAGCAAGAAAAGAGACTATTAATATAGAACTTACTCTTCTTGAGTGTGTGCGTGTGTGCGATTTTTTTTTCTGGAAAGACAAATAGCCGAAAATATTTGTCAACACCACATCAATTTTTCATTAATTATAATATCTCTAAATCAATGTTTACTGTAATCAGAATGCTTTTACTCGATCCCTTAAGCCGATTGGGTGAGGAAATGCCATCTCCCAGACTTGCAAAAGAAAATCAACTATAGAAAATAAAATAAATTAATAGAAAAAGAAAAGATTTCAATAGTCAACAAACGAAAGAAAAATGTTTTCCTATTAATTTGAGATTTTCCTCACAGGATCTGTGATCACTTTGATGTGCTTTGAGGATACTTAAATTGATTAAATTTTTAATAATTTCAAAATACTATTATTATATCTATAACCTTTTATCTGTTTTCATTTGTACACCTTCGAAAAAATTTTTTTTCAAATTTGATAGAGTTTAGTAAAAGTTGTGCGGCCCCTCCACGTGGTGTAATAATTAGCAAGCTTGTCTCGCTAGAACAAATGCGACTAAATAGGGACTTCGATTCTAACTGGGGGTCCCATATTTTCGTTCTTGTGCCACATCTAAGCTGCGCTTAGAAAATCACCTTAGTGTTTATCAAAGCTTTAAGGATCTAGACAGTTCGCTGTCTGGATCTGCTTGTCGGCCTCTCTACCTACGGACAGAGAGGAACCCAGACGTGGATATCCCAAAGAGCATAGTCTCGTCTAGGAAGGTAGACAGGTACCCGATTACGGATAATTTTCCCCCAGGCCTACATGCTCAGAAAGACACACGTTAACCCGGCCTTGTGTCATATCCCGCTCTGTTGGGAGCTCGGATAAATAGCGAGTTTAATAAGAGATGTGAAGACGCAAATTTCGTTTTGTATCTCAGCTGCAGATAGTGATTTTCCAAGCACAGCTTAGATGTGATACAAAGCCGAAATTAGGGGGCCACCCAGCCAGAATCGAACACACTAATCAGTCGTAATTGTTCTAGCAAGACAAGATTTCTAACCATTACACCACCTCGAGCTGCCCATCTCAGCCGCAGATAAATGAAAACACAACTGGCGATTGCGCGCAAATTAAGTTTTACCTTATATGTATTTTTGTTGGTCCGGGAAGCTTTTAGCATCCAGTATCACAATCTGTTCAAATACCGTGCGTTTCGGGAGTTTTTCAGTGATACACGGTCCATTAAAACTTATCGTCTGCTTCATACTGCTCCTGGGTCTCCGGTTCCAGTTTACTTCTACAATATACTTCTTAAGATCTCGCTTTTAACTCTGAATTTTAATTACTAATATTTTTTCTATTCAGTAGGACTGGATATGTTCATCTCTCGCCCAGTTCACAATGCTCCCATATCGTCAGAACGGGAGTTTATCCATGTTTCCTGTTTAGGATTGGGTTTCCGGTTTCTTCCAAACTCTTTTTCAAATTTGTTCTTCTAACATTTCCATCTGAACTGACATTTTATATACTAATTAATTTATTTTAGAAGTATATAGGAGTATATATGTTTGCTTGTCGCCCGGTTCACATTCCTCCCTCGTCTTTTGGATTATATGTTTATCCTTTGTCACTTGTTTCGGATTCAGCTGCTTTCCTTCCCAGTAAATTCCTGCGTCTGAGTGGCATTGTTTCTTTTCTTGGGGAGAACCGATAAAAACAAAACAAATAAAAAATAGGTTATATTTTTTTTTTTTATTTCATTGACTGATTCGTTTTTTATAGTTTATCAACGCTAATATTTTTAAAACTTTTGCATATTATTGTTGGTTACGATCAAGACGTAACTAAAAAAAACTTCTCAGTGTCTACCAAGAAGATGCTTAAAAATATTCTGTTTGTTCATTTTAGCTGGGTAAATATGGGGTACTAGGTCGGAACTAGGACGAAAAGAGGACGGAACTAAGACGGAACGAGGTAGAAACAAGGACGGAACGAGGACAGAACTACTTCGAACGAGGACGGGACGATGACGGAACGAGGACGGAACAAGGACGAACTCGGGCAGAACTCGGGCAGAACTCGGGCGGAACCAGATACGAACTAAGACGAAACTAGTTCGGACGAGGACGGAACTCGGTCGGGACGAGGACGGAACGAGATCGGAACAAGGACGGAAGTAGGTCGGAACAAGTACGGAACTAGGTCGGAACAAGCACGAACTCGGGCGGAACTCGGGCGGAACTCGGGGGAAACCAGGTACGAACTAGGACGGAACTCGGTCGGAACTCGGACGGAAGTAAGTCGGAACAAGTACGGAACTCGGGCGGAACTCGGGCGGAACTCGGGGGGAACCAGGTACGAACTAAGACGAAACTAGTTCTGACGAGGACGGAACGAGGACGGAAGTAGGTCGGAACAAGTATGGAACTAGGTCGGACCAAGTACGGAACTAGGTCGGAACAAAGACGAACTAGTACACTCGGGCGGAACGACGTCTGAACTAGGACGGAACTAGTTCAGACAAGGACGGAAGTAGGCCGGAACAATTACGGAATGAGGACGGAACTAGGTCGGAACTAGGACGAAACGAGGGCGGAATTTATTAGGTTGGTGCAAAAATAATGACGTAATAATGTCGTTTTTGACTTTTTTTTAACGTCAAAAAACGACATTATTACGTCATTATTTTTGCACCAACCTAATACCATATAAATAAAAGTAAATAATCATTTCGAACTGTAATTAGGTTGACACTTTCTTTAAACAAAGGGAACAAGAGATATTACAACTTCTATTTAAAAAAAAAAAGTTAACTAATTTGAAAAATCGCTAAGCGTGTAACATCGCTGTGCGTGAGGAAATAAAAGCAAAATGTGGTTTTACACACACACACACACACACACACACACACACACACACACACACATACACACACACATACACACACAAACACACACACACATATATATATATATATATATATATATATATATATATATTCAAACATATATTGTTAAATATAGAAGACAACGAACGTCTATTATGTTTGATCATCAGCCGTTCTAAGCTTCGTATAGTTAATTTAATTTCGGGAGAAAATGAAGACAAAAACTGTCCAACATTTGGGTATTTTTTTATTATGCTGTTCCTTGATCTAAGCTTCCAGCCCACATGAACCAACATAGTGGCTATATCAAAGTGGTTATTTCAATATTTAAACAAAGATATTCAGCAAAGACACAGAGGTTGCTATGACGATAACGATAATTATCTGCTCCCATAATAATCCTATATATATATATATATATATATATATATATATATATATATATATATATATATACAGGGTGTTCATAAAGTTCGTGTGCACTTTAAAAATGTATAACTTTATTTGTATTTGCGATAGAAATAATATGTAAAAATGATTAGAAAGAAGTAATTCTATATTTCTTAAGGTTTTATTGAAGTGTTATTTACGATTTTGCAGTTCACGGGAAAAAATATCCCAACTCATTTAAAGTAATGCCTGAAATGACATTAGATATTTTAGGTATACTTAAAACTAGGTACATTAAACTTTATAACATTTATATATATATATATATATATATATATATATATATATATATATATATATATATATATTCTTACTTTACACGTTATATTTCCGATCAGCTCTTCTTAAACGACGAATCACGAACCAAAATGGGGTCGCGAAGCGAAATACTTTGATGACGAAAATTAACTTCAAACCCTTGAATTTCAGTTTTAAAGTTATTTCCCAAAGGCTCAATATTTAACGTGATGTGCCACGCAAATTCTGCGGTAACAAAAAACGCGTGTCCGTCGCCGTTGCCGACAGCTACAGCGACAATCTCGTCATAAAAATGGGGTTATGAATGAATAATATTTAAGAAGTTCTGTTTCAGATGTGATACATTTTTTTTTTCAGCAGAGAGCCTGTTTTTTTTGTTTTTTTTAATTTACTTGCCTGTGCGTTCAAGAAACCCCAAAGAATAAATGTACTCGCAGGCAGGATTCGAACATGCCTCCATGTTTGTTTTAGAGTAAACCTGATCCGGTGGCCCTGCTTGTTTGTCTCAAGGTTCTTGATAAGATCCAGAGACGGTTATGCAATGTAATTGGCCCTGATCTGGCATCTCGTCCGCTGCCGCTCTCTCACAGACGTGCCGTCGCCTTCTTCTGTCTTTTTTTATAAATACTTTCACGGTAACTGATCCGATGAGCTGCTTTCGCTGGTTCCCAGACTTTATGAATTTAAGCGTTCTGCTGGGCTGGCATCTCGCTCTCACCCTTTCACAGTCGAAAATGTTAAATGTAGCCGTCTCTTCTACGCCAATAGTTTCGCGTCTCGCACCTCTCGTCTGTGGAACTCCCTCCCCTTTTCCTGTTTCCCTGATAGCTATAATCTCCAACTATTCAAATGTAATGTCAATCGACGTCTCCAGATGCCTTGATATATCCCCTATCTTTCTCCTCATCCTTTCCTTTATCATTCCTATTTGGACTCGCTACAATTCTCTGTAACCCCTTGCGTGCTAGTGGCTTCACCTCTTGCTTGGAGGGAAAGGCTTAAATGAAATAATAAATAATCACTGTCTGATTCAAATCAAAAGTGGATTTCTCTCCAAAGGAATATCCTGGTTCTGGCCGTTGCCGGGAAATACGTTGTTTATTTTATTATTAGTTCTAAGACGCACATAGCAGTCGATGTAATTCTCAATGTAAACAAAAAAAAAAAAATGAAAGCAAGAAAAAATTGTATCTCCAATGATAGGTGCGATGGGTAAATTTTCACCATTTTGAAGTTTTAATTTCGCGCATGCGCGTTGATTTCTTTTTAATTTGGCGACTTCACAGTATATTAGTTTCAGTTGGGCAACGTCTGTGAGAAAAAGAGCACCATGACGCAAATCACTTCAGAAAAATCAAAATGGCATGCTGTATTGGTTGGAATTCGCGCCCAAAGTTCCCATACCTACATTTAATAGTGTTTGTGTGTCAATCTGAGGACAGTTCAGATGCTTCGGAAAGAGTTGGATGAGTCTAATTGTGATTCCGTTGGTGTTTGGAGTGATCACTAGTGATGGCGAAGTTATGCCTCTATCTTACCACAGGACCTCAGACTCAACATGGAAGCCTACATGAAGTGCCTTGAGAATGTAGTACTACCATGTGTGAAGAGAGTGACTACTGGACTATGTCTGGCTACATGACTCTGCAGCATGTCTTACAAGCAGGAGAACCCAGTCATGGCTGTCAGAAAATTACTGTGGCAACATCCCGCCATACATCTGGCCACCTAACACCCCCCAGACTCTAACCACTTTGATTATTGTATGTGGGACGCAGCTGAGCGAAAGACCAAGAACACTCTTTGTAACACCAACGATGAAATCAAGGCAAGGATTATGGCAGCGATCACCAACTTAAGGAAGGAAACCACCCCGAAGAGTTGCAGGAGATTCCGAAGTCGTCTGGAGACAGTGGGTGAAGCCAATGACGATTTTATTGAACAAATTTAGTACTTAGTATTTCAAGATATTTTTGTGTATTTTTTGTAAATATATCTGTTAAAATGAGATGTCAGTGTGATTTTCATTTCTACGTAATTTAGACGACGATTTATGCATCGCATCTGATATATGGTAATAGGGACGCTGTGCAGCTGACAATCTGATCGGATCCCTACATATCTGGATTGAAAGCCGGTAGCGGTATTCATTATTACGCAGTACGTAGACAAGCAGACCTGGAAAAATGCGTCCCTCTCTACATCAAACCAAGCCGATGTCCTTCGACATAAGACACACCTTGATCGCAAACATGTGGACGTTGGCTCTATAGGATGAAAGCTCCGCCGGGTCGTTGAATCCCGTCTACGACGCTACACAGGGCTGTCTGTCTTTTTCTGATTTTAAGTGAGCTTTTTGATTCCACTTTGAAATGTAAGCATTGCAAAAATACGAGAAAGCAGGCAACAATTTTCTGTATAATGATTGAACTGAGTTCTTGATAATGACCGAGTCTGTAGAAAGTAGTCAAACATAAACCGTAAAAAAGTATCTGTGACAGATTATCGATAATTTTAATTCGGTTGTGTATAAACTTATTTGACAAATAAAATAAAAAATCCTTGAATATAACAAAATCTAGTCCATGTGGATCACGCACGTAGTTGAAATTAATTAAAAAAAAAAACAAAAAAACTATGTACTCCTTGTTTACGCACACATGAATGCACCCTCATCTTCTGGTGTCTTGTTGCGCATAAGACCTCTGGTTATATTACTACAATCAGGTTTTGAGGGTTTAGTCCCATGCCTGACGTCTCTTTTCTAAGGGTTGGTTGTCTGTCAGATATTTTTCTTTCGTTTGACCGCCGTGTTCACAGGCTGAGTTCTATCCATGCAGTTCTTCCCGTAGACTGTTTGCCAAACAAGGCCTTCTCTCTCTTTCTCTCTCTCAAAAAAGGCCCTACTCTTTAACCCATAGCTATGGAGTCCAGTTGACATGGTTTCATAGCTTTCCCAACTGTTTTTACGCGAAAGTGAACGTAATGAAAGAAAGGAATTGGAACTCGTCTCGTCAATTCATCGTTCCGAGTCGCTAACCGTTACTCAGCTTGTGCATATTCTTTTCCATATATTACATAATGGCGTAAAGGAAACCCTAAATTATAGGGGCAACTTATCTACCAATGGTTTTAATTGCCATAATATGACGTTTATAGGGTCGTGTTTATGGCAATGTCTAAAAATCCCCAAATGCAAGCCTTTTATTTTTTTTGTCTATGAATAGCGTTGAAAACACATCAGTTTTTATGTACATATTGGATCAATCTTAATCAATAAAACCTCTCGAAAGAATAAAATACAAAAGCAAAAAAAAGTACATAGCATATAGGCATTTTTTTCTTCATGATTTATTTATTTTTCCTCGCATCTTGATTTCCTGAGATGCTCCAACCAAAATGGCTGCCAATTCAATTTAGAATCTACCCTCGTATTGCCAGTGACCTTTTGTACATACTCGTCCCTTTGTTGGCCTCTCAATCATTTGTCAGAATATAAGCATAGAACATAAGCGATATGTGTGCATGCGGTGGGGGTGAAGAAAATAATGAGAATATGAACAGGAAATGCTGGATATACTGCAGGAAATCGATTGTAAAGTAAGGAATAATAACAACAAAATGGCCACCAGGGAAGTTTTAACAAGATGGGCGAAAGGGAAGAACAGAATGAAAGAGTAAATTATTATTATTATTATTATTATTATTATTATTATTATTATTATTATTATTATTATTATTGCTGTTGTTGTTGCGGTTCGAGAATGGAAATATTGCTAAAATAAATCTGTGTGGAGATTTTAACTGACAGACGAACAATCGTGGATATACAAGTTTCGTAGAGGACAATTAAAGTGAAAAACGATCATTTAAGATTATAACACAAAGTAAAGGCTTCAGTTCCAATTATATGAAAGCCCCCAAAAGGAAAAGAAATAAAACAAATAGTGTTTATGATTTAAAAAAAAAAGTTTTAAAACGACAGAGTACCTCCTAAACAACTGTAACTGAACATACTCCCCCACCCCTGACACAAAAGGCGTCATATCCAGGAAACGACGTAATGAAGTAAAGTAATTCTATTACTTTAATAGCATATATAAAAGATAGGCTAAAAGGCAATGAGTGTCTGCGTGGTGCCGAGTGAGTATCCTTTCTAAACAAGAACTCCATGGAGTCCTAAAGCTTAAAAAAGATGTATTTCCGGATCACAAATACGGCTAAGACACTTGCGAGTGAAATTTAAAAAAAAGCAAAGAAAAATAAATAAAATCAATGAAAAAAGTAAGTAAATAAAAACAATAAAACAAATGGAAAGACTGAAGCAAATACATGAAAACAATAAAATAAAAATAAATAGACAAAAGCAATAAATACATAAAAACAATAAAATCAAGATAATAAAGATTTTATTGTTATAGAATATGAATAAATAAAAATATAAATAAATAAAAAACAATAAAATAAATAAATAAAAGCAATAAAATAAAAATAAATAAATAAAACCAGTAAAATAAATAAAAATAATATAATGAAGACATAAATATTGTATTATTATAGAATATGAATAAATAAAAATTTAAACGAATACAAAATAATAGAATAGAAAAATAAAAGCAATAAATTAAATGAATAAATAGATAAAACCAATAAAATAAACAATTAAAAACAAAGTGAAGACATAAAATTCTATTAATATATAATATAAATAAAAAATATAAATAATTAAAAAACAATAAAATAAATTAATAAAAACAATAAAACAAAAATAAATAAATAAAATCAGTAAAATAAATAACAAATAAAACGTACACATTAAAATTGTATTATTATAAAATATAAATGAATAAAAATTTAAACGAATAAAAAATAATAAAATAAATAAATAAAAACAATAAAATGAATAAATAAATAAATAAAATCAAAAAATAAATAAATAAATAAAAACAATAAAATAAATAAATAAATAAATAAAACCATGGAGTTTGGCATCAGCCGTTCTAATGAGAGACATCGAGGGTTCTCTATCGTGGACGGCAGTTTTCTTTTGGAGGCATTAAAGTTTACAAGCGATTTCCTGCCCCAGTCAATCATAGATTGGAGGTCCTTTTCGAGACCAACGACCAGGCTAAAATTGACAGCGATGTTGGATTTACTATTGAGGGAGGAGCGAACAGTAGTGTCGTCTGCGTCGATGCCTACTTCGGAACAAATGACATCAGGAATCTTCATGATCAGAAACAGTGTAGGCAGAATACAAGGTTGTGTCTCCTTACCAGATTTATTTAGGTTTTATAGCGAGGCAATCTTATGAGAACTAAAAAATCTACCAGGTTTTATTATCGGCGAGAAGAGACATAACAACACAAGATATGCTGATAGCATCTTGGTGATGGCAGACACAAAAAAAATGGACGAACTCCAAGACAAAATATTAAAGATCGCTAACGAGTCTAGAAAAATGGTCACTTTCTTGTATGGCTCTAGTAAAACATCTGATATCCTCGACTTTTACAAGAACTAAATCAGGCAAAAACTGTGGTGCCATTGCCATATATGGGCAGGATCTGTCCCGACTTCATTTTCCAGTCTGGATAGATTCCTAAACGTCTGCGCGTCATTGTAGGTGAAAAATTATTTTCCAACCTACAGCCTCATTCTCACAGACGAATCTTCATAAAACCCTTAATTTACTATCGCTATTTCTATGGAAGGTCTCAGGCGGATTATATTCCTTATTTCCACCAGTTCTAACTTTCATGTCTAAGACCCGTCATTCTGCCCACATTGTAACGAACGAACCTCATTCCAATCGTATTCCCCTCGTGAGATGTGAGTTGCACTCGAGTAGCTACGTCCCATGAAACGCTGCTCTCTGGAGCAGACTACTGAGATGAAGCTTCTCCGATCGGTACAATCTTACTGTTCAAATCTAGAGTTAACCGTTATCTTCCCGACATATCTGCTTAAACTATATCTCTTACTCTGTGACCCTGTACGTCGGGTGGCACCAAGGCCTTGTAGATGGTGATTTTTTAAAAAGTAATAATTGAATGCGAGAAGAAAGGTTTAACAATCATTGTATAAAGTGAGAATAGATGGTCGCCACAAGAGAAAAAGACCAAGATGCGAGGTACGGTTTGGAAATGACAAAATCAAAATGGTACAAATGTTCAAATATTTTTGAAGTGTTTTAACACAAGATAGAAAATCTGACACTAAAATCCGGCAACGCATTTGAATAGCAAAAGGTACCGTCCAAAATCTAAGCAAATTTTAAAGAAGATAATTTAAAAGAAGAGAAAATCATCCTGATAAATTGCGGACGATCTTGGATTGTTACATTTCAAAATATTAGGTTGGTGTCAAAATAATGACGTAATAATGTCGTTTTTTGACTTTAAAAATACGTCAAAAAACGACACTATTACGTCATTATTTTGACACCAACCTAATAGAAGCAAAACGATCAGTTAAACAGTCACAATCAGGAAGAGACCTTCGAAATTGATTTAACCGGTGCAAAATTAGGAAAGAAGGCTGGAGAATTTGACACTCACATAACAGCCAAGAGAAATAAGGGGTACTAGAGAGGGAACTGATTAATGTGTTTGTGTAAATAAGGTTTAAACAGGAAGGTGGCACGGGGGAGTAATGGATAGCGGTTCAGATTGAGGAACAGAAGAGCCGAGGTTCGAATTCCAGTCGGATCCGTTACCTTCCCTCATCCTACTCAATAGCAGGACAGACTGGTTTCTTGGCTAGCAATCGGTCTAGGAGAAAGTAACTCTGCTATAACTATGCAACTAAAGAAATGATCCCACTGGCTCGATGATCACGTCTGCGGCCAAATAATGATGAGGCAAAAAGGACTGATAAAGGGTCAAAAGTTACTAAGCGCAACAAAACTGAAGATGTGGAGAAACATGTTCTGAAGAGACAAGCTCCCACTAAAAAAAAAATATTTCCTTTTATTGAGGCCCGAACACTGACTACTGGCAAATGGGTAATTATCTGATCCATCTAACAGGATCAGTTTCAATAATTTTATTCTGCACAGCGTAATGTAATCGGCATATATATATATATAAGTATATTAGGAAGAGGAGTATTTAAAGAAGAAGAAAACAAGAAGGAGGAGGAGTGGGAGAAATGAGAGTTGCAGAAATAGGAGGGAGACAGTGGCATGGGGAACAGTAGGAGTAATAAAGCAATCATTAATTATTAAGCTATAAATAACACATTTTTAATAATGAAAATTGATATTTCCCTTCTCTTTCAGCGTCACGTGAACTTGATGTATATCGATTTGCCTGATCATTGACAGCTGTAACCTCACCCAATCAATCATAGTTGAAAGCAGGGTTTCCTCCAGAGACTTAATTCCTGTGAATTCATGCGTTCCGTTTAAAAAAAATATATATATATATATATCCCATTCAAAACCGTCTAAGAAAATCGAAAAAAATTTAAAATAATTAATGAAACAAGGACGATAACTCTGACCGTGACATTTGAGCAGAGGTCAATATTTAAATGTATTAGTACGCTCGGAAAGTAACGTCGTAAGTTTTTGGCGATGAAATAAAACGTTTTGAAAATTAAAGAACGTGCACAAATGAATCAAAATTTAAGTTTAATTAGCCTGAATATATTCGGCGCTAATTCTTTTATGACTCGTGTCCCTTCAGGACGAGGACGATCAGAGCTCACTAAAACATCATATTCATTGTGTCATTAAGTCATGTTTGACCCCTTACTACTACTCCCTGTTCATGTTCTATATCCATTTACGCAAGTTAATTAAGGATATTAGTCAATGATTTAAGGGTCAAATACTCCAAGCCTCTTTTACTCGGTATGTGTCACAGAAATTTCAACTGTCTTTGATCTTAAGCAAATTCTTCTCATCGTTTTTTTGTTTCCCTCAAACTTCCTCACTGCCTACATGCATCCACTGTGGCATTCTCAATATTATCAAATTAACTTCACGCTTCAAGTGATTTAAAGAAGTAGAAACAAGATATGAGTATATAGGCGCGTAGATCAACTAGAATTGTGCAAACACTCATTGATACTGAACAGTCATATTATCACAAATATTTAAATGAAAATGCGATCAAAGAAATCAAATTCCATTCCTGATTTTTTTTCTTAAAACGGGTCACACGCTGGAACCGTCCCAACTCCAGACCGATAAGATCAGGAAGTCTCCTTGGTGAGATTCGAAGTCCGGTCACATGGTCAGAAAACGAACTTTTAGATTCCTCTACTAGTTTCGGCGACCATGGCCATCATCAGGAGAAAAATGATAACAGTGAACTACGGAAATGAATGTCTTGAAGGAAAAAAGGAAATATTGCGTCATCCGTGATTGTGTCAAATTTTTCTCACGCCCAGACACTATTCTCCCGACTGTCGATTAGTTCTCATATATATATATATATATATATATATATATATATATATATATATATATATAGTTAGTTAGTTAGTTAAAGCTAGAGAGCCAGACAAACCTACCACGGTTTCACCTAAGCGGATCATCAGGGAGGGCCGGCCTTCCCTGAAGCTTAGGTAAAAACTTGGTAGGTTTGTCTGGTTCTCTAGTTTTCCCTATGTCTGATCTACTCATTGTATTGAGAACTTTATTTTGTTATTTTGAGTACTCGCATTGGGGATTTTTTTTTCTTTGGGCCTTGAACTCGTATAATGGACGATTATTTTCGGTTAACGTGCATTTTCTTGGTTCTTTCTTTGTTTATGCCCTTTTTTCCCTTTGGTATTGGCTTATTTATTTGCAAATCAAGACACCGAAGGTTTTCCGAGCGAGTATAGTTACTTATACTTATAAGATTTCGTTTAATAATAATAATAATAATAATAATAATAATAATATATATATATATATATATATATATATATATATATATATATATATATATATATATATATATATATATGTATATATATATATATATATATATATATATGAGAGTGTGTCAAAAACAAGGAAACATGAACTTTGGCCATTGTATCCAGAGTTATGAACTTGATATACAGCATCTCATTCGAAAATTGGTTAAACGCAATAAACACATGGTACAGTGGATAAAGGCGTTGATTAGATTCAGTGACAGGACCCAATGGCTGTGTGTTCAATACCTGGTTAAGGCAGTGGAGAACTTGGAGAGGGGAATTAACGGGAGATAACTGATAACTGACATCCATTAAACATGGCGCGTGGAACTAGAACAGTCTACCCCAGCGAGCGAAATAAAGGGTTCAGTTCGACATTCCAACCACCGGAAGAAGGCCGGAGAGTACAACGGCCGAAACGTAATGAATATGGCAACAAAGATGAGGGCAATAGTCCGAATAATGTAAATAGTGTACATAATACTTCATCTCAGAAATATAAACACATACTGAAAGGCAGAAACGTTGTAATAAATATGGTGACAAAGATGAGGACAATAGTCCGAATAATGTATATAATGTACATAACACCTCATCTCAGAAATATGGACAGATACTGAAGGGCCGAAACATTGTAATAACTATGGCGATAAAGATGAGGATAATAGTCCGAATAATATAAATAGTGTACATAATACCTCATCTCAGAAATATAGACATATAATGCAATAAATTTTATTAATAATTTCTTGTTTACTGGTTTATTCTCTGACACTTGTGGAATTCTCTTCCGGTTCCTGGCTTTCCAGTCACCAAAACTCTTCAAAAGTTTAGATGCAACATCACTCTCCATTTTCTGTCATCCCTAAATCTGTAGATCTATTGTCATTTTTCCGGGCTCATATTTAGTGTCAATCCATTTAAATTTACTTGGGATATTGGAAGATGATCAAAATGTACCGCCTTTGTGCAAAATGAAAAAACCGCTCTACTTTATTTTCATCTTACAGTCAGTTTTTGACCCACTAGAGTGACAGGGTGTAATTGATTTTCTTAAAGTCATTTCCTGTGGTTTTCAGTAATATGAATCTATTTTCGGAATCTATGATGAAATTTGTTTGGCCTTTGAAAATATTGCATCATCCATGTCAGATTTTCCCTATGGCTATTGTCTGTGATGGACGTTATTCCAAGGAAGCGTACGAAAATTGTAACACTGCAGAAACACACTGGTAAGCATTACCAGTGAGGAAATCAAAGTACTGTAAACTGTCTTAGAAACTCTCCTGATTTAAATCTAATCGAGAATCTGTGGTCAATCTGCAAGGAACAACTTTGTGTAATGAACATACGAAGTACTAACATGTGAACAGGGTAATGTTTCATTGCAAAATTACGAAAAAAATGTAAATAATAAAGGAATTATTCGTTTTGTTTCAATTAATTTGCACAAGTGTGTACATGACTTAACATTAGCTACATTGGTAAATACAAATTCCCATCGATAAAACAACTTTTTTATGACAGGTCTGACATCCATTAAACATGGCGCGTGGAACTAGAACAGCCAATAAATAAGAACTATTATTGCAAATCTTTTCTGTCAACATCGTAAATCAATTCTGATAAAATAAATATTGCTATATCTCGGTAGTGATAGTTATTATTATTATTATTATTGGAACTGAAGCAGCAACTTAGATTCGAGTAAAAAAAAAAAGAAACTGTATTAAGGAGTACAAAGCTGAAAATGGTTGTTTTGGAGAACAAAACCGGTAATTATCTAGGTTTCAAAACGCTCAGCCAGACCGGTTCACAGGGGAGACTTTTACAAAGATAAAAAAAAAATACTTAAAAGAATAAATAAATAATGAATATCGCCAAAGTCGCATATCACAAAAATAATTTAAAGACAATGCAAAGAAATATATGAAAAAATATAACCAATAATATTAACTGGAAATATTAACTGGAAATATTAGGGTGGTGCAAAAATAATGTCGTTTTCTCACATAGTAACATATGTGAGAAAACGACATTATGTTTGCACCAACCTAATATAAGAAAAATTGAAACTCCCAAAGGTGCTTTAAAGAAAGAATGGTAAGCTGTGTAGTGGGATATTATTTATTGATTCTTTCTTGATAGTTATCGGGAAATTTTGTAGAGTAAACACAGTTTCAGTTTATAATAATAATAATATTAATAATAATAATAATAATAATAATAATAGCGCTTAATAATAATAATAATAATAATAATAATAATAATCATAATAATAATATCTTGTATCAGGTTGCACGATATTGGCACCCACTGATATAAAACCCGGCATGACATTGTGGGCCAATATCTGCACTGGAAAATTTGCAATTTCTACGTGAAGAAAACTAAAAGAAACTGGTATGAACACCACCCACACCCTGTTACGGAGATAGGACCTGTTACAATTCTATGGGACTATACAATACACACTGACAGAACAATAAAAGCCATCCGCCCAGACATTGTTATTAATGACACAAAAAAGGGCCTCCTTATTGATATGGCAGTCCCTGAAGACTGCAATGTATTTTTGAAGATATTCAAAAAGCTGTCAAAATACAAGGAAGTTGAAATAGGAATCTCAAAAATGTGGCATATGGGAACATCAACAATCCCTGTTGTAGCTGGAGCCCTAGCATTAGTTGGAAAAGATTCCCATAGACTAATTGAAGGGATTCCTGGAAGTCCATGCCTCAAAGATATACAAAAAATTTTTATGACAAGTACAGCCCAAACTTTACGAAGTGCTTTATCTGTGTAATTTTTTTTTTTTTTTTTTGTCAGTGGAAAGTGTCATGATGCCATTTCTAACCTTAGCTCCCTGTGTAAACGCCAGAAATCAAAGGAACTAATAATAATAATAATACTAATAATATTTTGACCCAAATGCAGATTCTATGATACATATGCAGAATTAGTTGACCATTTTGTATCAGGCTGCACGATTTTAGCACCCACTGAATATAAAACTCAGCATAACAAAGTGGGCCAATATCTGCACTGGAAAATGTTTAACATTTATGGGAAGGAAACTGCAAGTAACAGGTATGGCCATCACTGGTTTAAAGACATGGGACGTTTAATAATTGATGTGATTTTGCAATGCACACAGACAGAACAATCAAAGCTAATCGTCCAGCCATTGTGATCCTAAGACAAGAACGGAATGTCAGTCCATGTCGATTGTAATGTGTCATATGACGACATCAATAAGTCCATATGGAGGTGGAGCCTTTATATTGATTCGAAAGATCCAGATAGACTCAGTGAAGTGATTCCTGGCAGCCCATGCCTAAAAGAAAAAAATGTACTCACAAGTACAGCACAAGCATTATGAAAAACTTTATTTATGTAAAATGTGTGTGATTTTGAGTTTTTATTTATGTTTTTTATAAAAATGATAAGTAAAAATGTCAAGACACTATTTCTGATCTTCGGTCTCGGGTTGGGACCCGGAATGAAATCCATTAAATAATAATAATAATAATAATAATAATAATAATAATAATAATAATAATAATAATCCTTCATAATACGCCAAATTCACATGACTTCTGGTCATAATTAATTTTACTGATAAGCAGGGTAATGTCAGATAGTGACAGGGAAAATATGTTGATGACGGAGGCCTGATGGCATCCATTCGAAGCATTTTATATAAAAAAAGTAATGATGTGGCAAAGTATTGAAAGAATCAGGAAACAGATAAAAGAACAATGAATAATAATAATAATAATAATAATAATAATAATAATAATAATAATAATAATAATAATAGAGATCGCACACAAAAAAGGTGCCTCTTTATTGATATGGCAGTTCCTGCAGACTGCAATGTATTTTGAAGATCTTAAAAAAAGCTATCAAAATACAAGGACCTTGAAATCCAAATCTCAAAAATGTGGCACATGGGAACATCAACAATCCCCGTTGTAGTTGGAGCCCTCGGATTTGTTGGAAATGATTCCCGTAGACTAATTGAAGCCCATACCTTAAAGAAATACAAAAACTTGTTCTCACAAGTACAGCCCACACCTTCTGAAGGGCTTTGTCTATGACAACTTTTTTATTTTATTTTATTTATTTATTTATTTATTTTGCAGTGGAAAACTTCATAATGCCATTTCTAACATAAGGTCCCTGGGCGAAACCCGAAAAAAAATGAGTACACATCAGAAATAAAAGGAAATAATAATAATAATAATAATAATAATACCTTGATGCTACACTATTCATAGCTCTCATGGCTTTTGACTTTAACTGATGGAAGCTGCTAACACCTGCATGATTTTCTTGGGGAATTACCACACATTTGCTTGTCAATTGCTTGCTCTTAATTATGGTTTGACGCACTTTATATTTCCGTTCATGAGCGGAAATAGTGGAGGTGATTTATTAGCTTGGGTATATTGCGCTTGATATATGTACACCCCAGCTTCCCTTTGTAGGTTTTCTTCTTTCTCGCTCAATACTAATAATAATGAATTTTGCTCTATAATACCTAGACTTTATGAATTTAAGCGCAGAACTAAATTGGCAGCAAGATGTCATCATTTTACATTTAAATTGGCTAGATTCCTGCTCCTGCTTTCCAGCCAACTTTTATCTTCAAAAATTTAAATGCCATATCAATCGTTATCTACTGTCTTATTGATTACTCTTCTTCTATTTTTCTCGCTTTTAATAATATATATTTTTTTCTTTTTTTTTATTCTTTTGACACACAGTAACCCCTTCGTCAATCTTTTCTTTTTTCTTTTACTTCCACACTCAATAATCGCTTGTGTCTTTATTGCTTTGCTTGGGGGTGAAATAACAACCACCACAACAACAACAACAATAATAATAATAATAATAATAATAATAATAATAATAATAATACAGACATGACAATGTAGCAACTGTAATATTCAAGGAATTGTCCAAACGATTTGACTTCGAAAATTTAAACCAACATTATCAGAATATGCAGAATATGGGGAAAATATAAAATTCGGGGAATTTATGCTCCCAAAATACTAATCGAACTAGAAGAAATAATACTGTAGATTTTTTTTTTACAATGATTTTCACACTGGATAGGGCCCAAGTGCCACTCGATGTAGATAGTTACAGAATAAAAGGCACAGAATAGAGCAATATGTGGGGAAGATAAAGTTTGAACCTAGACTTGAACAGATTAAAATTGTAGCGATTGAAGAAACATCTTCTTGGGAGTCGGTTCCACAAGGAAAGCAAGAGATACCAGCTAATGAATGTAGCTATGGCTGATGCTTAAGAAAATAAAAGGAGTTTATTTGGAAGCTAATAAAAACGTGGAGTATGAAGACTAGGGTCGTATTTATAGCACTTGATATTGCACTTTGTCTTGGTCACATCTTTCACTTCTTTTTTAGATCCTCTTCAGAATTCTTGGGTTTAGTCTCAACTCTCGCCATTTTTATTCCACATTCGCTTTTTTCATACTTGTTTTCTTTTACTCTCTACTTCTTCTTCTTCTTCTCCTTTTTCTTCCTCCTCGTTTCCTCCACTTCCTCATCCGCCAACACTCTTCCGCCTACTCCTCTTCTTTTTCTTTTTTTCTACCTCCTGTTACTTTTCTCCATTTTCCTCTTTCCACTTCCTCTTATCATCACCATCCACCTTCTTTTACTTTGCTTCTCCTCCTTCATCATGTTCTTCTTTCCTCATGTTTTTCCTCATCATCCTCGTCTTTTTATTCGCTTTCTTTTTCATCATCCGCTTAATTCTTCTTTTTCTTCTACTTCTTTTGCGTATTTTCTTCTTTTTCTTTTTTTCATCTCCTTTTTCTTCTTCTTTTGCTTCTTTTCTTCTTTTTCTTCTTCTTTTTCTTCTTTTTTTCCCTTATTTCCTTGTTCATTTAGCATTCTCATGTCCCTTATTCTTGTACAAAATTTTCGTTTTCTAAAAGGACATTAAAGTTCATTCATTATTTTGAAATTCCTTTTCCAATTAATCTTTCTCTTTCCGCTCTGATTTTTATTCATTTTTCTTCTTCATTTTGAAATTGTGGCACCATTTAACGAGGCAGAAAAGGAAAAGAAAGAAAAGAAGAAAAAAAGAGAGGGTAAGAACCGAATCGTGAGTGTTAAGCAAGAACACACACACAGCTAAGAGACAATGGATAAAAGGATATTTTGATAAGTAACAAATGGCGAAAGAGTGTCATTACAATGACAGGGAAATTCTGAGTAAAAAGAAAGGGAAGGAAGGAAAGAATCAAATAAGTTTTGGCATCGGCCGTGTTATCTAAGGGTATGAAAACAAACTATTGGTACGGGAAGACATCTTATTATCAACTACAGACCGACTGGCCAGAGAAAGAGAGAAATATTCAAATGAAAATGTTATTTCGTTAAGTGACGAAAACCAGACAACTAAAAAGACTTAGACAGATATGAAAAATTAAAAAAAAAACACCCCCCACGTGTATCCTTGGCCTGCGATAATAAAATTTTGTTATCAGGAATTGTGCCGAAAGAAAATAAATGTTTTTTTTTTCTTTCTTCGAGGCGACAGACCGACTGGAACTTTGGAGATGTTCCTTTTTGAGACCATGTGGAGAAGACCACACATTCTGATAACTAGCGATAAAATACTTGACGTAAACCACGTGTAGAACAAGAGTTATGACCGCCATTGTCATATTGTCCCGTTCGCGGCTGGAGAAATTATAAACCATTAAGGGGAAGAAAGGGGAAGGAAAAAAGAGATTATTTTTTTTTTAAGCAAGATATTTTTTTTCCTGAAACAAAGCCGCAGATTCGTCCACGCCCGACAAGACATCATTGGTCGAGTGGTGATCACGTGATGCACGAGGGAGGCTGTTGCCGCCCATCTGGAGGATGAGTAAGAGAGGTTGCCACGAAGATGTGGGGAGAGCAGTTCACGCCCCTCTGAAGTATGATGAGAAGGTGGGAGTGAGGAAAGGTTCCCAAAAATGGAAAAAGGTGGAAATTCCTAACCAGAGAGGTGGATATATATTTAGAATTATCGAGGAACACCCCGGCGCCGACAAACCCACCCCGGTTTTGGTCGGCGCCCATATAAACGAAGCCACAACGAGCAGAAATGAGTCGAGTCCCAGCATTTCCCAGAGTCAGTCTCCGATTGAGGCAAGCCTCGCAGATAGCTGACCAGTATTCGCGCGCACTTTCCGGACCCACATCTCTTCAAACCAAGAACAATTATTTTGAAGAGCGACTTAGATCCAGATCACCAAAATAAGTTTTTCTTTCGACTTTCGTCCAAAGACCCACCGAAACACCAACTTCTTAGAGAGCAGACGACTTGAAGTGTTAAAACTTGCCTAGCGGAAAACGACGTGTCACAATCTATAGAACGGGTCGGGAGATAGATGTAGTCCTATGTATCGAACAACTAGACATAACGTTTGTTACCTTTTTCTTTGATACTTTGAACTTTTGAGTTTTCATTTTATTGCCTTTTATGCGTATTTTTGTGGTATCACCGCGTTGGACTCGGTTTGCAGTACGGCCCCGATGACTGATTGATTTCCTCTGACTGGGAATCAAAGTAGGACGTCACAGTTGGTGCCGTGGTAGACTGGGATACAACGACACGGTTGGCGCTACGACCAGGGGACGACGTCACACATTATTGTTCGTCTTCCATTTTTAATCTTCTCCTTCTACTTTTTTACTCTCTTTCTCAACGTATATTTTTGCCCCATCATAATTTACCCGTCTTCATTAAATTTTAAATCTTTTCATTCATCTGTTCTCCTTTTTGTTTTTTTGTTTTTCTCTTTCTTTATTTTACATCCATAGTACTTTTTTTCTTCTTAAAAACCTCTTTTTTTTTTTAGTTTACTTCGATTTTCTTCCTTATTCTCTTGCTTTTCTGTATTTCTCTTCCCTTCATCTACATTCTTTGATATATTTTTGTTTACCGTATTTTGATAGATATATTTCATTGTCATGTATTTAATATTTTCCTCTTATTACTTAATTTTCCTTTCTGCTACATTTTTCTTTTTTTCTTTCATTCTATCTTACTATTTGTAGCCGCTATATATTCTTTCCTGTCTAAGTACACCATAAACTACCTGACCCCCACCTGTATCGTACCCAATACGCAGAGAACACATAAACAACGGATTTCTCTGATTTCACGGCTGCTGGTTCAGCCTTGGAATAAAGAAGAGCAATAAATATTCGGCTGCTGCTTAGCACGATTGACAAAAGGCTATGGCATCAATCTGCCACTGGTTTGGGGTGTTGAGAATAAACTAATATATATATATATATATATATATATATATATATATATATATATATATATATATAGAGAGAGAGAGAGAGAGAGAGAGATAGATAGGTTTGTTCGCATCTGTATCTCTGTATCTCTCTATCTTGTTTTGTTTATATATATATATATATATATATATATATATATATATGTATATATCTATATATATATATATATATATATATATATATATATATAGAGAGAGAGAGAGAGAGCTAGATAGCTTTGTTCGCATCTGTCTATCTGTATCTGTCTATCTGTATCTCTCTATCTAGTTTTGTTTATATATATATATATATAGAGAGAGAGAGAGATTGAGATAGATAGATAGATAGATAGATAGATAGATAGATAGATAGATAGATAGATAGATAGATAGATAGATAGATTTTTTTCGTTCCATCTTTTGAAAGTAAAGTCTGAAGATCTAGAGAAAAATAAAATTATCTGGTGAAATAAAGTATTACATTATTTATGTTGCCTTAAAATGGTCTGTTTTTCTTTAAATTAAATTATTTGCACTGACTTAACATTGAGCACTCAGGATTTCAACCTCCTTGGGTTTATCCATACGGATTGCCAAGACTTTCATCACTTATATATATATATATATATATATATATATATATATATATATATATATATATATATATATATATATATATATCAGTCTCACTTTTGAAGTATATGTATATAAATATATATTTATGTATCTCAGTCTATATGTCCGTCTCAGTATTCATGTATGTATGTACCTCGTTTTTTCAAATCTCTTTTTTTTCACAAGCATTTGGACATATGATACACATGCCCAAGCAAAAAGCACGCGCACATTCTTAGAGCTATCGAAAAGTAATTTACGCAGCCAAAATGTCTTTTCTTCACATGAAACCGAAAAAATCTGATGTTTGTGCATTTGCTTAAATTTTAGATAGCATGTTGGACTTTAAGGTAGTTCCTAGCAAATTGACACTTCGGTCCTTAAATAGGTTCATAGAATTATTAGGAAAAAATCATTTATTTTCTGCAACCTGACGATCCATGTAGGTGAAACTTTAAAAAAACAAAAAAAAACAAATTCACTTGATCACTTTGGAGAGAAAGCGCAACAGTGACTGCTGATGCAAGTCTCTCATAATGTATTGAGCTCTTTCGGTCACTGGCATGTTTATTTAAAATAAATACGCAGAAATTCACCTTCCTCTCTCCGGGTGCCAATGGCTTAATGGTAGAATCTCCCGATTTCTGGCAAATCAGCGGGTTTCGATCCCGGCTTGAAGTGATCAGATGTCTAGCCACACTGATGAGCTGTGATACAGCGATGCCGTCTCTCTGTGGATGACTCTCTCTCTCTCTCTCTCTCTCTCTCTCTCTATATATATATATATATATATATATATATATATATATATATATATAAAGCTTCCTGAATATATTAACAAAAGAAATTTTATAATAAATTTAAAAAAAACCTGTTTCTGATAACTTTTTGTCTACTTTAACAAACATGCACATCATACTTGGCGACATGCACAATACAATTGCTGCTACAATATTTCCTGGTATCGTTGGATGACACTGACGTCAGTTTTTCTTGGCATGTAAAAATAACCGACCCACCTACACCTTCTCCCCTTATTTTTTTTTTTTTTTTAGCGTATTACAATTGTATAGACATTGGTTTATTATTAGGTTGGTGCAAAAATAATGACGTGATAATGTCGTTTTTTGACGTATTTTTAACGTCAAAAAACGACATTATTACGTCATTATTATAATAGTATATAATGGTCCACCAAATATTCATTTGATTTACTCAGCTTTAATATTGCCATGATTTATCGTCTATTCAGTATAAATAGCAACGTATATAAATGTTTCATTTTTTATATTTTTACCTGTTAGCCCCTTTAAGAAGCTTCCTGCGAATATTATTATTTTTTGAAATTGTTTTAAAAATCTGTTTCTGATAACTTTTTTGTCTACTTCAACGTAAAGGACAATCATATTTCGCTACATCTATAATACATTTGTTGCAACAACGTTTCCTATTATTGTCCAAGCGTCAGTTTTTCTTGGCATGTAAAAATAACCTACTCTTTCTATTCTTATATTATTATTTTAGCGTAGATGTGACGTTTAATTGGTTAATCTAGACATACCCATGAGTATATTTTTAATTCTGACCTAACGCCCCATTTAACTTCCGAAAAGAGGTAATGAATTGTTTTCATTTTCCCTAATAAATCCTTTTTATCTTCTATCATCGCCTCAGGAAGTATAATGTTAGTAATGAAACATGAAAACTTTTGTGTAGCGATGTAAAATAAAATATTATAATAATCTCTCTCTCTCGCTCTCTCTCTCTCTCTATATATATATATATGTGTGTGGGTCTGTGTGTGTGTGTGTGTGTACTTGTAAAACTTTGGATGACCCATGCCCTTTATGCCTACATGAAAAACTAGACATTATCAACTTTCTAAATAATGAAAATTTATTAAACAATAGACATAAGTTAACGGTTTTTTGCCGACATCATCAAATTTTCGCATTGAATAATTAGCATAAATAAAAAACAAACAAACAATTAAATAATAAATACAAATTGTAAACTCCATAGTCTAAATAAAAAGTTTAAAAGCCCTACCCCCCAAAAAAAAATAAAAATAAGAAAATAATAATAAAAAAAAACTCTATGAAGTTGTCAAATAACAAATGTTAGCTAATTATAACAGTTTTTTTTATATACACAAAACTCTTTCAGGAAAGAAAATAAAATAAATAAATCTCCATAGAAACTTAACCAGACTAGACGATGTCATCTCCCGCTTTAAATTTGGACACCCCAACCGTACCCTGATTTGACCTCTTTGAATCTAACTGAGATATTGATAAAATTTATTTACCTTTATGCCCCTTTTCTTTAAACAATTGCTCTAGCCGTTATCATAGTAATTTTAATTTTAGTAATGAATATGCTTATAAAAATGCGTACATTTCAAGAATTAGTTATTCCACAAAATTTCGCTTGAAGATGGAACAGAGCTTGGTACTTTAATTCAATTTAATTCAAATAATTATATTGAAGTTTTCGGCTCTTGTCTTGAAATATGAGAACTCTTATGTAGCTATGAAATCATATATATATATCTCAAAGTAAGTTTTGAAAATTTAATTAAAATTATACCCCTTAGAACATATGAAATTTGGATTAAAAATCTTGTTTTTCTTCCGTCAGCGGATGTGTTATCTTTTAGCATAGGAAATCTTAGCTTATTTTTGCTGTGAAAAAAACATTAATTTGGAATATCTTGTAAATATCAAATAATTGTAGGATCTTAATGAAATTATCAGGACTTATTCATAAATGAATTAAATTATTTTCGTGATGCGTTTATTTAGAAAATATTGGTCAACATATATATTTTACATGTGTTACACCACCTTAATATTATTAAAACTTGAGAAAATTGAACGTGATAATCTTTAGTGACTATATTAATTAAAAACAGAATTCTTTGGTGAATTTCAATACAGGATTTTTTTTTATAAAATCAGAACTAGTAATATCCAAACACTGCTCAGAATCGAAAGGTAAAAAATGCAGTAAAACTAAGAAATTATTTCATTAGAGAAGTTTTTTTTCTGTTAGGTTGCAGCCATGGGCAAACAGTTAACCTTCTTAGTAATAACATAAAGATTTTAACAATAAAGCTATGTTTTCTTTACGCTTGGAATATGTTTTCATCACGGTATGCTGATGTTTGCGATTTCGTGGAGGTATCTCAATAAATAAAAAGCAAACTATAAACTACAGCATCTAAACAAAGTATTACCTAAAAATTCTATAATCAATGGACTTGATGAAAATTTAGCTAATACATATTTATAATGATTTCTAAAAACAGTTACAATTTTAATCAGTGTAAAATAGACAAAAAATGCTTTTACTTCAGCAGCAGGAGTGAACCTAAATAGTATGCAAAGCAATGGCACCACAAAATACAATTAATTGGAGACAGCATTCAAATGTTAGAAGAAAGAGGCGATATGAGCATAAAATGGTCTTAAAGTTAAAGAACATATGCTTTGCTTCTGAAAATCACAGGAAACCAGATGACCATCCTGGATATGACGATAAACCACACCCGTGTCATTGATAGGCCGAAAAACTACATCTAACAACAAGATCTCAGATCAGGAGGTTTTAAGGACCGTGGAACTACCTCGTAATTGCTTGTGTGCTTAGCTTCATCCTTACCCTGGGTGGTAGCACCTGTTAGGTTGCAGCTATAGGCAAACAGTAACCCCCAAAACTGGGGACAAAACGTGTAAAAATAAGTTTTAATACCAGAAATACATTTTTGTAAAAATATTACCACATATGAATTTTTGAAGGAAAAAAAAAATAATACCAGCAATACATTTTTGAAACAAAAATATTACCAGAAATACAGTTATATATATATATATATATATATATATATATATATATATATATATATATATATATATATATATATATATGTGTGTGTGTGTGTATATATATATATATATATATATTACCAGCAATATATTCTTGAAGAAAAAAAATATGTCCAACAAGATATTTTTGTAAAATGTATTAGTAGAAATACTGTTTTGAAAAAATATAACTAGCTATAAAAATCTTGTAGGCATTAAGCAACCAATTGAGGTTGATATGCGATCAAATAAAGCAAACCAAAAGAAACTGATGATTTAGACCTGAAAAATAATAAAAGGAGAAAATAATTTAAGTCGAGGTAGTACTGTAGAATTATCGCTCCTGACTAAAATTAAAGGTTTTTGATAGGCATATCGGAGTTAACTCCTTCTTAATTGTTATGGGGTCCTCCCCTTTTTCATATAAGTGGACTCGACCAGAGTGTTACTTGGACTGCTACCGTTAAATACACAGAGTCAGTCAGAATATATAGAGAGAGTGAGCAGAGATTCTGATTGAGTTGGAGGTAGAGTAATAGTGTGAGGTAACCGCTTGTAGAAGTCACAGTTACAAGCACGTAGACTCCTAAGTCCTACTTACAAGCACGTAGACTCCTAAGTCCTACTTCGAGACTATATATATATATATATATATATATATATATATATATATATATATATATATATATATATATATATATAAAGACATATAGTCTTAAGGTCTGCTATATTTATGGAATAAAGTGCTCAATATCAGAGATAGAGTGTGTGTAAATATAAAAGTGAACATAGAAGTCAACACTTAGAGGCGACAGTATGTTCCATACTATATGCAATCATCAGGCCACCATGATTTCTTTACATCTTCGTTTGGCCTGACGATTGCATATAGCATGAAACCGACTGTCGCCTCTAGGTGTTGACTTCTATGTTCACTATTATATATATATATATATATATATATATATATAATTATTATTATTATTGCTGCTACTAACCACGTTCCTGAACTTACTAACAGTATTACTCTTTATATGATTGTGTAAATACATTTAATTTCTTATATTTAATTCTTGCGCTTGTCATTCATTGGAGACCGAATTTCATCTCGGAATCCACAACATTAATTATACAAATGCTTCACTATAATACAGTAACGCAAAATGAATGAGGATAAATCTTGAATCATTTATCACATTGGGGTTGTCGGAGTTAACTCCTCCTTAATTGTCCAAATATTTCACTAGGGGTCGCTCTCCCTACACTATAAATACTAGGCGATTTCTTTTCTCGTTCTCTTTCTACTTTGCAATTAGTTGGAGATTCGTCTCCAGCTAAGCTAGTCGAACTCTTTGCCTTCGGTTAGAGAGGAACCCAGACGAAGCTATGCCGAAGGGCAGAGTCTCGTCTGGGGAGGTAGACAGCTACCCGACCCCGTTTATATGGGCTCGGTTTCAACCCCGCATTAAAAACGGCCTTGTGCCACATCCTGCCTCGCGGGGAATTGAGGTAAATAACCTTTCTAATTTGCATTTCAGCACAGACGTTTAAAAATGTGATCTCTCGAGATCAGCGTTTTCGTCCACTGGTGGGTAAACGCCATGAATCACATATTCACGTACGTACGAACTTTCACCAGTATACGAAAACATTGTCCATTATAAAATTCGTTGTTTAATCCATATACTTGTTGATATAATAGTATATTATATATATATATATATATATATATATATATATATATATATATATATATACACTAGCAGCATGGCCTGTCGTTGCTCTTGCTTGATTAAAAATATTGTACGGCTCATACAGCAATCGCAATCACTTTTTTGCCCTTAATTGCCTTTAAAGGAGTGCCCTTTGCCGTACTGATTTTGCTACATGCCTTACTTCCTGCCTATCTCACGCTGCGAATTTTTTCTAAGCTCTATACTAAACATTAAATCTGTTACGGAAAAAGAACTAAACAAAATGAACACAAAACGATCAGCTTTAAAAAAGGACTCGTAACTGGAAAAAGCGAATGAAAAAAGAATGTTAGCAACAAATACTTTTTCACACCCAACCCAGTTCTGCGGTATCAGAATCAACGTTGGGTTTAAGCAAGCGAATGAGCCAATTGGAGTAAAGCGCGATGCAGATTTAAATTTTTCCTACTTGTGACGAATGCAGCTATTGATTTTTTTGCATGCTAACATGCTATTTAACATTCGTGTCAGTCAGCTGTTGGCTCTCACGCTGGCCAATAGAATCTTCCTACCTATTCGTGGCAGCCAGCTTTTGGCTCTCACTCTGGGCATTAAAAATGGCCTCAAACTACATGAAAACTGAAGCATGAAAAAAATCGATTATTTCCACTATCGATGGGAGTTGGTAAATGCGAAGTCGGTCTTGGAGCATGTGCATGTAAATCTTGGTGCAAATCTGTCAAAATTTGCGGCCGTACATTCGTTAAACACACACACACACACACACATCCAGCCTTATTTATATATATATATATATATATATATATATATATATATATATATATATATATATATATATATATCGGTCTTGTTTGTTTTATTTACATCTTCGTTTGGACTCATCTTGACATTGTTCTTGTTAACAGGCTCACTCACGTTTTCTCTTTAACTTTCGTAGCGAGAACACGCATCTTTCTCCCTCTGAAAAAAAAACTATGGAAGTGTGGAAGTACTGCAGAGACGTAGATGAAGGTTGTGTTAAACTTTTGACAAATTCAATGTCTTATTTTTCTTTCATTTTCTCTAAACTGTCTTTGTTGCTATTTTTATTGTTTGTTTAAAATTCATGAAGTGACATTTATTTACCTGGACTGACACGATTCTTTATAATATCATTTGCAGGATCAATAATACTTCTGTTTATGTGCCGTATCTCTTCTGGACGTAGGCGATCATTGCTCTCCATTTCTTGTGGCTCAATAAGTTTCGTGTCTCTACCATCTCCCCCAGACCACTTGCTTAAGCCCGCTAGATATGTAATGCGTTGCTTTCTTTTGTCACTTTCTCCCTCTATTAGACCTGTGAATATTAGATTCTCCAAGCCTTTCTTTCTCATTACGTGTCCCAGTAACTTTATCTGCCTCTTCCTGGTGTTAAGTAAAAGCTTCCTCCTTGTTTGCATGATCTCCAAAACCTCAATGTTGCTCAAACTTTCGGTCCATGATATCCTTGATATCCTTCTGTAGAAACATATCACTGTTGCCTCGAGTTTGTTCTTCATTTTTGAGGAGATCGTCCAACATTCACTGCCATAAAGGAATCCAGATGTCACGTAGCAGCTCAGTACGCTTTTCTTTGTTACCAAAGAA
>OZ010589.1:88206971-88239471 GCA_963932145.1 Acanthosepion lycidas | reverse complement strand
ATTGAAAGAAAGAAAGAAAGAAAGAAAGAACGAAAGAAAGAAAGAAAGAAAGAAAGAATTGAAAGAAAGAAAGAAAGAAAGAAAGAAAGAAAGAAAGAAAGAACGAAAGAAAGAAAGAAAGAAAGAACGGGCTGAAATAATAGAAAGGAAGAAAGATTTGGAAGAAGGGAAGAAAACGAACTGAAAGAAAGAAAGAACGAAAGAAAGAAAGAAAGAAAGAAAGAAAGAAAGAACGGGCTGAAATAATAGAAATGAAGAAAGATTTGGAAGAAGGGAAGAAAACGAACTGAAAGAAAGAAAGAAAGTAAGAAAGAAAGAAAGAAAGAAAGAAAGAAAGAACGAAAGAAAGAAAGAAAGAAAGAACGAAAGAAAGAACGGGCTGAAATAATAGAAAGGAAGAAAGATTTGGAAGAAGGGAAGAAGACGAACTGAAAGAAAGAAAGAAAGAAAGAAAGAAAGAAAGAAAGAATGAAAGAAAGAAAGAAAGAAAGAAAGAAAGAAAGAAAGAAAGAAAGAAAGAAAGAACGAAAGAAAGAACGGGCTGAAATAATAGAAAGGAAGAAAGATTTGGAAGAAGGGAAGAAAACGAACTGAAAGAAAGAAAGAAAGAAAGAAAGAAAGAAAGAACGAAAGAAAGAACGGGCTGAAATAATAGAAAGGAAGAAAGATTTGGAAGAAGGGAAGAAAACGAACTGAAAGAAAGAAAGAAAGAAAGAAAGAAAGAAAGAAAGAACGAAAGAAAGAAAGAAAGAAAGAAAGAACGAAAGAAAGAACGGGCTGAAATAATAGAAAGGAAGAAAGATTTGGAAGAAGGGAAGAAAACGAACTGAAAGAAAGAAAGAAAGAAAGAAAGAAAGAAAGAATGAAAGAAAGAAAGAAAGAAAGAAAGAAAGAAAGAAAGAACGAAAGAAAGAACGGGCTGAAATAATAGAAAGGAAGAAAGATTTGGAAGAAGGGAAGAAAACGAACTGAAAGAAAGAAAGAAAGAAAGAAAGAAAGAATGAAAGAAAGAAAGAAAGAAAGAAAGAAAGAAAGAACGAAAGAAAGAACGGGCTGAAATAATAGAAAGGAAGAAAGATTTGGAAGAAGGGAAGAAAACGAACTGAAAGAAAGAAAGAAAGAAAGAAAGAAAGAAAGAACGAAAGAAAGAACGGGCTGAAATAATAGAAAGGAAGAAAGATTTGGAAGAAGGGAAGAAAACGAACTGAAAGAAAGAAAGAAAGAAAGAAAGAAAGAAAGAACGAAAGAAAGAAAGAAAGAAAGAAAGAAAGAAAGAACGGGCTGAAATAATAGAAAGGAAGAAAGATTTGGAAGAAGGGAAGAAAACGAACTGAAAGAAAGAAAGAAAGAAAGAAAGAAAGAAAGAACGAAAGAAAGAAAGAAAGAAAGAAAGAAAGAAAGAAAGAAAGAACGGGCTGAAATAATAGAAAGGAAGAAAGATTTGGAAGAAGGGAAGAAAACGAACTGAAAGAAAGAAAGAAAGAGACAAGGAAAGAATTGATTGAATTGAAAGAGAGAAAAAGGAAATAAATAAATAATTGAAAGAAAGAATTGAAAGAAAGGAAGAAAGATTAGGAAGAAAGAAAGAAAAAAGAACTGAAAGAAAAAAGAAAGAAATAAAGAAAGAAAGAAAAAATTGAAAGAAAGAAAAACTGTAGGAAAGAAATTAAAAAATCAAAGAAAGAAAGATAGAAAGAAGGAAAGAAATGAAAAATGAATCAAGTGAATGAACGAATGAAAGAAAGAAAGGGTTGAAAGAATTGAAAGATAGATACATAAATAAACAAATAAATAATAAAAGAAAGAAAGGAAAAGAAAAGAAAAAATTAAAAGAAAGAATTGAAAGAGAGGAAAATAAACTGAAGGAAATAAATAAATAAAAAAAAGAAAGAGAAGATGAAAGAAATTGAAGAAAGAATGTCAGAGATAAAATTATGATAGAAAAAATAAGGATATAAAGAGAACGCAAAAAAAGAAAGAAAGAACATATTTTGTACAGGAGTAGGGGTGTATTCATTTGTCCAGTTTGGCACTGATTTTCCGGTTCTTTTGCCTAAAGGCTTTACATTTTCTTTTACTCTCAGTAACGCCTTCCATCTTAGTGGTATTACCGCCTTGCTTGGAGTGAATTGATAAAAAAAAAAAAATATATTTCAACAAAATTACGGTAAAAAAAGAAATAAAGAAAAAGAAAGAGAGAACGAAAGTAAGAAAAGAAAGAAAAAGAGAAAGTATTAAAGAACACGCCTTCACATCTTTTGAACAGGAGTACATGTTTATCCATTGTTTCCTGTTTAGGATTACGGTCGAAGAAAAATGAATTAAGCAAAAAGAAAAAAACAAGAAAAGAAAGAAAATAAGCATTTCTAAATAGAAATAGAAAATAGAAAGGAAAACATTTTAAGAATGAAGAAGAAAATAGATAAGAACAACACAAAAAAGAGGAACGATTTATTATTAATTATTATGATTTATTATTAATTTTTAAAAGGATTAAATGACGTTCAGTCAAATTGTTAATGTATCTGAGTCGTTTCAATAAAAGAGCGAATGTCTGATTTTATTACCTTCAGCATAATCGGAGACTGTATGAGCGGACAAGGTTAACTGACCTGAAATAATTTCAAACTGGGCCTCACATGCAAGGTGATTCGCTACTTTTGCCAAAACTTTCAACATATCACGCACATTTGGCTCTCATCCATATTTCTGATACAACTATACGAGACTGAGTGTCCTGCTGGATATACTGAACTTTGTACATGTTTGTACATAAGCGCACCTTTTGGGGCCAAATGCATTCTCGTTCAATAATAATAATTATAATGAAAATACCTAGAAAACAGAAAAAAAAAACACTTAAGGAGAATTGGAATTGAGACCAAGTTTGTAGACCTCTAAAAAAACTGTCATCATTTACTCTGTAAGGATTCTTCGAATATGGGATTCTTATTTACACTATGCCTTAAGAACAGAATCTTTTAAGTACGACACTAACATAATACTACTACTACTACTTCTACTACTGCTAATAATAATAATAATAATAATAATAATAGTAATAATAGTAATAATAATAATGATTATCTGTATGTGTCCAGATGATCGTCTGTATGTAACCAGATCCGAAGGAGGCAGAGGTTTAGTTCAACTAGAACTGCCTTACAAAACCACAAGAATGGGTTTCAAAGATACCTGGAAATTACAAAACACTGATGATTTGTCTCAAAGACCATGAAAGAAAACAGAAACTTTTTACAGTAATAAAGGAAGCCAGAAAATTCAAAGAATAAAGGATGAAGAAGAGAAAATAAAACATAATACATCTACCGCAGCGTCAAGAACCTACAAAAGAAGACAAATAAATACAGTATATCAAATGCAGAAACCATGGCAAACGAAGCCTCTCCATGCTCAATACTATACCAGTGCCAAACAAGCTGATGTAGGCAAACCCCGTGCCCATCAGTGGTTACGGAGTGGAGGGCTAAAAGCTGAAACCGAAGGTTTATTCTTACTGTACAGGACCAATGGTTATATACTAGAAACCAAGAAACATATATACTGAAAAATTGTGTTGAACCCAAATGCAGATTCTGTGATAAATATCCAGAAACTATTGATCATTTTTTACAAGTTTTCACAGTATTAGAACATACTGAATATAAAGCTCGGCAGAATAGAGTGTGCCAATATCTGCACTAGAATATATGCAACTTTTACTGGTTACAGAGATAGTACATGTAACAATTTTATGGGACTTTACAATACACACCGAAAGAACAATCAGTTCTAATCACCCAGACATAGGAATGGAAGACCACATGAACAGAATGTGCTTTCTTATTGACTACAGATTGTAATGTTTCTTTGAAGATCTTCAAAGAACTATCAAAATACAAGGATCTTGAAATGGAAATGTTAAAAATGTGGCATATGATGACATCAGTAATTCCAGTTGTAGTTGGAGTCCTCGGATTGATTGGAAAATGGCCCGATAGAATTATTGACGGGGTTCCTGGTAGCCCATGTCTTAAAAAATACAAAAATTGTACTGGCATGTACAGCTCACAATATAAGAAGAGCAGTATCTATGTAAAGTGACACTGAGTGCCAAATTATTATCGAGATAACTATTTTTCTAATATTTCAAAAACCGTCCAATCAATTTCACACGGCAACAGTGACCTGCGCAATCACTGAAATTTTCGTACTGATCTGCGCAATGTAAACAAACTGGCGCCATATTTGTTATCAGTTCAGTGATTTGTCCGTGCCAAATTATTAGAAAAGTGTAAGAATTTAGTGAAATGATGGGCCGTAAAAGCATTTTTGGTGATGCTGAAAAGAAAACTATCACCTCAGAACTCTCAAAAAGGTAATTTTACCCTAGAAATTTCTAAAAGGATAGGGAGGTGTCATCAAACAGTGAAAAAATTCAACGCCGACCCTACACAAGTAAGCAAAAGGGCAGATAAAGGCAAGCCGAGGGTTATTTCACGTCGTCTCATGTCACGACTTAAACGAGAGGCCACGAAGAACCCTGGACTTACCAGCGAAGAGCTTTTCAGTCGCATTGGGGATCCTACTGTGCCTAAAAGTACTCAGTGTCGGTATCTGAGGGAAATAGCAACAACAGTCAAACGTGTATCGAAGCCTCCGTTGACGAGAAATCACATTCAAAATCGATTGAAATGGGCCAAGGACAATATAAAGATTTACTTCTCAAAAGTTTTGTTCACAGACGAAACTCAAGCAACACTTGATGTGCCAGATAGATGGTGCAAAGGCTGGGTAATGAGCGGACAGAATCGCTATCAACGTTTGAGACGCCAACAAGGCGATGGAGGCATAATGATCTGGTGTGGTATTATTGGAAAAACATCAGTAGGCCCATGGAGAGTACCAGATGGCGTCAAAATGACTGCTGATGCATACATAGCGTTTATGAAGGAGTATCTTGAACCGTGGATGAAAAGGCAAAAAGTTCCCTTCAGAAGGGCCATTGTTTTTATGCAAGATAATGCTCCCTCACATGCTGCTCACAAGAATACTGAATATTTGAAACAGTTAGGCTTCGATGGACCTCGAAAAATGAAGTAGCCAGCAAATTCTCCGGATTTGAACACAATCGAAAACCTTTGGAGCATCATGAAGCGAAGACTGTACGCCAACGGACGACAATTCAGGCGCAACGGTGAGTTGTGGGAAACAATTCTTGACATATCTCGTGGCATTACAGCAGATGACATCCTACAATTAACAAATTCTATGGTTCGTAGACTTCTTCAAGTAATTTCAAAACTGGGAAAGCACATTCCCTATTAATTTGTTTATAACTGTGCCTTTGTTTGTATATGTTATTATTTATTTGATTATCTTATTTATTAGGTTCTTTTGATCATAAACATCCACGTGAAACATTAATAAACGTTTTGTTTGCTCAATTCTGGGAATTGTACTAAATCTTTCTAATAATTTGGCACGAACAAATCACAGCGCTGAAAACAAATATGGCGCCAGTTTGTTTACATTGCGCATATCAGTACGAAAATTTCAGTGACTGCGCAGGTTAGTGTTGCCAACGTTGTGTGAAAATTGATTGGACGGTTTTTGAAATATTAGAACAAAAGTTATCTTGTTAATAATTTTGGACGCAGTGTATTTGAGTTTAGTTAGCTTTTCTTTTTTTTTGTTGTTGTTGTTTTTACAAAATGATTAGTGGACAATGTATTGAAGCCATTTCTAACCTTACATCTCTGTTTGGGATCCAGCAGAAATCAAAGGAAATAATAATAATAATAATAATAAACAAAAACGGTGCCTCCTTATTGATATGGCAGTTCCTGCTTACTGCAATGTATTTTTGAAGATATTCAAAATGCTGTCAAAATACAAGGACCTTGAAATAGAAATCTCGAAAATGTGGCATATGGGAATATCAACAAACCCTGTTGTAGTTGGAGCCCTAGGACTGGTTGGAAAACATTGCAGTAGACTAATTGAAGGGATTCCTGGAAGTCCATGCCCCAAGGAGATACAAGAAATTGTTCTGACAAGTATAGCCCACACTTTAGGAGGGGCTTTATCTATGTAATTGTTTTTTTGTCAGTGGAAAGTGTCATGATGCCATTTCTAACCTTAGGTACCTGGGCAGGACCCGGAAAGAAATGTGTAAACGCCAGAAATCAAAGAAAAAAATAATAATAATAAACGTGCCTCCTTATTGCTATGGCAGTCACTGCGGACTGAAATGTATCTTTGAAGATATTCAAAAAGCTATCAAAATACAAGGACCTTGAAATCGAAATCTCAAAAATGTGGCGCATGGGGACATTAACAATCCCTGTTGTAGTTGGAGCCCTCGGAATGTTTGGAAAAGATTCCAGTAGACTAATTGAAGGGATTCCTGGAAGCCCATGCATTAAAGGAATACAAAAAAAAATTCTCACGTTTTTTTTTGTTTTTTTTGTCAGTGGAAAGTGTCATGATGCCATTTCTAACCTTAGGTCTCTGGACGGGAAGCGGAACGAAATGTTTACACACCAGAAAACCAGATATCAAGGAAATAATAATAATAATAATAATAATAATAATAATAATAATATCACAATTGTTATTTTTCTTATATCATTTGTTATTGATGTTTAATTATTTTCTATATCTATTGATTTGTGTGTTGAATATATTGTGACGTCGTCCCCTGGTCGCAGCGCCAACCGTGTCGTTGTATCCCAGTCTACCACGGCACCAACGGTGACGTCCCACTTTGATTCCCAGTCTGCCTACCCACGTTGTGATTTGATCTAGGCAGAGGAAATCAATCAGTCATCGGGGCCGTACTGCAAACCGAGTCCAACGGGGGTGATACCACAAAAATACGCATAAAAGGCAACAAAATGAAAACTCAAAAGTTCAAAGTATCAAAGAAAAAGGTAACAAACTTTATGTCTAGTTGTTCGATACATAGGACTGCATCTATCTCCCGACCCGTCCTAGGGATTGTGACACGTCGTTTTCCGCTAGACAAGTTTTAACACTTCAAGTCGTCTGCTCTCTAAGAACTTGGTGTTTCGGTGGGTCTTTGGACGAAAGTCGAAAGAAAAACTTATTTCGGTGATCTGGATCTAAGTCGCTCTTCAAAATAATTGTTCTTGGTTTGAAGAGATGTGGGTCCGGAAAATGTGCGGGAATCTTGGTCAGCTATCTGCGAGGCTTGCCTTAACCGAAGACTGCTGGAACTCGACTCATTTCTGCTCGTTGTGGCTTCGTTTATATGGGCGCCGACCAAAACCGGGGTGGGTTTGTCGGCGCCGGGGGGTTCCTAGATAATTCTAAATACATATCCACCTCTCTGGTTAGGAATTTCCACCTTTTTCCATTTTTAGGAACCTTTCCTCACTCCCACCTTCTCATCATACTTCAGAGGGGCGTGAACTGCCCTCCCCACATCTTCGTGGCAACCTCTCTTACTCATCCTCCAGATGGGCGGCAACAGCCTCCCTCGTGCATCGCGTGATCACCACTCGACCAATGATGTCTTAGTCGGGCGTGGACGAATCTGCGGCTTTGTTTCAAGAAAAAAAAATATCTTGCTTAAAAAAAAAATTATCTCTTTTTTCTTTCCTTTTTCTTCCCCTTAATGGTTTATCATTTCTCCAGCCGCGAACGGGACAATATGACAATGGCGGTCATAACTCTTGTTCTACAAGTGGTTTACTTCAAGTATTTTATCGCTAATTATCAGAATGTGTGGTCTTCTCGACATGGTCTCAAAAAAGGACATCTCCAAAGTTCCAGTCGGTCTGTCGCCTCGAAGAAAGAAAAAAAAATTATTTTCTTTCGGCACAATTCCCGATAACGAAATTTTATTATCGCAGGCCAAGGATGCTCGTGGGTGGTTTTTTTAATTTTTCATATCTGTCCAAGTCTTTTTCGTTGTCACTTAACGAAATAACATTCTCATTTGAATTTTTCTTTCTCTCTCTCTGGCCAGTCGGTCTGTAGTTGATAATAAGATGTCTTCCGTACCAATAGTTTGTTTTCATATCCTTAGATAACTCGGCCGATGCCAAAACATATCTGATTCTTTCCTTCTTTCCTTTTCTTTTTACTCAGAATTTCCCTGTCATTCTAATGACACTCTTTCGCCATTTGTTACTTATCAAAATATCCTTTTATCCATTGTCTCTTAGCTGTGTGTGTGTTCTTGCTTAACACTCACGATTCGGTTCTTAGCCTCTCCTTTTCTTCCTCTCTTTCCTTTTCTCTTTCTGCCTCGTTAAATGGTGCCACAATCCTCCCCTAACCGGTTTGTCATTTACCCGTAAATGACACCTAAACCCAAATACATCATTTAACATGCATCATGCATTTGTCTCATGCAATTCTATACTACTTTCCTACATGCAACGTAATGTTCTCTTTCACGTTCTTCTGTTCTACATGCAATGTAATGTTCTTTTTCATCTTCTTCTGTTCTACATGCAATGTAATGTTCTTTTTCTTCTTCTGTTTTACATGCAAGTGTAATGTTCTTTTTCAGCTTCTTCTGTTCTACATGCAATGTAATTTTCTTTTTCTTCTTCTGTTTTACATGCAAGTGTAATGTTCTTTTTTCAAGTTCTTCTATTCTATATGTAATGTCATGTGTGCGTGTGCCTGTGGGTGCAGATGTGGTTACTATGGCTTGTTCTTCTTGGTCAATGTTTTTCTCTCCGATGTGGAAGGTTTTTCCGCCGCACGTGGCGGTCTCACGCCAGCCTCCTCCGATTCTGTATGAGTAAGGAACACTGCTCGGCATTTCCCTCTCGAGTTGCTGCATGCGCATTGGATTGTCGTACGTTAATCTCCTCTTACTCTTAATCTTCCATACTACTATACCCCCGATGGCTATAACTATGAATGTACCCATCACTATTGACCAACTTATCGCGATCTGCTCATCGCCTTCCCAAGCCATACCTTCATTTCCCAACGCACTTAACTTGTCCCTCAATTGATCCATATCGATCTTTTCTATCGGCTTCATTAGTTCTGGCATTTTATTCAAGGTAACATTGAGGAATCCCTTCACTATTGGCTCCCATAATTCTGTACAAGTGACTAAGCCTTTGCCAATCATTTCTATGATTGAATCTTTCTCTTCATATCTTTCTTCTTCCTGGTAATAGGGGGGTAAGGACATAGATATCCCAAATGCCGAACATCCCATGGGTAACTTTAACAGGGATAATGGTGGCCTTACTCTTAATGTTCTTGTGGACTCTCCCCCACACACCCTAGACAAGCTGATAGGTTTCTGTGTGGCTACTGCCCACACCCCGTCTGAAATACTGATAGCTTGTGGTAATGCCGTGTTTGCTAATACCTCTACTTGGAAAGTTCTCTTAATTCCCTCTCTCTTCCCTTCAAACAATTCTAGTATGCACATCTTGTGGTTACCAGTTATATAGATAGGGCTTAACGATGTACAAGTCCCTAGAGCATCATCTCTACACTTTCTAGCTTTTTCAGCTGTTAGCAACATGAATTTCGTTCTCCCTGAATTTAAAGCTATGTATTCTTTTTCCACCTTGTACCTTGCTATCATTCCCAAACCTTGATCTCTTCTGGGGTAGGGAATGGGTAAATTTATAACCTAGTATATCTCGAATATACTCTCTCTATCTAACAACGGAACAGATATCACAACCAATAGTCGTCTATTTTCCAACAAGGTCACACATCCCAGTGCATTATAATATTTCCACAATTCTTTAGTGGGGTCCACTGGCAGTCTTCCATAGTGGGGTAACTCGGTCTGTATTCCGAGTAGCACTTCCTTTAGGTGACTCGGGTTTACTATGCTTGGGGAGAGGTGTCCCAATGACAGCATGTCTAATTGCGCTCTCACGTGTTCCAGCAAGGTCGTCAACGACTGAATAGTTTGTCGTACCTTATTCGTAATTGTCATTAGTTGGAAATATCTTTGCATGAATCCACTCATTTCCTGTAATTGTATCATCACAGTTTCTGTATCATTAATTACCTCTTGTCTCAACCCCGCCAGGTTATTTATTAACCAATTGATTCTGGCTCTATTCTTGGCCACTTCCAACCTTGTCACATTCAATATTGTCACACTCTCCCTTGCCACTTGAGCAAGCGTCCTCTCGTTTACTTCCACTTCTCCCAGTTTCCTTCTTATGAATTTAACGTCATCTTCAGTCACTGTTCCAAACAGGACATTTAACGCTTTTCCTACAATCGGAACTACTGATCTCTTTTCCTGCGTCTGCAGTAACTCTATTCCCTTCAGGTAATTTTGCATGTCCTCCATTGAGCCTCTATCATAGTGGCCTCTGATTCCAGGGAGTGTAGTAAACTAAGATACCCTTTTTCCTTGGGATAATCTTGCCCTACCTTCAACCGGGCTGCATCCAGTTGCGTTAGCTCATTTCTTAACTTATTTAGTAGCGACTCGTATGGTTTCAAATCTATCACGAATGTGATCAACCATTTAGACCTGGTTATTATTACTTCACTCGTCTTTTTAAAAATGGTGTTTCGGCTGTGCTTCCCAGCTTCCACCATCGTCACCATCAGTGTGGCTATCACCATCATCATCATCAGCCCTTTCATCTTGATCATTCCTGTAAGGTAACAAAATTCTCTTGTTTTTATTCCTCATAACCATTCAGTTTTGCTCAATTCTTTACTCAAGTATTCCATAATTTCTTACTAAGTTCAACTCTTCCCTCCTCTAACTAACTCTTAGCAGACAGAATGGCCCGGACAGGTCTGCGTGGCGCTCACTCCCAAAGGTCGTACTTCATGACACCACTGATGGCCAGTCAGCAATGCCAATAATCTTCTCCCGTCCTTCGTGAGATGCAGCCCGCGACTCCATCCCCTCCATCCACATCCACCACAGTCAGCCAGCAGGTTTTATTTTGGACGAGTCAGTGTCGTTACCTGTCGACACCGAATGTTTCTATTCTGCACAGCCTTCTTTGTTCTACTGAGATTTGGGGTTCTTCACCCTTCTTGATCTCATCTTCCGAGGTGGTCCCTGCTCAACCTCTAACCTTCCCTCTGTGTTTAATTCCCGTCCAGGAGGTGTTTTGTCCTCTTCTTCCTCCCCTGATTCTTCCTTCTGTTTAGAGTCCTCGCCTTGGACGTCTTTAATACCTCCTGACTCTATGTCTAGATCTCTCCTGTTACTTGAGCTGGGAAAGGGATATTAGATCCTCTTCCTCCCACTCGCTGGGTCCTTCGTCCTGTTCAGGATGCCTCCTTTTAGAGCCCTTGGCTACTTGATTGGATCTCCTCGTCTTTCTCTTCCTTTCCTTTTGACATTGGGGTGCGATGGCGACCTCGCAGGGTCTTCTCTGCACCGATTCAGTCGACGACTGAACACCGCTGATATCCGCCGAGGGTTCCAACCCCGTCACTCGGATCGCTTCGTCTATCTGGCCAAGTCGATCTATCTCCTCATTTTCTTCGGAATCTTCCTCCGTCTCCATTTCTTCCGGCTCAACCAGAGTTACCTTCCTTGTCCTTGTCTTCTTAGGCCTCGGCTCGCTCATTTCCAGGTTAGCTATTTCAGCCTTCTTTAGATCATTGGCATGGACCCTCCTTGCTCGTCCTGCCACTTGATCCCATATTACATATGATACTGGACCAGTCTGCTCTACTATCCGGTAGTACGGTTTCCATCTTTGGTCCAGCTTTCCTTCTCTCTGGTGGATTTTGTAGTAGACAGGGTCTCCAACCTTCAATTCTACTACCTTTCTTTCAGCATTCACTCTCTCATTTCTTTTCATCTGGGCCCTCTTTATTCTTCTTCTGGCCTGAACAAATATTTTATGTTGTTGTTCTAGCAACAGCTGATGATGATCTTCTCCCATATACTTTCTTCGGGGCTTCAATAGGTTATCAACAGGCAGGACCACGTCTCTGCCAAACAACATAAAGTAAGGAGAAAATCTGGAGGTTTCGTTTATCGAAAACCTCACGGCCGCCAGAGCCTGTGTCAAATACAAGTCCCAGTTTCCAGTGTTCTCTCTGACCAGCTTGGCCAATACATCTCCCAAGGTTCTATGAAACCTTTCCACTTTAGCATTTCCTTGGGGGTGATATGGAGATGTTTTTACATGCTCTATATTCAAACCTGTCAGCACTTCTCTCATTATGCTGTTTATATTCTCCGTGCCATTATCTGTTACCAACTGCACAAGGGCGCCATACCTAGGGAAGATTTCACTTATTATCAAACCGGCCACAGTTCTAGCCTTCTTGTCTGGTACTGCAAATGCCTCAGCCCAATTTGTTAGCCAATCGACAAAACTCACTATGCAGTTGTTTCCCTGTGCAGTTTCCCCATATGGTCCTGATACATCCATACTCACTTTCTCGAAGGGGAAGTTCGGCACGTCCGTCTCCTCCAATTGAGCCATCTCCTGCCTTCTGCTCAGCGACTGGCACACTACGCAGCTCCGAACATAGTTAGTGACCTCTCCGTACAATTTGGGCCAATAGTACTTTCTTCCTATTAGATCACATGTCCTATCAATTCCCATGTGACCCAACCTCTCGTGGCACTGTTCCAATACCTCTGGTCTTAAACTTTTGGGCACATACAACTTGGGCTTGACTTCTTCATCCCTGCCTGAGAGATAATACAGCCTTTCCTCTATTATGGCATACTTGGTGGTCTCTCCTGCCTTCATCTTTTCTCTCAGGGTAGCTATTTCACTGTGTGCCTGCTCCTTCTCAATTCCTTCTGTCCAGTAGGGATCGGTTATTATCCGTGTGTCCCCTTCTTCGTCCGATTCTAACATAGGGCGATCTTTTAGCTTATTAGAGTTAATTACTCCTATTCTATAGGCTTTATCATCTACTCCCTGCTCTACTTTTACAGATCTTTCTTCCAGTTGTTTCGGTATTCTTGAGAGTAAATCTGCGCACGTGTTTTCCTTCCGTGCCAAATACTCTATCTTACAGTGGTAGCCACTTAACTTAAGTGCCCACTGTTGAATCTTATTATTATTTGTCGACTCTGCCTCCAATAGGTACTGCAGATGTTTGTGATCTATTTTTATAGTAAAGGCCGCACCATTCAAGTAGTAGTCCAGTTTTTGGAGAGCATACATGAGAGCATATGCTTTTCTTTCTATTACTGGCCATCTCTGTTGTGTCTCTGGGAGCTTATGAGAGAGAAAGTATATCGGTATTTCCTCTGGTATGCCTGGCACTGGTCCTTCTTTATCGGGACACGGCTGGGTAAGAACTGCTCCTACACACTGCTCACTGGCATCAGTGTATAGTACCATGGGCTTGCTGAGGTCTGGGTACGTCAGTAGTGAGACGGCTGTTAACTGTTCTTTTAACGTATCAAATGCCTGTTGACAATCCTCTGTCCACTTGAACCTAGCGTATTTCTTCGTCAGGGCTACTAGTGGTATGGCAATTCTCGAAAATGCCGGGACGAAGCGTCGGTAGTAACCTATAGCTCCTATAAAACCTCTTACCCGTCTCACTGTCTTAGGTTCTGGATTTTCCCTTATGACTTTCACCTTATCCATGTCGGGTTTAATACCGTCTCCGTTTATAACAAAGCCCAAATATCTAGTCTCCTCCTTCAGAAACTGACACTTCGACAATTTCAATTTTAAGCCGTGTTTTCTTAACCTTCCCAACACTTGTTTTAGATGGAAAAAGTGTTGTTCTACTGTCTCCGAAAATATTAAGATATCGTCCAAATATGCCATGGCAAAGCTCTCGTATCCTCCTAACACTATCAGCTGTTGGAAGATTCCCGGGGCATTATTTAAACCGAATGGCATCACCCTGAACTGGAACAGTCCTAGGTGACACGCAAATGCGGCCTTCTCCTTGTCAGCCTCATCAAGGGCTACCTGCCAATATCCGGACCTCAAGTCCAACGTAGAGAAGTACTTTGCCTTCCCTAATAATGCCAATATGTCATCTATTAGTGGCAATGGCACCGCCAACAGCTTCGATATAGAATTCAGTTTTCTAAAATCTACACAAAAACGGTGCCCGCCATCTTTCTTACCTACTATTACGATTGGGAAGCTCCAAGGGGAGATCGATCTTTCGATCATCCCAGTTTCCAACATCTCTTCTACTGCCTCTTCTCCGGTGTCGATTTTCATTTTGACTGTGTGTGTCTGGCCCAATTCCTTGTCTGACTGGGCTACCACATCTCGATTATCCCTCAGCAGACCTCCCACCCTGGTTCTAAATTGATCCGGTGCTAATATATCTCCGTCCACTATTCCTTCTGTTTGCTCTACAAGTTTTCTTCGTTCCTCTTCGAATCTCACCCGATTCAGAGTCCGTAGGGTTAGCGCTTTCCCTATCTCTTCCCCTCTCCTAACCTTTATAGTCTTTTGGGCTTGGTTCACCATCATAATGGGAACTAATTCAGCTGCCTCCACCACCGTCTCACACAGAGTTACTTCATTCTCTTCTAGGCCCTTCCCGTCCACAGGGACCAACTGCAGGGGTCCTTTTCCTATTTTCTTCCCTGACATTAACCTACCCTTTCCCGACACCGCCGTTCTAGGGGGTACCTTTACATCTTCCTCCACCACTATTATTATATCTTCTTCCGGTGGGCATCCCAATGGCGTTCTCTCGCCATTCACTATCAGCGCAGTGGGGTTGAACTCTATCTGGGCCCTCTGGCTCCGGAGCCAATCTTCTCCCAAGGTTTGCCTCCGTACACAGGTCGGTGGTTACGTAAAAATTTTGGGTCCTTCTTAATTTCCCAATCCTCACAGGGAGCCTCACCATCCCTTTTATCTTCAGGGGGGCTCCATTCGCTTCCCGTAACCTACTCTTCCGTTTCACCCGCCTGTATGCTTCCTCTCTCAGCAATGACACAGATGCTCCTGTGTCTACCAGAGATTTCATCGCCTTACCCCCTATATCTGCTCTACAGGATAGCTCCTTCTCTTGCGTCAGCGAAGAGAACACTTGGTCTTTCCTCTTTCTGGGCCCCCACCCTTGGGTCATCCCACCCATAGGCGCCGGCAGCAATAAATCACCTTCATTATTCTTACGGGGGGGAAGTTCTGCGATTTTCGCACCTGGGCGGGCCCGGCTGGACCTCTCCCAGTCTCCCGCGGCTGTTCCTAAGTGCCCTGGTCTCCTACAAAACCAGCACCTTCTTGCCGGACAGTTCGCCGCAAAGTGGCCCACCTGACCACATGTCAAACGTTTTGCTCTTTTTTTCTTCAACTGGGCTAACCTCTCGTTTACTCCAGGGGGACCTGTCCTCTACCCAAGCGACTCGCCCGACCACTGGTCCAAGCTCTTATTTCCCTTCTTTTTAACTGGGCCACCCTTCCTCTTAATTCCGGGGTGGCCCGCTGGCTTTTCCCTGGTCTTGTCTCTTGGGCTCGGCCTTCTTTGTTAATATCGGTGGCGCGCCTTTTCTCAGCCCGCACCACTTGGCCAGGTGTCCTTTCTTTCCACACCTGGTGCACCTGTCCTGTTCGAAGTCTGGGGGCAAATCCCACTTCGTCGGACATTCCGCCACTCTGTGGTCCTTATACCCACAGGTCCAACAGACCAGCCCGCATCTACCCTCGTGGGCTTATAAAATCCATGCATGGTTGACTATGCCTTTCTATTGGGGTCTTCTTCCCACAACTCAGGCTGATCTACTTCTAGCTTGACCCTCCGATTCCACGCGGGGGGTCTTCCGCCTTTCCCCCTTTTTCCGACCTCTTGACTTAGTATCTGGTTCCTTCCACACCTTTTCACCTTTTCCCATATGTGCTGGCTCACCTTGGCCAGTTCTATTGCTGCCGATAGTCTCACCGGCCCCTCTTTCAGCAAGTCGTGACGAACACGCTCGTCACTTAGGGCCTCCCCATACAAGTCTGCTAACTGGGCCTGCATGAACCCATTGTCTCTAACCACTTCTGGGAAGGCCAATGATGACTGCTTCCCCGCTCGGGCCCCCAATTCTCCAGGGGTTTCGTCCCGCAACTGTGTCAGCTTTAAGAGGGACCTCATGGCCTCTATAGCCGTGCCCTCGTCGGTGAATTCCTTGGTCAATAGTACCTTTAGTCTTTCCCAAGACAAGTGGTGTTGACTCTTCAAGAGCTCCTTCATAAACTTAGAGGCTTTCCCCTTTGTGGCATCATATGCCAGATACAGGGTCTCCTGGTCTGTTCATATATAATTCGGCTCTTCTCCAGGATTGCCAGCCAGTTTTTGAAATCATTCCCACTGCCGTCAAATGCTGGGACCCTCGGTCTACCCAACAACTTTCTCAGGTCAGCTGAAAACACTTGTCTAACCCCCTCTTCATCCCCCACTGCTCTATCTAAATCATAGCCCGACATATTTAAAGAGAAAGACAATCTACGCAGCAACAATCGAGTTTGGGAAATCAAGAAAAGTGTCCTACCTTACAGACGATTCTGTTCTCGTTCCTCTCGGTCCCGGGTCGTTTTGAGTCCTATTCGAAATTTTTCAGCAACAGCGGTCGATCCAGGATCCTGTCCTGCTGTCACGGTACTAATTGTGGCAGTGGCTGTTCTAGGGTCCTATCCTGTGGTCGCGGCACCAGTTGTGACGTCGTCCCCTGGTCGCAGCGCCAACCGTGTCGTTGTATCCCAGTCTACCACGGCACCAACTGTGACGTCCTACTTTGATTCCCAGTCTGCCTACCCACGTTGTGATTTGATCTAGGCAGAGGAAATCAATCAGTCATCGGGGCCGTACTGCAAACCGAGTCCAACGGGGGTGATACCACAAAAATACGCATAAAAGGCAATAAAATGAAAACCCAAAAGTTCAAAGTATCAAAGAAAAAGGTAATAAACTTTATGTCTAGTTGTTCGATACATAGGACTGCATCTATCTCCCGACCCGTTCTATGGATTGTGGCACGTCGTTTTCCGCTAGGCAAGTTTTAACACTTTAAGTCGTCTGCTCTCTAAGAAGTTGGTGTTTCGGTGGGTCTTTGGACGAAAGTCGAAAGAAAAACTTATTTCAGTGATCTGGATCTAAGTCGCTCTTCAAAATAATTGTTCTTGGTTTGAAGATGATCCGGAAAGTGTGCGTGAATCTTGGTCAGCTATCTGCGAGGCTTCCCTCAACCGGAGACTGACTCTGGGAATTGCTGGGTCTTGACTCATTTCTGCTCGTTGTGGCTTCGTTTATATGGGCGCCGACCAAAACCGGGGTGAGTTTGTCGGCGCCGGGGGGTTTATCGATAATTCTAAATACACATCCACCTCTCTGGTTAGGAATTTCCACCTTTTTAAATTTTTGGGAACCTTTCCTCACTCCCACCTTCTCATCATACTTCAGAGGGGCGTGAACTGCCCTCCCCACATCTTCGTGGCAACCTCTCTTACTCATCCTCCAGATGAGCGTCAACAACCTCCCTCGTGCATCACGTGATCATCACTCGACCAATGATGTCTTAGTCGGGCGTGGACGAATCTGCGGCTTTGTTTCAGGAAAAAAATATCTTGCTTAAAAAAGAAAATTATCTCTTCTATTTTCTTCCCCTTAGTGGTTTATCATTTCTCCAGCTGCGAACGGGACAATATGACAATGGCGGTCATAACTCTTGTTCTACATGTGGTTTACGTCAGGTATTTTATCGCTAATTATCAGAATGTGTGGTCTTCTCGACACGGTCTCAAAAAAAAAAACATCTCCAAAGTTCCAGTCGGTCTGTCGCCTCGAAGAAAGATAAAAAAACACATTCATTTTCTTTCGGCACAATTCCTGATAACTAAATTTTATTATCGCAGGCCAAGGATGCTCGTGGGTGTTTTTTTTTTAATTTTTCATATCTGTCCAAGTTCTTTTAGATGTCTGTTTTTCGTCACTTAACGAAATAACATTTTTCATTTCAATTTTCCTTTCTCTCTCTTTGGCTAGCCGGCCTGTAGTTGATAATAAGATGTCTTCCCGTACCAATAGTTTGTTTTCATATCTTTAGATAACACAGCCGATGCCAAAACATATCTGATTCTTTCCTTCTTTCCCTTTCTTTTTACTCAGAATTTCCCTGTCATTGTAATGACACTCCTTCGCCATTTGTTACTTATCAAAATATCCTTTTATCCATTGTCTCTTAGCTGTGTGTGTGTTCTTGCTTATCACTCACGATTCGGTTCTTAGCCTCTCATTTCCTTCTTTCCTTTCTTTTCTCTTTCTGCCTCGTTAAATGGTGCCACATTTACATGTTATTTTTTTTTCTCGAAAGGCAGTTTCCTTGAAACCTGCGGTTAAAAAAAATAAAACATGTGCTAAGTATTTCCTTTTTTTGCGCATATCACATTTCCAGTAAATCTTAATGTTCAATGTTTTCTCTTTAATATATAGATATCCATCCAAACACAACTTCTTATTTCCTTTTTCGCTCTCAACAAAAGTTATGTCCATCACGAGGTTTCGAGATCTCCAAAATTACTGAAATAGAAAACAAATATAGAAAAACAAATCAGGACTGCTAAAGTTGAGTGTTCTGGTTCCTTTTATATCCAGCGCCGTTGACATGTCGTGAGACGGCACAATTTACGTGGTGCTTCGAGCTTCGAAATTACTTCGAGCAATCTCCCTTTCGAGCAATTGATAGTTCGAGAAATTATTTTTCGAGCAATTTACTGTAGAGCAATTTTTTTCGAGCAATTTACCTAGATTCAAATACTACTACTACTACTAATAATAATAATATATCTCTTCAAATGAATAAACAGGGAGCCAATCCGACAGAAGGGAACCAATCTGATGTCGAAAAATCTGCCATAGGAAAAACGCCTACACAAATTATGAATTTTCAGATCTCCACAACGTGGATAATCCCAATAATAGTTTTGTGAATTCTCCAAATAGAACCACAACCATTCATTTAAAGAAAGGAATACAAAATTTTGGATCAGCAATTAGAAAGTACTTTGACGAAAATAAACTAATCAATGTAAGAAACTACATAATGAGAAAAAATCGATTGACAGATGCTGAAATTAAAGAAATACAAATAAATACAATCAGAATTGATGAATCCCAAGTACATGAAAGGGAACCTAAAATGGACATAAAATGTACTTATATCACACCGACCACAGATCATAATAAAAAACACTGAGATACACACCAATCACTGTGAAGATAATGCTGAAAGCTTAGAAGAGTCGGTGAGGCGTGATATTATTCGCTCACAAACCTGCTATAAAACAAATTCAAAACACAATGAACCAAATAATTTTATGGAAAACGAGAATAGAATAGAAGAAATCATGAAACATATATATATATATATATATATATATATATATATATATATATATATATATATATATATATATATAAAGATATATATGTGTCTGTCAAAATCTTGAAATAGGAGAAAAATTCCAAAATTCAAAACAAGAAAGCCACACCTCAAAACTATTAAACTCTACAATGCAGCACTTAAAATAATTCTGTATGCCTCAGAAATAGCAGCAACCAAAAATTTTTTAAATAAGGCAGTTTCACAGATATTAAGGTCCACCTTGTGAAGAAATTTTATAGAAAAATAGGCAAACAAAGAATTTAAGAGACAACCAACAATGGAAGAGGTTATACAGATCTGGGAAAAAAATATAGGCTTGCCTAAAGAACTTAAAAAAAGAACCAGTTTGGATTACGCAAGCTGTAGAACGTATGAAAAATAAACCAGAACAAAGATGAGAAGGAATCAGAGAAGAGGATATTGAATGTAAAAGCACACAACTGGAAACCTCCAGTAATAGATAAAATTCCTAACTTTTCGCTATATTATCTAAATACAGCACACGAAGACTAGCTAAAGAACTCCAAAAAAATGTTCTATGGTCCTAATAAAATTCCGGCATGGGTAATCAAAAGAATTATAATAAAACACAAATATCCCAGAAAACTACAGACCAATTACATGTCTTCCCACTACTTACAAATTGTTGACATCTACTCTGACAAAACATATTCCTTAATTGAAATAAAGACATAATACCTCTTAAAAAAAGGTACAAACGTGGCTCTTACGAATGTAAAGACAAATTGCATATTCATAGGATAATCTTGGAAAACTGCAAAAAAATCTTAGTACTGTCTGGATAAATTATCGTAAAGGATTCGATGGGGTAGCCCATTCTTGTATCTTAAAGTCATTAAATATAGACATGGTACATCCATCATCATCAATTTCATCACAGTATGTCACTATGGAAAACAATACTTCAGCTCAATGCTATGAATAGAATCTATAAGTCTGATGAAATAAACATCAATAGTATAATATTCAAGATGACTCTTTGTCTCATTTACAAGTAAAGTTAAAAAGACGTAATATGGCAATAAGATATCTTAAAAAGAAAATAACCCATGTATTTTATATGGGTGACTAAGAATAACAGTGAGCTGGAAGATCTCCTGATAGCATTAAAATGTTTCAATGATGACATTGGAATAAAATTTGGTTTGGATAAATGTGCTAAAGCCACACTTTTACGAGGCTCACTACAACAAATCAGTCCTGTTAATTTAGGGTAACAATTAAAGATTTAGTGCAAGGGGTAACTCGGTGTAAAGTAAGGTGAAGGAATTCACCATAAAAAATGAAAGAAATATTAAGAAAAGAATAGATAGGTGCGACTGATATTAAGAACTGGGATGAATTCTAAGAACGGATTTACGGGCATTCATTGCCGTGCCATCTCAATGGTTCCATATAGTTTCATCATCTTCAACTCTACTCTAAATGAGATCAGACAAATGGATTCTACGACAAGAAAGATTCTTACTAACCATAACACGACTCATTCAAAGACTGGTACAAAGCATCTGGAAGAGGTCATATTCAGCTAAAGTTTTTATACAAGGCAGCAGCTAGTGACTTAATAATATACATGTATACAACACGTTTGCGTGTACAATTCAGGTGTCTAAGTGTGTCATAATTCTAGTTTGTCTTTGCGGTATTCGGATTATCCTGTGTGTGTATGCACGTGTTGTCTGCGTGTGTGTGACTGTGTGTGTGTGTGTGTGTGTGTGCGAAAGACTAATTAAGTGCCAAGCGTTTTTTTTTAAATACAAGGATAAGTAATTGTAAAAAAAAAAAAAAACAAACACTAAAAAAAATTAAAAGTCAGTAACTGAATATTGCTTTATATTGCTTAGGAAAGCGATTTCAGGTAAAGTTAGATTCATGCCTGTCCCAAGGATTTGAAGGTTAATATGAATTCATAATGAATTTTTTTTTTAATATTTTTCTCATTGAAAAATGTATATTTAAATCGTAACAAATTTAGTACAAGAATTAAGAAAACTGAACACAGATTGCAGTAAATGTACTTTTGGCCAACCCCACAAAATGCTGCATAAGCAAAATGTTAACGTGAAAACTTATATAATATTCTTGAGCAGGTACATCATATCTAAGAGTCGGGTAGATGTCACGAACGGTGAGCAATGAATATCTCAACTATCATGGATACAACAGAGGGCTGGGTGATAGAAATAGTCAAACAACACGAAAACAGAAATAACAAATTCAATCATGAAAGAAGCTTCTAAATACAAATAGGATTTACGTCTAGTAGATTCTGCAGAAAACCAAAACAGAATCCAAGAATCAAGAGTAGCAGCAGTAAATAAGAAAAAGATAGCCAGGAATAAAGCTCTTGAAAAGATGAAACAACGCTGGTATGACAAACCTCTGCTTGACCAATATTCAAAACGAGGCTAATAAAGCCGATGTGGATAAAGTTAACACTCTTACGAGCATCTGGATTAAATGCTGAAACGGAAGGTTTTATTGTTACACTGCAAAAATAGTGTCTTTTCAATAAGAACTTTTACGCAAATATCATACATAATGGTGTGGACCCAAAATGTAGGTTCTGTGACAAATATCAAGAGACCATATACCATCGCAGGATGTTCCCTAATTGTGTCAAATGAATATAAAAATCCTCACGATAGTGTGGGAAAATTTTTACACTGGACATTGTGCAAACACGTTTGAAAAGATATAAACAAACATTGGTATGAACATCAGCCAGCACCGGTTATAAAAGTAGAAGACATCAGAGTTCTATGAGATTAAAATATTTTATAGAGAGGAAGATTGAAACGATTAGGCTGGACATAATTATCTAAAACCGAAACAAAAAACCCCAACTTGCCTACTAATTGATATCGCTTGACCAGAAGACTGTAATATAGCAACCAAGGAATTTGACAAACTATCCAAGTGTAATGACCTGGAAATCGAACTAGAAAAAATGTGGAAATTGAAAACAGGAACAGTAGCCGGCATAGTAAGTGCGCTTGAAATTATCAAAAAAAAGAATACAATACACATTGAAAAAATTCCTGGAAATCGCAGATTAAGAGAAATACAAACATTATTTTGATAAGTACGGCCTTCATACTAAAAAGAACTATGACCTTTAGAAAAGAAAATCATGAAATATAGCCATAATTATAAACCACAACCTGTCTTAGGTTTTCCCGCAGACTACACTCCGTGCCAAATTATTATCGAGATAACAAATCACTGATAACAAATATGGCGCCAGTTTGTTTACATTGCGCAGATCAGTACGAAAATTTCAGTGACTGCGCAGGTCAGTGATGCCAACAGTGTGTGAAAATTTTGTGTGAATTGATTGGACAGTTTTTGAAATATTAGAAAAAAGTTATCTCGATAATAATTTGGCACGCAGTTTATGTACGTAGTGTGACCTTAGCAGAAATCGAAATATAGTGATGATGAAAATAATAATAATAATAATAATGATAATAATAATAATAGATGCATAAATAAAAGTCCCCGAGACCTAGAGTTGTCGTCTGGTGGGTAATAGCCGTGTCTCCTGGGAAGGACGAGTTCTTTAGTTGTGGTCGAAAGTCGTCCTCGAAGTAGTATTGTGAAGAAATTTACCCCTTCCCGGTTAAGGAGGAAACACAGAGAAAAGCCCTAACAAAAATTCATACCGGATTTCTTGTAACCCGGGACAATAGGGTCCACGCCCCTCAGAGAGAAACCAGTTTGGTGAGGACAAATATGTCACTGGAACAAACATTTCCAGCAAAAATGAAACACCTCGTCACCAAATCCGAATTAATTTCAATCTTGGACCTGGGGACCTAATGTCAAATCAATTAATAAAAAGAAAGCGAACGAAATGGAAACGCGAAGAGCATAAACAAGATATGACATCTTTTAACACTGCACTCGAAAATCCCCCAAAAGAATATAACAGATCAGACATAACAAATATGGAAATATATAGTTGGAACTGAAATATGCTAGCCAATATTGCGAAATAAAAGAATCTCAGATGCCGAAATAGATCAATGAAAACGAAAAAATATACAAAGTAGAAAAATCAGGAACTCAAACAAAAATTAGCCATGGGTAGTGTTGTGGTGTCCTCCATCTAAAGAGTCTATGTTAGACTCTTCCGCCTACTATAAGATTAGTAGGACAGAAGGCTTCGGGTAAAAGCGAATAGATTGTTCGTTTACTGTCGAACTCTCTGCCTTGAGCAGAGAGAAATCAGGACGAGACTTTGCCGAAAAACAAAGTTTCGTCCGCTGAGGTAGACAGATCCCGTACCCGCTTATGCGGGTTTTAAGGAAATATTTTTGGCAGAGCCTACGGGCTTAGAGAAACCCACGTTAAACTCGACATTGTGTCAGATACATTCTTCGTGGTGGGACAGTTAAATATGACAGCGAATAGATTGTTCGTTTACTGTCGAACTCTCTGCCTTGTGCAGAAATGAAACCGGACGAGGCTTTGACGAAGGGCAAAGTTTCGTCCGGCGAGGTAGACAGATCCGGAACCCGTTTATGCATGTTCTAAGGGAATATTTTTGACCGAGCCTACGAGCACGGAGAATCCACGGTAAACTCGGCCTTGTGCCGCATGGGAGGGGCGACTGTTAAATATTAACACCGAATAGATTGTTCTACCGAGGCTGTGATTTTTCGCAGCCTTTGTCGAACTCTCTGTTTTTGAGCAGAGAGGAATCAGGACAAGGCTTTGCCGAAGGGCAAAGTTTCCTCTGGGGAGGTAGACAGGCCCGGACCCGTTTATTCGGATTCTACGGGTATATTTTTTGCTGAGCGTACAGGGTCGTAGAACCCACGGTAAACTCGGTCTCGCGCCACATACATCCCTCGCAGGGCTGTTAATATTAACAGCGAATAGATTGAGTGCTAATTCATTCGATACACACTCACTAATCGTGTAATACTATTTTACTGTACTTACTATTTAATATACGAATATATCTGAAAACCTGTTATTTTGGTAGTACTTAACAATTCCCTTGGAAACAACAGGTAGAATTATTGCAGAATATGTGGTAAAAACTCTAATAAATGAGAATCAAAATAAGGATCTTTCAGGAAATAAAACTGAAGAATCGATCTTCGACAAGAAGAATTTCACTGATTTAGATTCTCTCAATGATGAGGAATAAAACGAACTTTAAATTCATTGAAAACCTCGGTTTCGAAATCATTGAATCGAAAAACCACATCTTTCAGATAATCAGCAAAGTACTACACACACACAAATATTAGAAAGAGATGAGCTTCCAAAAATCCGCATGACTTCATCCAATAAATATATTGTGAAAATATATAGCGCTGAATTGTAAACCTTGTTAACGGAAAGAGCAGTAGAAAATAGTAAGTATATAGAAGTAAATAATGTCATACATGCGTCAGTTTTAGCAGTTACTGGAAAACTTAATATAATGATAAAGAAAAGATCAAACAACAACAACACAAAAAGAACCTGCATGGAAGCCAAAATTAAACCGTGAAATTGAGGAAATCAAATGAGAATTATCGATAGTAGAAGAGATTTCAAGAAATTCAAATATTTCCACACGGAAAATCAGGAAAATCAAGCGCAAATATAAAGTTAATGTAGTAAATGAATTTCCACCGATCAAGAAAATACTTAAACAGAGACACCAATTAAAGTCACACATAACAAAATGATATGAAAAGGGTTATAGTTTTTATTAAGGGAATAGGATATTCCACACAGGCCTTAGAAAGTTTCACAGGGAAATTGTAAAAGAGGTTATAAAACTGCCATCTATTGAAGAAATGCAAAACATTTGGGAGAATATTTCGAGCAACGCAAAGGAATATAAACTTAAGGTAGAGTGGACCAAAATAGAATAAAAATGAAGGATAAACTTTTACAAGAATGGAAAAATAAAACTGGAATAATATTAAGGAAGCTTTAACAAACTCCCCAAAATGGAAATCCCCAGAAAATAGCAAGGGTACTTTGGCTCTATTGTCTATCCATGAATCCCTTCCTCCAACTTTATCAATAAAATTCCAGAATGGATCACAGAAAGTATTACATATATTCTACTTAGTCTTTTCACGATAAAAACAATATTCTTCCCTTAGAAGAGAAATGATTCTGAAGAGGCTCATATGGTTGCAGAAATCAACTATTGATAAATAAAATTATCCTGGAAAAAGTTAAAAGGTAGCAATTGCAGCAATGCTTGGATAGATTATCTTAAGATCTTTTATATTGTACCACACTCATGGTTCCTCAAGGTTTTGGAAGTTGTTGTGGATTCTGAGATGAATTCAGTCTCCAAGGAATGACAAACGCAATAATTAAATATAAGAAATAAAATGCATTTACACAATCATATAAAGAGTAATACTGTTAGTAAGTTCAGGAACGTGGTTAGTAGCAAATACAGATAGATATATAGTCTCGAAGTAGGACTTCCATAGAGTCTACGTGCTTGTAACTGACTTCTGCCAGAGGTTACTTTCCACTATCTCCGTTCGTATATTCTCCCACTCTCCGTATATCCTCTCACTATCCGACTACCGAGTCCGAGTTCCCTCACTGACTGTAACCCTGGGTATTTAACGGCAGCAGTCCAGGTACACTTGGCAGAGTCCACTTATATGAAAAAGGGGTTGACCCCATAACAGAAATGTACAAGTCTGCTTGGTGATAGAAAATGTCCTTAACCCTAGAACACTAGCCATCAATTAAAGTTACACAACAATTTCATCAATGGTTGGATAGATTATCTTCAGGCCTTTTATATTATGCCACACTCATGGTTCCTTAAGGTTTTGGGAATGTACAAAGTCTGCTTGGTGATTGAAAATATCCTTTACCATAGAACACTAACCATCAATGAAGGTTACACCTCTACTAACCATGTGTATATCATAGTCGATTTGGAAATTATCAATATATATATATATATATATATATATATATATATATATATATATATATATATATATATATATATCTTTATTTGAAATATTTTACATGCAGGCACCTCAAACTTTATACTTTGAGTTAACATTCATAGGAACTGAAAAACATTATTTCGGTAAGAAAATCAGTTACTGAATATTGTAATTAAAAATAGGAAAATTTTCTCTGGGTACTATATACCCATGGTTAGTGTTCTATAGTTAAATGTAGCATAGGACTGTGAATAACTACATTACTCCAAAACCACACCTAAGATGTTGCTATTTCTAATCGATTGAATATCCTACGAGTAATATTTCAAGGAAACTCTCTGTCACACCTTCAGGTTTGTCTGTCCCTAATTCATCTTTTCAATCAACTGTGGATGAAAATAAAAATAAAAAGTATCTAGTCACTTATTCTACGTGGATAACTTCATCTTCTAGCCAAAGACGACAATGAGTTGAAAGGTTTCTTCTATTCTATAAATTATTTCATTGTTGACATCGGCATGGACTTTGATTGAAATAAATGTAAAAAGTAACAGAGGAATAATTACCGAAACTCAATCAATAGAAACAGATTTCTTCACAAAGAAGCGAAGGCTATGGAATGCAGCTTAAGCTTAATGAAGGAGAAAGTAAGAAAATATTATGCTAAATACCAAGTTGAATTCACTAAACAGAATGTTAGGTATAAACATCCCGGCTTTCCCTGTGGTGCAATACCGTTTCCGCATCCTTAACTGAACCGTAGCTAACATTTAGCAAATGGATGTCAGAACGATAAAGCTATTTACTTGCCACTCCATACTTCATCCAAAAGCCGATATCGATCGTCTGTATGTGACCATATCAGGAGAGCGAGGATTAATTACTCTAGAACTGTCTTAAAAATATCAACAATCAGTCTTCAAAGATAACTAGAAACTACAGAAGGCTGGATGATGATCTGTGTAAGAGGACCCGAAAGACATAAAAGACATCATACAGAAATAAAAGAGTCCAACATTTCAAAAAGTAATTTCAAGTGGATGAAGAGCACGTAAACCATAATACATTTACTGAATTGGCAATGGACTGAAAAACGTAGGCAAAATCAAATGCAATGTACGAAATGCAGAAATGTCCGCTTGTCAATGCTCTCCCCGTGCGAAAAGAAAGCTGATTTGGACAAACCCTATACCCATCAATGGTTACGTAGTGAAGGGTTAAAAGCTGAAATCTAAGGTTTTATACTTGCTACACAGGACCGATGCGTGCGAAAATTGTGTTAACCCGAAACGCAGATTCTGTGATAAATATCCAAAAACAATCGAAAATATTATATCAAGTTTCACGGTGAATATAAAACTCGTCATGACAGGTTGAATCAATATCTCGACTGGAAAATATGATAATTTTACAGGAAAGAAATTGCAAGAAACAGTTATGGACATCACCCAGACCCGGTTACAGACATGAGGTCTGTAACAATTTTATGAGATTTTACAACACACACAGAACACTCTAAGCTAATTGCTCAGACATCGTGATTGATGACCATAAGAACAAAATGCGCCTTCTTATTGACATGGTGGTCCCTGCAGAATTTAATGTATCTTTGAGGATCTTCAAATAACTATCAAAATATTAGGATCCCGAGGAATAAATCTAAAAGAATGTCGCACTTGAGGACACCAAAATTTCTATTTGTAGTGGTAGCTATCTGATTAATTGGAAATGGATTTATTATGCACATGAAGGGAATTCCTGGTGGTAAATACAAAAAACAAACAACAACAAAAAAAAACTGCAAACAAGTACAGTTCATGCATTACGAAGATTTGTATCTATGTAAAATATATGTGATCTTTGTTTTTTATATATGAAAATGATTAATGGAAATATCATGAAACCATTTCTAAACCTTAAGTCTCTGGTTGAGACACAGAAGAAAATGTGCATTCAACAGAAATCAAAGGAAATACTACTACTACTACTACTAATAATAATAATAATAACACCACATAGACACGGTTACAGAGATAGGACCTGTTACAATTCTATGGGACTACACAATACACACTGACAGAACAATCAAAGCCAACCGCCCAGATATTGTTATTAAAGACCACAAACAAAAACGGTGCCTCCTTATTGATATGGCAGTTCCTGTTGACTGCAATGTATCTTTGAAGATATTCAAAAAGCTGTCAGAATACAAGGACCTTGAAATAGAAATCTTAAAATGTGGCCTATGGGAACATCAACAATTCCTGTTGTAGTTGGAACCTTAATACTGGTTGGAAAAGATTCCAGTAGGCTAATTGAAGAGATTCCTGGAAGTCTATGCCTCAAGGGGATGCAAAAAATTGTTCTGACAAGTACAGACCATACTTTACGAAGGGCTTTATCTATCTAATTTTTTTTGTCTGTGGAAAGTGTCATGATGCCATTTTTAACCTTAGGTCCCTAGGCGGGACCCGGAAAGAAATGTGTAAACGCCAGAAATCAAAAAAATTAAATAAAAATAATAATAATATACACTTAGAGAAGATAGAAAAAGAAATAAAAGAAAAGAAACAGCCCTTAACGATGTTTAATAACATTTGGACAGTATGCATATCTTTTTCACTTGATGGTTTAAAAAATCCCATACAAGTTCAAAGACTGTAAGAAACATTCTTAGTACAAAAGTAGCTTGTCTCCAGAAAAATGGTTGTATTGGTAACTGATATGTCCCAGAAAGGGATATATTTGAACGAAGTAGCTGAGTGGTTTTGGCTACTATGACCAAGTAGAATACGGTAGAAGTAATAGATTGGTACGCGTCGTAGTCACAGGTAAGAAGTGTAGATCAATGGCGTCGTCCAATAGGCGTCGTTATAGACTTAGCTCTCAGACTAAGGCTTTGACTCTGTCGTACCTACACGTCTGTTTGGCTTTATGACGGACACCAGCCAATCATATTCCAGTGAGGGGGAACACTGGTGTACGCATATTCCATTATATCATTAACCAACACGACAATGTGAATAAAATGCAAGCGATGTGAATGGAATTCAACTGAAACTTGGGTAACATGATGGAGTCTACTCTTGTTTAAATTTTCTGTTGATTAGTTAAGAACAATTAATGAAATATGTTAACAGAATTCGTCGTATGGAAATATCTTCACATTTTATTCCTTACCTCGTCATGTGGCGCTAGCAGTTTCTATATATAATTAACTTCATGCATTTTAAGAGTTGGTAGATTATGGATACTTTTTTTTCGGAAGAAGTACTTTAAGATGTTAGGCGAAATAACAGCCATTCGTGAAAAAAAAAATCGGCAATTTATGTTGAAAACATTGTTATGTCGGACATCATAGCTGTGGCCATTAAATATTTTGTTTAATTTTTCCCTTTCTATGATTATTTTCTGTGGTACATCCATCGCAAACCCCAATGGACATTTGAGTGTGAACGTTTGTAATCGTTAAGATTTGTCTGCTGTTTTTGTTTTGTTTGAAAGAAACGTAAGGGGAAATTTGAAGTTTGATGAAGACATAATGTCGAGATACTGTAAAAAATTGTTAAAAACGGTTAGCCGACCAACATGTCCACGCTTAAAACGCTTGAAGATAATTAATTATTACTTGTATTATTTACGTTATTCGGACTGTTATCCTCATCTTGATTGCCATATTCACAACGTTTCGGTCGTTGTACTCTCCGATCTTCTTCAGGTCATTGGAATTTCGAACGTAACCCTTTGTTTCGTCCACCCGGGTAGATTGCTACAGTTTCCCCTGCTATTCCTCTTCCGGATGTCTCAGTTATTTCCCTTTAACTGAATCCTTTTCTTTTTTTTTTTTTTTTTTTTTTGCTTGCTGTGGCCTGGTATTGAACTCACAACTCTTCGAAATTCCAATCAACTGAAGAAGTCCGAAACGTTGTGAAGATGGCAGTGAAGATGAGAATAGCAGCCAGAATAATCTAAATAATGCAAGTAGTCATAATACCGCATCTCAGAGATATATACGGATAATTACCTATGCATACTATTAACGCCCACCCCGGTTGAACAAAATAACAGGAGAGTTCTATAAAATTTATAGTAAACTGTTTAATTAATTGTTCTTAATAATTAATTAAATAATAATGATTGCTCACAGTCTTTCCAAGACGGGAATAATAAGTAAACCAATGAAATTCTAGGCAGCATAATTCAAAGTGTAGAATATCGTTGGCATTGGTCGATAATTAAAGAAGTCTATATACTTCAACTAAAGCCATTCACCCTCATGGCAACGCGCAGTCAAAAAGTTCAACTCGGTACCATGAATGACGAAAGCAGAATATTGAGAAAAATGTAGTACTACTACTACTGCTACTAGTACTACTACTAATAATAATAATAACTGTCTATATTTCTGAGATGAGGTATTATGTAGACTATTTGCATTATTCGGACTATTGTCCTCATCTTTGTCGCCATATATATTACAACGTTATACGCTCCGGCCTTCTTCAGGTGGTTGGAATGTCGAACTGAACCCTTTATTTCGCTCAATCGGGTAGACTGTTCTAGTTCCACATGCCATGTTTAATGGATGTCAGTTATAAGTTATCTCCTGTTAATTCCCTTCTTCAAGTTCTCCACTGCCTTAACCGAGTATTGAACTCACACTCTTTGGGTCCTGTTACTTGATCAAACCAAGGCCTTTATTCACTGTGCCATGTGTCCTTCAAGACAAAGATGAGGAAAATAGTCCGGATAATGTAAGTGGTGTATATAGTACCTCATCTCATGGCACGTGGAACTAGAGCAGTCTACTCCAGTGAGCGAAAGAAAGGGTTCAGTTCGATATTTCAAACCCCTGAAGAAAGCTGGAGCGTATAACGACCGAAACTTTGTTATAAATATGGTGACAAAGATGAGGACAATAGTCCGAATAATGTAAATGGTGAACTAATAATAATAATAATAATAATAATAATAATAATAACAACAACAACAGCAACAACAACGACAATATGAACAACAATAAAACTACAACAACAACAACAACAGCAACAACAACAACAGCAACAACAACAATAATAATAATAATAATGATAATAATAATAATAATAATAATAATAATAATATTGGAGATAATTGTACAAAATTTCGATTAAGTTTCAATAGCAAAGATCGCAATATAATGATTTGGGAAACCTGTAAAAATAAAATGTTTTCCCAAATTATTAAAATTGTGAAATTTCTCGATTTCCATAAAAAAAATACTCATCGATTTGGAGATAATGACATTAAACTTTTGAAAATGAGCGAAAAAACAAAAACAAAAACAAATCAAATGCAAATATCTGATAATAATCTCAAAAATAAACTTCTGAGATCTTTTTTTCTTGTCGTTAGATTAAAAAAAAACCTCTGAAATCGAAAAGAAAATTGTGTACAAAAGATGAAAATTAGGTGAGTCGAAAAAGAAAAAAGCATCAAGAATTTTCGAAGAATTAATGTTAATTCCAAAAGAAAACAAAACTGACGTGCAAAAAGGGAAAAATGTACACACATAATCAGGCGACAATTTCAATTCGAGGATCACAAAAAGTCTTTTCTTTCGATTTTACAGTGCTTGTAAGTTATTCTTATTCTTCCTCTAATTCCTTCGTTTCTTTTTCTTGTACAACAATCTCGTATGTTCTTATTTAATTTAATTATACTCTCTTTCATTGTTTTTTATTCTCTTTCAACTATATTTTCTTCTTTTACCTTGAATGTCCTTTCTTTTTCTTTTTTCTTCTCTTTCTTATTTATCTGTAGCTATACTTTCATCTTCTTTCTTTTTCTGTAACTATCTATTCTTCTAATTATTATTATTGTTATTATTACTAGTATTTTATTATTATCTGTAGGTATCCTTTCTTCTTCGTCTTCTTCTTCTTCTTCTTCTTCTTCTCATTATTATTATTATTATTATTATTATTATTATTATTATTATTATTTATCAGTAGCTATTCTTTCTTCTTCATTTTCCTCTTCTTCTTCTTCTTCTTATTATTATTATTATTTATCTGTGGCTATCCTTTCTTCCTCTTCTTCTTCTTCTTGTTCTTCTTCCTCTTCCTCCTCTTCATTATTTGTAGCTATCCTATCTTCTTTTTATTTATCTGTGGTTATCTTTTCTTCCTCTTCCACTTGTACTTCTTCTTACTCTTCTTATTTAACTGTAACTCTTCTC
>OZ010589.1:88191971-88201971 GCA_963932145.1 Acanthosepion lycidas | reverse complement strand
AATCTCCCGTCGAATCAGACGTATGAGGTTCAAGCAGATCAGTTCTCAGGAAACCGACAGCCCGATAACTGGATATGAGATTTGATCATAGTGGTGATGGTTTCGTACATGACCAGCAGCACTTTTTGAAGGGCCGAATTCAAAGACCTGGTGCATTAACTGCCACAAGGTCTCCATACGACCCTCCGCAGGTTTTGAATTAAGAGTTGTTCTTCTCCTAGACCAGTTGCCATCCAAGGCTATAGAACGCAGTCTGTCCTGCTATTTACCCATAGCTGGAGGGAGAAGAAGAGGATTCACACCTTTTCCAAAGGCATTAGCAGGTTAGTGAATGTAATAGATCAGACTGGAATCATGGTTGGAGGCACGGTGGAGTAATGGATAACGGCTTGGATTGAGGCATCAAAGAACCGAGTTCGAATTCCAGTCGGATCCATATTCATATATATCTGATCTGCTTGACCCTCATGCGTGGAATTCGACGGGAGTGTCGAGTATATATATATATATATAAGATGAAAACGAATTATAAGATGCAATTAATACGCATCGAAACACGATGTGGCGATTTTGTCAGGTTTTCGGTGTAATATCTTAAGATACACACACATACATATTAATCGGTATATATTTATATAAAGTATTCTAGTCTTTTGATGCATGTATTTACATATATATACATACATACATATATATATATATATATATATATATATATATATATATATATATATATATATATATATATATATATATATATATATATATATATATATATATATATATATATATATATATATATATATATATATATATATATATAACCCAGTGTGTCTGAGGATTTTAATTTTTATTGTTCAAAATATATATATATATATAGCGGCTTAATTAGTATATATCTCTACTTGCAAGTAATCGATCGTGTTAAAACATAAAGTACTCTTTTAAAATGCGTTTTTTTAATAATAATTTGCGGACCATATATTAACATGCGGAAACTTTCTGATTATGAAATTTTGGCATAAATAAAAAAAAAAATTACATTTAATTATTTTATCATGTATAAATTTTTAGTGCTTCGCATCTCGTTCCAATTTCTCAGTATAAAATAATTTTAACGTAGTTTATGACTTCAAAGAGCAAACTAATAAATTGGCCTCTTTCATGTTTGCTCGTCCAGGAATACTTTTTGGTGAATATGGGAACGAACAGGTTTTCCGAACATATTCGGAAAATGATAACGCAAAACGTAACTGGGGGTGACGGTGTGTAGCCTAGAATATTTTTTTTTTATTTTCATCACTGACCTTCTTTTTTTTCGTTTTCTTTTCCTTCTTTTTTAAACCTGCATATTTTCACGTTTTCTTACTTAAATGTATATAACGAATATTTGCAATACTTCAAAAATACACATGCTACATTATCATTGTATAGACAAATACTAATGGTATTAGTAGATGCTTCCTTATAAAGAAACATTCGGTATTCATTAACAGTGCAGTCAATACCACTGTATGTTGAAATTTATAAAATACAGGGTGTCCCAAAAAGATTTAAATCATTTCTGTTGTGACCAATTAAATGGTTAAAGAAATAACAAAACAAATGTTGCAGATATATCGTATATTAACAGTAAGTACAACAGTAAAGTATTACACGACTAGTGCGTGTGTGTTCTTGACCCACTGTTCAATCTATTCGGCTATTATATTTACAAGCCTCACCACAAGTTAGAATCCGGCACATGGGCGAGTTTAATTTGGGGCAATCCGTCCCCGTAGGCTCAGCCAAAATTTATCCATAGACCTCGTATAAAACTGGGTTGCGTAGCTGTTTCCCGAGACGAGACTCTGCCGTTCGACATAGCCTCGTCTGGGGATCCTCTCTGTCCAGATGCAGAGATTTTGACCAGCACAGCTGGAACAGATCTATTCGACATGATATTTAACATCCCTCCACGAGGGATGTATGTTGATCAAGGATGACTTTACGTGGGTTCTCCGAGACCATAGGCTCGGCCAAAAATATTCCTTTAGATCCCGTATAAACGGGTTCAGGATCTGTCTACCTACCCGGACGAAACATTACCCTTCGGCATAGCCTCGTCTGGGTTCCTACCTGCTTAAGACAGAGAGTTCGACAGTAACGAACAATCTATTCGACTGTTCCACCAAGGCCCACTCTCCTACTTATCTTATAGTAGGCGGAAGAGTCCGACTGACTCTTTAGAGGAGAGGCACCACAACAATTTCGCAGGACAATAATTTTGGCAATTTTTCTTGAAATAACATCAGACTTTCATAGAATGTACAGAAGCAGATCCAGATTTTATATTTAATAGAAGACAGTACGTGAATATCTCAATGAGAATCTGTCAGGGATAAATCGGGCGTGGTGGACAATCTTCTGATGAAATAGCCGCCGCGGCCACCGGACATGTACCCGTGTGATTTCTTTTAAGGGTATATGTGAAGGGACTGGTTTATGCCCCCACTTCCTCCTACTAGCATTGATGGACTCAAGCAGAGAATCACTTCCGCGCTGGATAATGTTACCTGAGACATGCTACAACGTGTTTGGCAAGAGCTTAACTATCGACTTGACGTGTACTGAGTCATTGGCGTGTCACATATTGAACACTTATGAAATCGGTCCCAGAATAAACTCATTATGTTCAGCATTTAAACTCATTTTCATTGAGCTAGACTTAGTAGTTTTCAAGATAATTGCTTTTAAAATGCTGTCAAATTTTTGGAGACAGCCTATATTTCTATTAATATATTTTGTCAGTTAAAGAATTTCCTGAAGTCCGGTCGCTGTTATCCCTCTTTACAGTATTAATTGGCTAGTGGGGGTTTCCTATTTTTTTCTTTGATGTAAGGTAGAATGCCAACATCTTGATTATGTCATTCTTTTTCATTCTAGTTACCTGTACTATGCATTTCAGTTGCTGATGCTAGAAGTCACCATAATGTGACACACTCTACTGCATCTCACATAGGAAAAATGTGGCTTATTCAAATACAGACTTTCTCAGATAATGCCGGTGTGTCTTTGGGTGTTTTCTCCTAACGTGGATTTTCTACTGGTGAAAATGTAAATGACCTCCTCCCGGTTTTCTCTCTCAGCTATAGCTACCTATAACCCGGTTGTCACACGTATGCACATTCTAAGTCAATCATCTGTTTACATATCGGAGGTATTTAATCTGGAGAGGAAATTCAGGCGCATAAGTCAAATGTAGACTGGTAGCAAAACATACCACATTGTAAGTCAATAAGGATTGATTGATTTGTTTGTTTAGCGGCACATCAACTCTTTATGGGTCATTTAGCGCCAAAATTAAATTTTCTTGGGAGCGTTAGATTAATAAAAATATGATATATATGTTATTCTGCTTTCGCAGTTGAGTACATGATAGATGATACTCAGTTTTTGTTCATATACATGTTTGTTGGACATGATTACTAGAGGCGATGATATGTATATTTTATGTTGTAGTTTTGTTGAAGTTATATTTTGGAATAAAGTTTGATTTCAGTAATAGTAGGATATTATATGGATTAAAGTCTAGAAAGATTTCTTGTTTGGTTGAATATGTTTAGCGACATATCAACATCTATGGATTATTTATTGTCGAAATCTAAATATTTTGAACGTAATTTTATGGTTTCAACTACAGATGAAATGTATTATTGACCATTTTGCTATAAAATATATTGTTGGCATTTTTTTTATATGTAAATGTATTGCTGGCATATCTCCCATAGAAATGTAATTTTATACTTTCATAGAGTTTCGGTTTTATTTGAGGGTTAATTACTTACCCATATCTTGGACCCTAAGAAGTGATAACACTCCTGGTCAGTATTAACCAGAGATCAACAACAATTAAGAGGTCGTTTCATGTTCCTCAAAACCTATACTCTTCCGGACGGACTCCGAGCTGTCGGGCAGCTGTCGGGCAGCGTTTGTCGCCATATATAGGATTAATTTATAATGGAGAAGGTGATGATTTACAATGACACCGCAAGAGGAAGAATGTTTTCTGATTCTATAGTCATATTCTTTTAGCTACCGTTTCATTTAAGAGCATAATTTAAATTTTGAAATAATGACACTATAGCACTGCGCTCAAATTCATGAAGTCAAGGGACAAATAAGAAGAGTTCTTCAAAACCATTTCCCTGAAAATATTTATAGAAGATACGTTACGACAGTGGGAAAGTGAATTTTTATAAATTAAATAAAATAAACGGTACGCTAAGGGATTTAAAAAAAATGCCATATCACATCATGGCGTACGCGATCATGGCTTTCTATATCGAATATTGTCTTCCCGTTTTTATTTTAAGAAAAAATGAACTCTAAAAATGTATTTGTATTTATAAAATGATTATAGTTGGCCTAGATAACGATTCTTAAATCTGTTGTCGTTTTTTCGAGTGAGATTTGGTGTTTAGCGCAATTACCAGTGTTACTATATTTTTTTCTTTATTACTAAACTGCCAACAACATTTTAAAAAATGTTCTTGAAATCTTTTGCTCTCGCGACGTTGTCAACAGCGCCAACGTCGCATTAATTACAAAGATAGATTTTGTCTCATTAGCAGATCGCAATTTTCATTTTAAAAATTCTAATGTCCCCAGAATTGAACGAATCCTTGATTATTTGTTGCTTTTTTTTTTAATCAGTGATCGTTGATCTTTCAGACATTTGTTTTCATTTTTGGGGTTTTATTATTGATTTAAAACGCTAGTTTCAATTAGCTGCATATATGTGTCATCAGTAGACTATAGATATGAGTGTGTGTTTAGAAATCATGGACTTCGTTATAAAAGAACTTGTGCCTTGTACTCTGTGTGTATTGATATAAATGTGGACTGCGTTATTTCGATTCAATTTTCATGACAAAATTTACTTTTTTTGCTGTATTCCAGAAAGTGTTTGCCTGCTGCTAAACAAATTTTGACGGAGCAAAGATAGTTGTTCGATTATTATAATTATCTTCTATCGTCATCATTAACAAAATTATTCTCCTCCAAATCTTTTTCTTCTTCTTCTTCTGGTGATGATAATGATCGTCGTTTGAACGGTTTTTCGATTTCGACTGGATTTGTTTGTATTATTCTGAAGCAAGCTTTACAAACACAAAATGATACAGCCATTCAGAGAATATTTGAAGTGCCAGGAAACACAAACTTTTGAAGCGATGGGATATTAAGCTTTGTCCCGATTTTCTCAAAATACACACACACAAAAAAAATCAACAAACAGAAAGAGACATAAGAAAAAAGTGTGTCTTCGAGCCAGCCTTACTTCTTATCTCTACAGAGAAGTCGTCCTAACAGAACTAGAAGTCCTACCGGTCACAAGCTTAACATTATAAGATGTTCACACTGTTTTCATAGCAACCACACAAAGCAACATGGAGGAACTCTTACGGATTGTAGTATAAGAAAGCTAGACAAAAAGATTAACCGTTAATTTAAGAAGACAGAATTCTTGCCAGGAAGAGGAAGCGTCGAAATCAAGCAATTACCGAAATTTGAACGTCAGGGAAATGTTCTCAAAGACAAATTCAGCCTCACACGGCATATTAAACACAGGAAGAACAGAGAAAATAGCGACAAACCAGGAAGCTTGTGAAAATAGAAAGGAGAACAGGGATTGGGAGAGATAACGTAAAAACTAACTTTACCAAGAACTACAAAGAATGGCAAAGTGGGGCATAGTCGCACACAACTTGAGGGGACACTAGAGATACAAGAAGAAGGTATAGAACCTAACGCCATAATGATGCCTGAGGCAATAGGGGTCTTGCGCATTTTAGCAATTTTAATGCGGAGCTTAGTGTATATTTAAAGCTTTTCAAATAATGCCTCCAAAACGAAACGTCTCTAATTTACCCGCCATAGAGAAAACTCTCTGCCTCCTATCATCATGGCTGGAGCTCCGCTCCACGAGAGCGTATCTCTGCGCCTTCATGGTCTCACGTGTTCTACTGTCCCGAGGAGGAATCAATAGCTTCACCTACCGCAAAGAAAGTTGGGTTTCTGTGTCGCACCAGAATGTTTTTTGTCGTCTAAGTCCATCCCTCAAATCTACAAATCTGCCATTCGTATTTGCATTGAATACTGCTGCCATATATGTTCTGGTGACCTGCTAATCCTCTCGAAGTCCTCGACAAAATCCAAACACGGATATGCAATGTCATAGGTCCTGACCTGGCATCTCGACACCAGTCACTTTCTCACAGACGTGATGTGGCTTCTTGCTGTCTTTGCTACAAATAGTTTCAAGGCAACTGCTCTGACGAACTACTTTCCTTGGCATCCTAACTGCATGAATTTAAGCCTGCTACTAGGTTGGCATCTTGGTCAAACCCTTTCACTGTCAAAACGATTAAATGTAACCGCCTCTTCTACTCCAGCAATTTCTTCTCTCGCACTTCCCGACAGTGGAACTCTCTTCCTCCTAATTACTTTTCTGATAGCTCTAATCTTCAAATATCCAAATGTAATGTCAATCGACATCTTCTGATGCCTTAATTCTGATCCCCGTCTTTCTCCATATCTTTTCCTCAAACACCCCTCTTTACCCTTAATCTCACTCTCTATAACCCCTTTTGCGCTAGTGGCACTCCCGCCTTTCTTGGGAAGAAATGCTTAAAAATGTCTTTTACCTTCATTTTATAGTCATTATGAAAAGCCAAATCGACGAGGAGGCACTTTCTTTCTTCATTTTCATTTATTTTTATTTTTTTATCTCAATGTGGGCAATGTTTGATTTGCTAGCCTCACGGATATGGTCCATGTCGATAATGGGACGCTCCAAGTATCTTGAATTGGTCGTTTCTTACCAGATTGTAACGATAGCATTTCTCGTCAACTTCAAGAGCATGCTCCCTATATAAACACCAATTGATATGTGAGCCCACTTTATCATCCCACATAAGGTGGAAAGAGGGCTTGGAGAATTTGACACTCACAGGACATATTGAAGGTTAGAGGGCCAGAACGAAACAGCTAGTAATTTATCTAAAGCGCTTTTATAAATTGATGGCAGAACAAGGAATGAGAAGTTTCCTAAAAGGACAACCATTGCTTAAAACGGATAGGAAGTTGTGAAGAAACGTTATCATCCGAAAGGGACACGGTAACCTCATTATATTACGATGACATTCTGTTTCTAATCATTACTACACCACCAATATCATATTACTTGTATTGAATTTACACAAAAAGTGGGGGTGAGGATTGTTTTTAACGGGCGGCTGGCTTGTGTGGATATTTTTTTAGTTAAATAAAGATTTACACGTGAAAGTGCCAGTGACGAAAATTTCTTTGTGCGGAAATGGACTTTAACGAGATCAGTTCAAATTCCGGCTTTACATGTTGCAGTCACTCTCGCCCCAAATCCCCCGTGGGGTGTTAATTCATATATCTCTTCTCCCTACAAGCTATGGATTAAATAGCAGAGTATATTGAACTATCTAGTTTTGTGCGGCAATCCAAGAGAAGGAATGATCTAAATTCTAAATCGTGATAAAAGCAATGCATTAACATTAATAAGTAGGAATGAATATCCACAGATAAAAAAGAAAACGAAATCTCTGGAGAGCCGTGATGGACTACGCCTTGATGAGATATAGAATTTTAAAAAATAAGAAGAAAAACATTGCTCAGTTCCACGCTTACAATCTGAATATCCTTTCCAAAACCTTTCATTTGATCTCTTTAAATAAAAAATATAAATAAACGTATTCCTTTTATAAGATGAAAATATACTATTTTTACACGCTAAATTAATAAGCAGGTGATTTTATTACGGGTAGGCTTTGGCAATCTTCAATTAAATTGTGTTGACGGTTTTATTGACCCGAAGAAAGCTTATCAACCTGGTATAAGGATTCAAGAAATTCCAATAAAATACCAGTCTATTTCACTCAGCGAAAAATTGATACAGCGTGAGCGAATCTCGAGTGGGAGACTACCGGTGATGTCCTCTCGAAGCCAAAAGGAAAAAAATAAATGTATAGGAAACGAAGATCGATAACCAATTTTCTTAAGGAAGACTGCCCTATTTCGTCGACCTTGTTTGTTTTGCTTAGTCAAGAATGTGTATAGATACCGGTTTTCTGCGCTCTACAACGAGGCATAGGAATCAAGATGGTCCCCGCTGATAAGCAATATGGAGAAATGAAGTTGCATTGAGTACAGAAGTGAAAGAGATGCCATCTTGCGAGAGAAAGTAAAAACTGCGGCAAGCACACACGATCAGGAACAAGATTTGATTATTGTCTGTGATTCTGAAAGAATAAGAAGAAGAAGAAGAAGAAGAAGAAGAAGAAGAAGAAGAAGAAAAAAAAGAAGACATAGAAGCAATAAATAAATGAACTGAGGGATAAAATTGGAATGAAAACGAAAGAAAGGAATAAATTCGAAATGAAAGGATACAGAATGAATAAGTGAAGAGGATATGAAGAAAAAAATGGCGAAAGTATTAAATGAGCAAAGGCGAGTAACAAAAATGAAAAAAAACCCCAAAAAACATGGAAGCGGACAGGCGAGAATTTTCAGTATATTCTCGTCTCTATGACGTGATTTAATATTTAGTCAATAATGGATGGGTTTGTAACGTAAAGAAAGTTATAAACTTTTATAACGATGAAATTGTTACTTTACATCACAAAACTTTCCATCAGAAAATAAAAAAAAATAACGAAATATATCAAAACAACACATTCTCTTTTAGTTCAGTCTAAAGAGTACCGATTCATCATCATCCAAACTGTTTAGATTTAAGTTCATTAATTAAGATATTTTCTCATTTTCAGCGATATTGTATTCTGATTCGACAATATTTTGCCGGCCTTCTCTCTCGTCTCTGAGTTTACGTATTTATTGCAAACTTTCCTTGATTTTAAATTTCTCCAAAGAAAAAGTGCGATATTTCTGCCTCGTTCTTTGAATGTCTCGCTTTAGCGTTGTGACTATGGTGGTTTTGGGATTACCTCTGAACTTTCTGAAGTCAGTCTTTTCAAAGTAAAACTCCATGGATTTGTTAGCTGTGCATTCTGGATCCATTCGCAAAATATGTCCAAGAAGTGTCCATCTTTCTTTCAAAATAAACAAAAGGCATTTCTCAGTATCAGTCAGTGACACGCGGATTACACGCTTAGACTAGCATGTATCTTTTGATACATGACTAACGAGGCAGATTTTTTTCCGCAGTAAGTTGCCATTTCTTTCTGCGGTAGACCAGTTATCATCCAAGGCTACAGAACCCGGTCTATCTTGCTATTTACCCATAGCTGATGGAAGAAGCAGAGGATTCATACCTTCCCCAAGTGTACAGCACATAACTGAATGTAACGAATTCGACTGGAATTCGATGTCAACTCTCTGATTCCTCAATCTGAGCCACTATCCATTAACTATCTAAATAAATAGTTACTGCTTAGTAGTAACTGGAGCATCCATTGTCTACATCGCCAATCAGTATCGACTAATTTTGCCAAACTTTCGTTCTGTTTTATTTTTATTTTTTTTTTTATTCTTTGTTATTATGTGGCATGAGGACCATTAATTTCATTTGAAATGATCGCATTTGATTCAGTTGTTAAAATTTTTTTATTATATTGCATTCCAAAAAAATTCTCTAAGTTAGAACATTTTGTATTGATTATAACTAGTTAAGTACATTCACCAATGATCTAGCGTCACGAGAAAAAAACAAAAAACTCGATGATGCCAGGTCATCGACAAAACATGTCGAAGTAAACTATTTCATAATGCCTTATATATTTACCATTCCATCAGATTCTCATTCAATTTTTTCGCAGACTTAATCTAACATATAATATGAGAAAATAAAGGGAAACAATTTTTTTCCTTTTATGATTTTTATTTTAAGAATGCAAAATTTGTGACTTAACTGAAAACAAAACATGTTTATTTTAAGAAGTTGTTCTGATGAATGCAAAATCTGATTTAC
>OZ010589.1:88131971-88181971 GCA_963932145.1 Acanthosepion lycidas | reverse complement strand
CCTCATCTTTGTCGCCATATTTACTACATTTCGACTGTTGGAATGTCGAACTTAACCCTTTATTTCGCTCACTGGGATAGAATGTTCTAGTTCTACGTGCCATGATTAAAGGATGTCAGTTATCAGTTATCTCCTGTAAATTTCCCTCTGAAAGTTCTCCACTGCTTCAACCGGGTAGTGAGCTCTTTGGGTCATATCACTGCATCTAACCAACGCCTTTATCCTCTTTGCCATGTGTCCTTGAAGAATTTCTGGTTATTAAAAACCTAATGTCTTCAGCAACCATTTTTACCAGTGCTCATATTGCATTTTTTTTTTTGCTGTTATCAATCATGTTTTTACCAGAGCTCATATTGCAACTTTTGTTGTTATTATCGCTTTTCTCTAGCACTCCTCATTACTTGTTCCCATATTGTATTCATTTCTATGCTTGGTTGGCTCAGGAGATTTTTATGGCCTAGCATATGTGCTGATTCCTTAAGTTTACAAATCTTACAATGGTGTTCCTTGTTAATGAATAAATATAGCGACAAAGATGAGGACAATAGCCCGAATAATGTAAATAATATACATAATACCTCATCTCAGAAATATAGGCATATATATATATATATATATATATATATATATATATATATATATATATATATATATATATATATATATTTGTGTGTGTGTGTGTGTGGTGTAGCCTCTGTCTGACTGCCTTATTGTTTGGTAATTGAACTCCTCCTTTGGTTCTGGAGATGACCATAAATATTCTGAAATTACATTAGCCACAGTACTTGAATAAGTATATTTCATTTTGATCCATCGGGGTTCCCAGTGGTGTATAACGCCCCAGTGATTTTTATTAAATTTAAATTAAATTTGAACAAGGGAATGAGTCCTATGCAAAATATAGGTGAAAGCCAGAAGAGAGCGGACATATCGGCAAGATCATTTTGATCAAACTGGGGTACCGTTGGGGGACACAATCCGCCCACGGAAAACTTTTTCTCTTTGACTTAAATTTTAAATTTGAAAAGAGGGAATCACGCCTATCCAAAATATAGAAGCAGAAAGGCAGAAGATAAAGATCATATTGGCAGGAGCAAAAGAAGACAGTATGGACGTCAAATTGATCAAGAAGTCACCAATCAGAGCCTTACAGTACATATTTATTACGACAATTTTACTGTCACTTCAATATTAAAATCTGCTCATCAATTCATTCAATCAAGTATCACATCAAATACATATCAAAGGGTTCAGATGAAGCTCCCACTGAATTTTTTTCCCTTTGATTTAAATTAAATTTAAATTTGAACAAGGGAATGACTTATCTAAAATATAGAAGGAGAAATCCAGAAGATGGAGGTCACATTGGCAATTAAGTAATACCGAAATGCATAATTTTTCTCCACAAATTATAACACTAATTTAAAATCAATCATCATTTTTTTTACAAAGAATGTGCGACTCGCAGCAAGGAGCTTGGCTTGTATATTAATATATGTGTGTATGATGCGGCAAAAAAAATATTCCTTAATAAATGAATTATTAATTATAATTTATTATAATTTATTAAATAAATAATTGTTGGCTTGTATATTAATATATGTGTGTATACTGCGGCAACAATTCTTCATAAATAAATGAATTATTAATTATAATTATTTATAATTTATTAAATAAATAATTGATGGCTTGTATATTAATATATGTGTGTATGCTGCGGCAAAAGGTCTTCGTTAATAAAAGTTTGATTAAACAAATATATGCATGCTTATGAATGCGCTTACGTACGTATGCGTTTACAGAACATATGGCTGAATGTTGAATGTTCGCTTTCTGGTTGTGAATCCTTGATGCAATTATCAACAAGGACGGTTTGTTAAGAATGCAAATTTTTGGTTTTATTGGCATGGGAATGTGATAACTGTGTAAGATATCATTGGAAAATGACTGGAAACAGTAGGCTTCTTAATACAATTAGTCGAGGGCTAAACTAGCGAGATGTTACTAGCCATTTTAACCAACTGCCTGAGCGTACAGCCTTGTTCGAGTCGCCGGCCATTATATATTCTCTACATCCCGGGTCGGCTACCTACGGCACGCCAAGCAATATCCAATGGCAGCAGCTGCAAATGACATCACGAAGTCTGAATCAACAACTACTACAATTCAAATATACTTAACTGTTTCAAAACTGCTCAATCGTTGAACTCCCATTAATAATTAAATCTTTAAAAAAAAATAACTGTTTAAAACGGTTTATTTTTATTAATGTGGTTTACGTATTATTGTATATATTACTATATAAAATATATTACTACATAAAACATATTGTAGAACAGGTATATTGAACTTGACTTGTATATAAATACATATGCTGTTGGCACACTGAATGATTTTAAAACCCTAATTAGCACATAGTTAGCAAAAGGTTGTCGACCCCTGCTCTACATCCTCAAAACCATGATGTTCGTTTTATAATTCAATAAGATGTACAATTTACAATCATCATGTAATGTTGATTCCTATTTCAAAATTGTATCTTTAAATGCTCTTCGATATGGAAAAATTTTGCCCTATAAAATGTTTGTTTGTGCGTGCACGCGCGCGTGTATGTGAGTTTGGCTCGCGCTCAGAGGCGTGTTTTTACATTCGAACAAATATTGAAATCGAATTTTTTTTACGTCGTCATTAATTTGGTAAACTTTCTCACTTCTAAACGTATCACATGTTCACTTATCTGGTGTATCCAGCTAAATCAAATAATACATAGCTGTGTGACAAAACAGAATGCAAATAAATTAAATTTTATATTTAATGTCTATATCAAATAATATTTATATTTAATTGTATATTATGAAACCCGTTGTTATTTTATAAATTTGACACACAAATCTATCATGTCTTTCCTTCATGCGATCATACTTCTTGCTTCATGTTTCATTTCTTTTTGCCAGTTTCGAAATTCAAAAAATAAATGTAAAGACAGACGATCTAAAATATTTCCAAGAATCCATTGTATTGCTAACGGAATATAAGAATGCATTCTGTAAGAATGCATTCTTTATCTGAAAAGTGGGATTTGTTTATAGAAAGACAGGGAATATATTTCGATGAACGAATAACGATAGAACAAAATTATATGAAAAAAATCATTTTACAAACTGCTGACATTTTTTAAGTCACTGTGTCTGTTTTGTCTCTGTTTCTCTCTCCTCATTCAGTTCCGCACGCGCTCTCTCTCTCTCTCTCTCGCCATCCTCTGTCTCTCTCTGCCCCCTCTCTCTCTCTTTTTATATATATATATATTTAAAATTTATATCAATCCTTCAAACATTTCTCTCGCGCACAAACATTTCTCTCTGTGTCTCTGTCTCTGTGTGTGTGTCTCTCTCTCTCTGTATATATATATATATATATATATATATATATATAATGCACTGTTCCAGTAGAACATACATTAAAAATATTTTAACGTTTCATCAGGTGGGAAATCACGATGCTACTAAACTAAGTTTTGTAGGGGGCATGTATATGTTCCAGTGTAACAGTACCTATAAATTAAATGTTATTGCTCTGTATTTGTATTGAAGCCTGTTTTAAATTAATGTTTTGAATGCTGAAATTTTACTCTTTGTTCTTATATATATATATATATATATATATATATATATATACACAATTCAAGATGTTTTTGCAACCAACCTGCTAAAATACTTTAAAAAAAAAAGTATTCGATCGATTGTCCCGCTTATCAACCATTTGCGTATTATTTAAAGCCAGAAAATAGTTTGGGATTTTCAAATTTCGAGAGATATAATAATGATTTATAGATACACATCTTACTACTTAATCCATAGGTGGGAGGGAGGAGGAGAATTGATACTTTTGCCAAGATTTTTAGTGCATAAATGCTTATCACGAACGCGACTGCAATAAAAAGTCGACTCTCTCCGATTAACAATTCCCGGACGTTTTCTATTACACCACCCGTAAAGTCAAGCACTTAACTTCGCTGATTGCACTGGATCAATGTAATGTGGTCGTAATCCTAAAAAAAGAGGAGAGAAGCCTTCGATATGAAACATGTTCCAAAAAATGAAATGAGAAAAGACGAAAAGCGAACACCTACATAAGCAGAGAATAACAGTGCTCAACGCACAGGTTACTCAAACAAAGCAAAAAACGCTTTACAGTATTCAACTTGAACGAAGCACATTTCGAATCGCTACTTAAGTTTCATGCTCTTTCGTTTTTCAGGTGACTATAGAATGTGTGAACTCATTTGTTCACATTTGGATACGCATCGATAAGAATTTACGAGAGAAAATCATGGAAAATTGTAGTTAAAAACAGTAAAATCGACCTTGCTAACCGAAACGCTCCTCTGAGTCGAAATCAGTAAAAGCACGCCAGGCTATATGTCGGTTCCGTCGAAGGACGCATATTTTCTATGAAGATTTCTCGGACATTCAGGACGGTAAATGTCGTTAATACTGTTTATTATAAACATTGCATTTACTTAAATATTTATATCTATAAAAAGAACTTATAAACATAAAAAAATATCTTTATATACATATATATATATATATATATATATATATATATTTATATATATATATATATATATTTATATATATATATATATATATATGAACATAGAAGTCAATACTTAGATGCGACAGTCTGTTACAAGCTAGATGCCAGTGCTCGTGGCCGGATGATTGCATCTAGCATGAAACAGACTGTCGCCTATAAGTGTTGACTTCTATGTTCACTTTTATATCTACACACGCTCTATCGCTGATATTGCGCACTTTATATCATAAATATAGCACATCTTAAGATTATATTTCTTCATATATATATATATATATATATATATATATATATATATATATATATATGCACCACATTGTGTGCTATCAAGTATATATTAATAAACTCACATCCTTCACCACCTTAAAATATAAAATAAAAACCTTAACCCATGTTTATTTTAAATATAAACGATGTATATTTTAAATACAAATGTTTCTTTTTTCAAACCAGTAATCTCCGTATAATATATACATTGCTTCAACAACATATTTTTATTTAAAAAAAAACTTTTTTTAATGATTACGAGTTTCATCTCCGTGACCAAGGTTATCGTCTTCACGTTAGAATGAAAAACAATTCTGTGTGTATGTTTTCTTTGTATTAAAGCCATTAATGACTGCTTTCGTTAACGTCCGTTGGATTTTAAATTACCCACCACCGATATCGCTGCTGTTTTATCTGTTAGCTCATATGCTTGTTATTTCTGATACACTGCCCGAAGAAAATAAAAATATTGAAAACACTTTTAAACTCCTGCAATATCATATTTATTTTCTGCATAATGTTCAATGAAAAGACCCACAATTCCGGAAAATCCTTGTTGAAAACACAACTATATTTAAACATGAAAATAATAAACAAAAATTAAAAATTCTTGAAGCTTTATACATAAAACAGTTGAAACCTAACCTGAACAAAATAAACTATGAAATCTCCACAAATATCCTTAAATGCCTATAATTTATAACAGAAGCCATTGGTTTATACCAACGGCTTCCCATAATTAATACTTCTCGTTTTTCATTCTCCCGTGTGATGTCACGAGCTGCGACGCGATTTTCGCTTCCGTGTCTCGTATAAACGAATGTGTCGTTACTTGTAAATTTTTCATGCAGCGGGGGCAGGATGCCATTGTTGTTTCGGCCGTGTTTTGTTTGATTTATTGAAATTGTCATCTTTCATAATGGCTTATGTAAACCAAAAGCGTAGATTGGATTTAAACATATATCAATATGGTATTTTCTTTTCGACTTTCAACGATAATGTGAATAAGCTTATCAGACATTTGAAAGGAACATACTTAAAATAAATAGACAAATCTTGTCTACATTATTTAATGAAACATGCATTAATATATCTATCTATCTATCTATCTATCTATCTATCTATCTATCTATCTATATATATATATATATATATATATATATATATATATAGAGAGAGAGAGAGAGAGAGAGAGAGAGAAAGAGAGAGAGAAAGCGAGAGCGGAGAAAGAGTGAGAGAGACTCCGCCTAAACAAATGTATACACAGTTCAGGAAAAAAATTTGTCAATCACAGTTTTTAAATTTTGATCTATATGTACTCCTAAAAGATGCTGCGTATCTCAATAAATTGACTACATTGAAATGAAATTCAAAATGCATGTGCAACAAGCCCACTGGACACTTCAGCCAACGTTGCCCAAGCAGTAGTTCTTCATACTAATAAATATCTAGAAACTAAGGGCCACCATTTTGAGTATCTCTTGTGACAGTGTAGTTCATAGCTAACTTGTATAAATCTCGTGATACCTGAATAAATTTAGCATTACAATATCTACAGATGTTTTCCTTTCCTAAAGTGTGTATGCAATATCTACACATGTTTTCATTTCATTCATAGAAAATATGTCTCCTCCGACAGGAATCGAACCTATAACCTACCGGAATCATCAAATAGCCTGACATGCTTTGTCATTTAGATACAGATGATACATTTGTTGGACAAAGTCAAATTACTGTAGCTATGTGGTATAGCGTGCCAGGATAAATGACGGTTCCATGAAGGATGCAGGTTCCATTCCTGTCAGAGGAAACTTATTTTCTATGAAGCATCTCGGGCATCAGATCATATATATCTATGAGTGTCTGTGTATGTCGCCATTTTTTATTCTTAATTTCGCTCATGCGAGTTATTTGTTTTTTATTTATTTTGTCTATTGCACTGTTTAGTAGGGTCAGTTGGGCACCGTCTTTGAGAAAAAAAGCACCATCACACAATTCATTCCGCCAGAAATTTGGAAACGGCATGCTGTACTATTTGGCATTGGCGTCGGGAGCTCAAATTCGAACATTTTAGAGTGTTTTTGTATAAAGTCAGAACAGTCCAGAGGATTCGAAAAGATTTGGATGAGTTTAATGGTTATTACGAAGGTATTTTGAGTGATCACATTCCAAAATCCCATTCTATGACCATACTCAACAGGAATGACTACTTCAAGTGCTTTGAGGTTTTCGTGCTGCTCTGTGTCAAGAGGGTGGCTGCTGCAAGACAGGATGTCTGCCAACATGAGTTGTACCATACTGCACAAGCAGGTGAACCCAATCATGGCTGTTAGATAATTTCTAGGACCACAACACTCCTTGCATCTGGCCATGTAATCCCACAGTTTACAATTCCTTTGATTATTATTTGGAGGAACGCAGTTGAACGAGAGACCAACAAAGCTCCTTGTAACATCAAAGATGAACTGAAGGCAAGTATTATGGCAGCATTCACCAACTTAAAAAAGGAGTCCAGAAGAGTTAAAAGAGATTCCGATGTCGGCCGTCGGCCGTCGTTGAAAACAATGGTGATTTTATTGAATAAATTTACTCTTTACTATTTCAAGATATTTTTTATGTAATTTTGTTAAACATATCTGTTAAAATGAGACATCTGTGATATATTCATTTTTGCGTAATATAGACGAAAATTTAACGATCGCACCCTGTAATTAAATAAAGTAATGGAAAATTCCAATCGAATCCATTACATTCACTTACGTGCTAATACTCTTAAGAAAGGTATGAATACTTTTCTTCTCTCCCGGCTATGGGTAAATAGCATGACAGGCCGGGTTCCGTAGCCTTGGATGGCAACTGGCCTACCGCAGAAAGAAATGGCAACCTACTGCGGGAAAAATATCTGTCTCGTCAGTCATGTATCGAGAGATACATGATCGGCTAAGCGTGTATCATGCATGGCATGTAACTGACTAAATAGAAAATAGAGCAATCTTATATATGTATCAGTAAAAGAATATACAGACAATACACAAATCATGCGTGTACCCCCACACACGCATATATATATATATATATATATATGTATATGTATATATATATATATATATATATATATATATATATATATATATATATGCATGTGTAACCAACCGGGATATTTATATGGAAACGTAAAAACCGATAAACCAGGATACCTGCTACGACCAATTATTTCCTAGATACCAACACCTATCTACGGACTATCAAAATTCCTGAACGACATAATCACTCCATATCTACCAACCAATTACAGCATCACATCCACCCACGAATTCCTGAAAATTTTAAAAACTACAAAAAAAAAAACCCCAAAAAAACACAAAACAAACCATGGTATAATAGCGTCACTTGACGTCGAAAACTTATTTACAAACGTTCCCGTCGACCAAACTATTAACATTATCCTCAACTCTGTATACAATAATAATTCCATCCCTCCGCCATCCATCAAACTAAAAATTTACTACACGCATGCACAGCCAAAGTTCCATTCTGTGACCATAATGGCAATATTTACACCCAAACTAATGGTGTTAGTATGGGAAATCCACTCGGTCCATGCTTTTCCAACTATTGCATGTCCTACATAGAAAGTACGATATTTACACAGGTCCGCAAACCGAAAATCTATGTTCGCTACGTAGACGATATTTTTATTTTAGCTAATAACATTAAAGAAATAGAGACACTTAAGACCACATTTGAGAAAAACTCCGTCCTTAACTTTACATATGAACTTAGCTAAAAAAAAGCAAACTTCCATTCTTAGATGCCCTCGTTGAATACAGCAGTAACACTTTCATTACATCATTATACAAAAAGTCCACCACCAAAAACTCGTGCCACCTTAACTTCAAAAGCGAATGTCCACTTAGGTAGAAAATACCAGTAATAAAAACTTTCTAAATAGAGCACACCAGAACTCAAAGAACTTAATAACACTAATCAACAACGGCTTCCCTAAACACCTTATAGACCACCAAATTAGACTATTCCCCCTCAAAGCAAGTATTAGGTTAGTGCAAAAATAATGTCGTTTTTTGACGTTCATCTTCAAAAGAAAAATGACATTATATTCGCACCAACCTAATAATAACGATAGCGAACACACAGCCAAAAATCACATAAACGTTTATTACAAAAACCAAATGCATACTAATTACAAACAAATTTATTATCTATTATAAAATATTTAAGACAGCCAACCTTATCCTCAAAAATAACAACACACCAGTTAATTCAAAATTACAAAGAACGAACATTATCTATGAATTAAAATGGCCCTTAAGGAACTGTGTTCCTGATCAAACCGGACTCATAAATAATTACATCGGTTACACAACCACATGCTGATCCAGACGTCTTGCGTTGCACCTATCTGATCATAGCTCCATTAGAACCCATTTAAACACACACACATATTTACCCGACTCTATTAGGAACATACTAGTAGAAAACACAAATATATTAACTGCATCCACCTGAAAAAAGACTAAAAATAATGGAAGTTTTAATAATAAAAACGAAAACACTTACCAATATTAATTACGAACAAAGCCACAATGTGCTAACCGTATTCGGAAATTAAAAACATCCCTACCACACACTAAGACATAAACAGAACGCACACACTCAATTAAGCTGAAAAATCGATCCATCCTTGATAATGGCTAAAGGTATCACCGAAAGCGCTCGGAAATATAAAACATTTGGACAGTTCTTACACACCCTTTGTCCAGAAAAGAAAGCTCTTGTTAGAACACAAGAAAAATTAAATAAAAAGCTTAACCGTAGTACCTTGTCTGTCGTTTTTAATGAAACATGCATAAAGGAAGGATTGCTGCCTAAATATACAATATATATATATATATATATATATATATATATGATTACTTGTTAATGTGCGATTAAGTACTTGTTTGTACCTACATATTTATATATTTTCATTTTCCAGATTATTTTTCTACATTCATAAGTCGTTATATTTTAGGGAATTGCTGTAACGTTTATCAAGCTTGTATCTCTAGATTAATTACAATTTAGTTGTGAGTTCGATCCTCAGTGGAACCTCCACACTTTCGGTAGTGTATCAGATTTAAGATACGCTCAGAGACCATATGGGCGTCTCGACGTGGGGCAGTGGTTAACTAACTTGCCTCGTAAAATCATTTACGACTGAGTTGTGAGTTAGACCCGCACTGGGTGCCCCTCAATTTTGGCCTCTTGCTGCATATAAGCTACGTTTAGAAAATCGCCATACATTATTGTTTCTGTATTGTATAAGCATTTTCTATTATTTCTAATTTTTTAAAGGTGGTTACCTTTAGCGGAAATGCCGGAACACAAAATATTCGTTTATTTGTGTGGAACTCTGACATTTACTAAAGAGTCTTTCTATTTTCTCCATATATGTATATATCTATATATATTTTTTTAAAGTTTGCTTTCTTTCATTCTCTTTGCGTATAATTATTCATCGCCACATTTCTTTCTCTGTGTGTCTCTCTCTCTCTCTCTTCCATTTTCCTCGCCCCTATTTCCTTCTCATTTCCTCCTGAACCTCTGTCGCTTCGACCAGAAAACTCTTCCCTTTCTTCTTTCCGTTATCCCTTCTCGTTTTCGACCACTTTTTCTCTTTTCTCCCTTCCTTAACTCCGTTTATTTTTTTTATACTCTCCTTTTTTTCTTCTCTATTTCTCGCTCCCCTTTTTACTTTGCTTGGCTTTTTTCTTTTCCCTTTTTTTTTTCTATCGTCCTCTTTCTCCTTGCATCACCACCTTTGCACATATGTTTCTCTCTGGTTAATGTTTTCAGGCGTATACTTTATATATATATATATATATATATATATATATATATATATATATATATATATATATATATATATATTATTTTATTTCCACTGCCTCCCCACCGTTTCTCTTGAAATGTTCGACAAACGAGGCAATTAGATGTTTTCGTTTCTGTTGACAGGTGATCTTCTCTCAGTGCTGTATAATGAAAAATAAACCCGCAGTTTCGCACGGTTTCAACCATTTTGTAAGATTGTGTCTGAATTGTATCTTACGAAAAAACGGCACATACACACGCACACACACGCATATATATATATATATATATATATATATATATATATATATATATATATATATATATGAGAAAGTAAGGATTTTTTTAATATCCGATACGGGTAAAAATATACAGAAAAAAGAATTGAAAATGCAACGTGAGAATTTAAAGATATTTATTTAAAATAAATTCATAGGTTTCAGATTTATTATTTTCAAAATGTAAATTGAGATGAACAGACGTGGGCATATCCAAACGTCTCTCACTCCATCGCAGTTTAAATTTTGAAAATCATAGAAATTTAAAACCGGTAAAGTTACTCTAAATGTATATGCAGTATATATATATATATATATATATATATATATATATATATATATATATATATATATATATATATATGCACACACAAGTGTGTGTGTGTGTGAGCAATAAATACCCTTTTAGTCATGTCTGATTAAATAGTAAACAGACATGGTGTCAGCTTATTTTTAATAAAATGCGTTCGGACCCACGAATAAACATCCGTGCATTGCAATTAAATAATGTCAGAAATGTGCTATAACCATTTCCCAATTACTTTCGATCTTCTTTTGAGATCATTTTCATGGGCATATATATATATATATATATATATATATATATATATATATATATATATATATATCAGTCAGTTATGTGCCATGCGTGATACACGCTTAGGCCATCATATATCTTTCAATTCACGACTGACGAGGCGGATTATTTTCTTGCAGTAAGTTGCTATTTCTTTCTGCATTAGACGAGTTGCCACCGCAGGCTATATAACCCGGTCTGTTGTGCTATTTATCCATAGCTGGGGGGAGAAGAAGAGGATTCATAACTTTCCCAAGGTATTAGCATATAAATGAATGCAATGGATTCCACTGGAATTCGAACTCGTCTCTCCGATTCTTTAAATTTCTCAATTTGTCATAATATATATATATATATATATATATGTAGAAGGCTCTGCTATATATATACACGTATATATATACACATATACATATACATATATACATATACATATATACATATACATATATACATATATACATACATATATATATATATATATATATTTGTTATGACAAATTGAAAAATAGCTTTTTCCAATTTATCATACTATTTTTACTCATTGTAGAAAATTATATATATATATATATATATATATATATATATATATATATATATATATATATATATATATATATATATATATATGCCTGCAAATATATATATTTAGGCAGCAAATTGTCTTTTAGTCATGTCTGATTAAATAAGTAACAGACATTATGTCTGCTTACTTTTTAATAAAAACCGTTCATGCTCACGGGTAAACTTCCGTGTATTGCAATTAAATGATATGAGAAAACAACGGTGAGAAAGCCTCTGGCAGGCAAGGGGTTACAAAAATTTGAGAACAAAGAGGAGCGATAGAGGAAAGGATGGAGAGAAAGATAGGGGATATTTCAAGACATCTGAAGACATCCATTGACATTACATTTGAATAGTTGGAGATTATAGCTATCAGGGAAACAGGAAAAGGGGAGAAAGTTCCACAGGCGAGAAGTGCGAGATATGAAGCTATTGGAGTAGAAGAGACGGATACATTTAAAAGTTTCGACAGTGAAAATTCAGAGCGAGATGACAGCCTAGTTGAACGCTTAAATTCACGAAGTCTGGGAAGCAGCGAAAATAACTTATCGGAGGAGTTACCGTGAAAGTATTTGTAAAAAAGACAGAAGGAGGCAATTCTAAGTATCACTGAAAATGTCTTTTGAGAGTTCAGAGAGAATACCAAACTGCTGCCCCTAAGATCTTTGGTGGAACTACCAATAAGTTATGAATACCAAAATCGTAAACCGACTTACGTGATCAGGCAAATCCTTTCTCCGAAAGTAACAATTCAAAGTAAGTTGCCCTGAAAAAGGCTTTTATGCGTTTACAGAAAATATAGACCTTAGGCGAGGCTAGTGTAAAAATAAATTCATTTATGTACAAATGATCTGATATATAATTTCACAATCGACCTGCAAGTAGATGCATATAGAGATTTACAAATAAAATAGCGTATAGATTTAACAAAACATACATAACAACTCTGACAAATAGAACAGTTAAATCCTAAATATCTGATCGTATACAACAGATTCTTGCATACCTTGAATGTTAGCTCGGCCGTCACTAAAGTTCATTCTAGGTCACTGAAGTCCTTTCGGTCGATGAAAGTCAGGACGTCGTCCCAGAACGGCAACATAGCTAGAAAGCTGAAGGTTTGCATGTTGTGCAGCAATCAGTTGGTGTCGCTTCTTGTGTCGACTGATATTGAAGTATAACTTGCCATATCCTCCAACAATTTCGCTATATCATCGTACTTCGTTTTTTTCAAAGTGAAGAGCATCGTGTCTATAATTTATTTTTTATTAGTGATAGATGGCGCTTTACAGTCTTCCCTACTGTCTCCTTCAATTTCTCTCAACGCATTTTTGATCTGGTGAAAGAAATTGTATAATGAATGAAGAATTTCAAAAAAAAATGATATCGTAAGCACGTATTCTGATGCTGTATGCACTCATTTAAGGTTCCGAAAAAGCTTTTCAAAACTCACAATGAATGCTTTCGGGTTTCTATGTGATATGCGTGTGTAAACATCAGTAATTGTTGCAGCAATGCCATACGTCTGTCTACGACAGTCGTTCAAAATCAGGACCATCTCTTTCCAATTTTGAGGTAGTGTCGAACATAATCTCATAGTATATGCTTCTTTTGATGTTTTGTAGGACAGGTTGACGTTTTTCGTTGCCCACTAGCTCAATGAACTCATTCTGTATCTTGCCAGACAAAGCTGTTGCAGAATATAAATGCGACTTGATACAATCCAAGTGATGCTGTGAAAGAGAGTCATGCTTGCTAAGTAGCTTAACGAGTACAAGAAAATTACTGAGATTATTACTTGATGCAATGATTTCTCGGTGTTCATAAAATGCCAGATGTTGAGCCGCCAATGACTTGATACAATCCACAAACCCCATGATCAGATCCTTCCACAGTTGTTCCTTCATATGCTTCAGTATTTGTTAATCGTAGATCCTTCTGATATGTGTCTCACAAATCATTCAATGCAGGAAGTCACGCACGGTGTTGGGGGTCCTCTTCCTGTCTTGGTATTCTCTCGTTGCATTATTTTCCATTTTCGAAATCCAAAAGATGTTTCGAATACCGTGTTTTGGTTCACTGAAGCTGTTGAAAAAATAACCAGGAAAAAACAATACACTGCATCATTTTTATAGAGAATAACCAATTACGCGGAATCGTAGATCCATCCCGAAGTTTTCTTTAACGCCATTAATTCGTGAAGCTGCGATTGACACCCACATAATTTCTGCCCGTTTCAATTCTCATCGCTTCTTCTGAAAATCTTTAGCTCCCATTTTTACTATTTGTACACGTTGATCATCTGAAATTTATAGTTTATCGCAATTTACATACAAAATTTAAGAAACCTACATATTTCCTTGTTAATACTGTATGCTTAGTTTTATCATATTTTGCACGTTCATCATATTGGCAGAGAAACGAAGATGAAGGCTGATCGAAAGCATTCAATGAAACAGTTTTCTTTGCCCCAGAATCTATCCTAACTTAGCCGAATACATACGTTGCAATAAAGCATTTTCCCCTATATTCTCAGCGGGGTTGCATGGTTTTCTGTAATACACTTCGTAGACCTTCATTGAGTTTCTCGGCGTAGTACAATCATATAACAATAATAATAACATTATTATTGCAGTGAAGTCTTCAACAAACAAACTGCAAAGCATTTGCTATTGCTAACGACAACCAACATTTTTGCCATAAAACTCGTGAACCTTTCCGCATCAAAATGCTGTATATGAGACTATACGGCACGTTATATCCGACACTGAGTTATAAAAAGATCATTATGTCTAAATCTTTTATATATTCAAATATTGAAATGCTATGATCTACCAATTGAGGCGAGGAGTAAAAAATTACCGTTATTATCATTTTGCAAAGAAACGCAGGGTTTACTATCTCAGGAATACATTTTAAAACGTTAATATGGATTAGTTTTCAATCGAAGGAAAACAGAATTAAACAACACTTTTCGTGTCTTTAACACATTTCACGTTTTGGCAGGCATGCACTTCCGTCCGCATTGCGCATGATCGAAGAACTACTGAGCGCCATCGTGAAAATAATTCATGATGCGCAGTTAATGAAATAAATATCTGCGGACACTCATAAAAAGGATATTAAAGTAAATAAAAAAGGAGGAAATTTTAGTTCCTCTTTCACCATTTTTTGAATTAATTTCCCAACATTTTTTTCCGATACATGTGTAAAAACTTGGCCTATCCTTACCTAGCTTGGTTTTAATTTTTCACCACATCGAAATACGTTTGGCTACACTGGGTCTAATTAGGCGAGATTTTTAGACATGATTGTTTTCTTCTTTTTTTATATAAAAATTAGAATATTAGAATTCACACCAAGTCCCGGCAATAAACTTGCCGATTACCGAGCGATTTTTTGCCCCATAATGGTGCGCCTCGGGGGTGTCTGCCCTTCTCTTCCCCCCATGTTACGCGACTGGGTTCCTATTTAATAGCCTCTTTCTCACAGACGCTACTTCAATATTTACATGACAAATGTTTAAATGAGCTCCATTCTTTAATTACAGCTGTACACACATTTATCGTTCGGACTCGTTATTATATCTCCACGTAGTCGAGTCATCTATCTTTCCCCTGTATTCTAATTGCAGGGGGAAAGTTCCATTCACAAATATTTTTCACCAAGAACTGCTACTTTGTTAATCAGACACACATAAGTTGATGCTTCCTTGATCACTAAAATCTTAGCTTTCAAGTCGGGGGTTAATCCTTATCTATCATCATTATCCTCATAATCGTTACTCCCTTCTACCCGTTATTATATTCACGTTGTTAAGGGGTCCACCTCTTTTTCTTACAAGTGGACTCGCCCAGTGTGTACTTGTACTGCTGCCGGTGAATACCGAGAGAGTTACAGTGACAGTGATACAGTGAGAGTGTGAGGTAACCGCTTTGTAGGAGTCACAGTTGCGAGTACGTAGACTCAGAAGGAAGTAATACTACGATACTGACTTTCCCAGACTGTATATACATTATCATTGCTACTAACCGCATTTCTGGATCTACTAACCGTATTACCAATTGTATTATCACGTCAATACATTTATTTGCTATATTTCATTCTGCGTTTGTCATTCATTTGAGAATGGATTTCATCCCGGAATCCACAACACATGTCATACCTCATTCAGTAACCCTCTACCTTGAGTTGCTCTTAAGCCTTGTATTAAGTGAACTCTAGTAAAAGAAAACAGTAAATGAAGAAAGAATGATAATAATAATAATCACGATTACGAGTCCTGTAACTCATTAGGGTCATAAGGGAACCACATGTACTGAAGCCGCAGGGCACCTCAAGCGGTGTAATGGTTTTCAAGCTTGTCTCGCTAGAATAATTGAGACGGAGTAGTGACTTCGATCCTCACTAGGTGCCCCTACTTTCGGCTTTGTGCCACATCTAAGCTACGCTTAGAAAGTCACTGTACTGAAACCGCAGTAAATGCGGTGTGTCTTGGGCAAGATATCCTGAGGATGCCCAAACCACTGTAGGCTGGTTTGAATTCAGAGTTCTTTCTTCCTCTAGACTGGTTGCTACCCAAGACTGTAGAAGCCATTCTGTCCTGCTATTTACCCAAAGTTGGTGAGGGTGGAGAGGAGATGGATTCATACCTTTCCCAAGGGTGTTAGTGCATAAGTGAATGTAATTAACTCGACTGGAATTTAATAATACTAATAAAAAGGGATAAAACAGCTCCAAGCTGTTTCAACATCACCCTGAATGTCGAGTTGAGGTAGCAGATTTCACTATCCTCTGGGATTTTTCTATTAATACAGGTCGAACAATACAAGCAGATCGGCCAGACAATATTACTAAAGACAAAATGGAAAAACCTTGCGCACTTACTGACATGAATATACCATGTGACAAAAGACATATCTGGCAATGGTTTTTGAATACTAATCAAATACAAAGAGCTGGAGATGAAAAAAAAAATGCCGCTCTTAAATTCTGATACTATTATTGTTCTGGTTGAAGCTTTGGGTCTGATAAAAAGAGGAATTCAAGAATAAATCAACAAAATCGCTGGTGCGCGATATCTACAGGAAATATGAAATGTCTTTCTAGCAAGAACAACCCCTGTTCTGCGAATAGTTGTATTCATTTATATTTTTGTTATTTTTGTTAATAGCTGTTTGTTTTTAATTTGAGGGAAACAAGAAAATTTTTTTTTACCTGCCCTAGGTCAATGGTATGAACCGACATATGTTATAAAAATGCAGGGCAAAAAATGTTATTAAATAATAATAATAAAAATAATAATAATAATAATAATAATAATAATAATAATAATAATAATAATAATAATGCTACTATAACTACAATATTATGTATAGCTTCTGATCTTGATTGAATGTATTTGTCGAGAATAAATTTTAGTAACTTTTATTTTCCTCTTCGGTCTCACTGTATCCGTCAAGTGATTCCAGTGATAAAATACAGTCTTGTACTAATCTTTCTATATTTTTATGTATTCACTAAATTGGATCTCTGCTCACAGCTACAATGTTTCTCCTCCGTAGATATTGCGGATTGTTCGAATATGTTCTTCGAATCAATTAAGCTTTTCTAACATTTCAAGTAGCTCTTCAGGTCATGCTAAAATGTCATTTGTGCTGTCTATCAAGTTATTTATATGTATTTCAGCTATTCTATCGTTCTTTATAAATTAAACTCCCTATTTATCGTCGCGGAGAACCCTTTCTTCGTTCCATCCGCATGGTTAATGTTAACCTCCAGGATATTGACTCATTACGCCATTGTCGGGCAAACGTTTTCCGCTGACATGGAGTGGAAAGATTATATAGAATCAACTGCTAAGTCTTCTACTAGGAGATTTGGTTATATGTGTCGCACTAGACAGGTTCTATCGTACGAAACTATATCATTTGCAAGTCACCATGCCTCCATACTTATAACATTGCTGCGACATATGGCCTCGTGTAATTCCTGTATATTTAGAGCTCTTTGATATAATCCAGAGAAGAATCTGCAATATTGTTGGTCCTGACATGCCATCTCGGCTTCAGTTACTTTCCCACCGCCGTAATGTTGCTTCCCTATGCCTTTTCTATTCCATGGTAATTCTTCTAATGAACTCTCCTCTAAATTTGTAGTTTTTATTCGCCCGCCAACACCAACAGACAAAATTGTACATATGGTGACGAATTAGGACTTCATAGAGTCTTTGACATATTATGGTGGATGTTGTAATAATCGACACTCACAATGTATTGTTTTGGTGTAAGAAATACTGTGGTACGTTTGGATCAATAATTGTGGTTAGCTAGGATTTATTATGAGACAGAAGAAGATCAACCTTTCACGTGCCCTCTTGAGGCCTTGTGCCACAGTTTTGTATCTTGGTACTCTCCTCTATTATACCTAAGATCTATGTATTTAAACGCAGACCTAAATTGTAGGCAAGGTATCATCGTTTTAAGGTTAGCTAAATATAACCGTAAGTTCTATGTTAACATTTTCTTCTTTCTCACTTGACGCTTGTGGAACTCGCTTACGCCTTTTTGCATTCCTGTGAAGTCGGATCTTCAGAAATGTAAATGCAGTGTCAATCGATGTCTCTGTCTTCTTAAGTTATGTTCTTTTATTGTCCTCGCTTTTTAATAGTGTTGTAAACTGTAGAAAAAAGTTATAATCTGTAAAATTCAATTAAGAGTTGTGTTAAAAATAAAAGAATATTTAAGAAAAATACATCAAATAATAATAACAATGCTTAATCTAATGTATTAAGACAACATATCTCCGTCCTGGGTATGAAGATAAACTACATCCAGCAGCCAGGCCTCTGTTCAGGAGGTTTTGAGGAGCGTGGAACCACCTCTTAATTGCTGGTGTTCCCAGGTCCACCCTGACCCGGGGTGGTAGTACCAGTTAGGGTTCCAGCTATGGGCAAATAGTTAACACCCAAACTTGTCTATAAATAGGTTTTAATACCAGAAATACATTGCAATAAAAAAAATTATTACCAGCAATAATTTTTGAAGGAAAAATTATTATCAGCAATATTTTAAAAATACCAGCAATACAAACAGCTATATATTCTTTGGAAAAAATATGACCAGCTATAGATTTCTTCAAGGAAAAATATTCCCAGAAATAGATTCTTGAAGAATTACCAGAAATAAAATTTTTGTCGGTATTAAATAACCCATTTAGATTGATATGCCGTAAAACAAACCAAACCAAACAATATATGTCTATTTAAAATACTATTAGTATAGTTAAACAAAATGGCGTTTATAATGCATGCTATATGCGGAACTGTTTTAGTTACTTACAAACAATTGAGCATCGTGGCTAAAATAATGAAATATTATCTTAAATAAAAGTAGTTCAAATATTAATAATGACAATGAGTTAGTTATGGAATTAAGATATGAGTCTGTTACGAAGACTGTTATGAATAAACAATATGTCGTTTACTCCCGATACTTTACGTCTTCCAGTTGCAGCCGATAGAAATAATTCAGCATTTTAATTAAAAGCAAAACAATGAAACTAAAGTAAAAAAAAAAGTATTTTCAGTATTAATAATCACTATGTTTGATTTAATGGATCCAGACATTATCGGAATAACACGAAAATACTCAAAATATAAAATATACTGAATAAAAAGAAACTTACACTGTGATTCAAAGCAAAAAAAAAAATGAAGTTACACAAAATGGGTTCAGCTATTAATAATAGAAAATGAATCATGTAAAGAATTCAAACTAAAGGTTATTATGTTTCTATAAGAATTGGGAATATTGCTTGAGTTCTAAGAATTCTTGCTTTCATTGCATCATACAGGAAAACTATCCGATGTGAAAATTGCGAAAACATATTTAAAAAAAAATAAAAGAAAGCGATTTAAAAAAAAATACATGATACATTATCTGGCACGGCTTCCTGCTACGCCGTAAATCGTTTTGGAAATTTGTTAATTAATATTTTCCTTCGTGTCTGCTTATTTTAGTTCATTTTCGATTTGATGACGAGTCGATCGCTGCTGTCGAAGATAATTGTAATTTCGACGTAGGCAAAAAGCAAACATGAATACGAAATTAAAGTCTGAAAAGTTAAAATAAAAAGAAAGAAAAACAAAAGTAAATAAATCAAAGACAAAATAGACAATTATCCATCAGTCCACTTGAGTAGGTTAGTCTGATATATATATATTTATACGTACATATATATATATATATATATATATATATATATATATATATATATATATACGTACATATATATATATATACGTACATATATATATATATAAATATATATATATATATATGTACGTACGTATATATATATATAGATATATATATATGTACGTACATATATATATATATATATATATATATATATATATATATACATATATACGTACATATATATATATATATACGTACATATATATATCTATATATATATATATATATATATATATATATATACGTACATATATATATATATGTATATATATATATATATATATATGTTTCATTAAAACGACAGACAAGGGTTAAGCTTTTTATATAATTTCTCTTGTGTTCGAACAAAAGCTTTCTTTTCTGGACAAATGGTGTGTAAGAACTGTCCAAATGTTTTATATTTCCGAGCGCTTTCGGCTATAGCTTTAGCCATTATCAAGGATGATTCGATTTTCAGCTTAATTGAGTGTGTGCGTTCTGTGTATGTCTTAGTGTGTGGTAGGGATGTTTTTAATTTCCGAATACGGTTAGCACATTGTGGCCTTGTTCGTAGTTAATATTGTTATGAGCTGGCTTTTACTTTTTTTATTATTAAAGTGTCCAGTATTTTTAGTCTTTTTATATGGGTGGATGAACTTAATATATTTCCGTTTGCTACTAGTATGTTTCTAACGGACTCTGGTAATTTTTTTGTGTGTGTTTAAATTATTTCTAATGGAGCTGTGTTCAGATTGATGTAACGTAAGACATCTGTATAAGCATGTAGTTGTGTAACTGATGTAATTATATATATATATATATATATATATATATATATGTGTGTGTGTGTGTGTGCATATATATATATATATAAATAAATAAATATATATATATATATATATATATATATATATTATTTGTGTAATTAGGTAGCAATCCTTCTTTCATGTACATTTCATTGAATACGACAAACAAGGTACTGTTATTTAGTTTTTTATACAATTTCTCATGCAATTTAATATTTTTTTTTTCAGATGATAAATTATATAAAAACTGTCATAATGTTCTTTTTATCCGAGCGCTTTTGGCTATACATTTAGCCATTTTCAAGGATTAAAAATTTTAACTGTTAAATAAGAAATAGTTTCTTTTATGTATGTTTATAAAATATTTTCATTTTTCAAAAAACAGTCAAGATATTATGTTCATGTTCAAAGTTAATATTATTAAATTTTGGTCTGTTTGTTTTTATTAATGAGGCTTCCATTATTTTTAGCCTTTTTTTGCATGTAGATGATACTATTATATTAGTGTTGTCCACAAGTATGTTACGAATAGTGTCCGGTAGGTCTCCATGAATATTCAAATGAGATCTAACAGAGCTATGGTCAGAAAGGTGTAGAGTGTGTCTGAGTGTAAAGCATGTTGTACTGTGGCCTATATAATTATTTACGAATTTTGATACAAAGGAAAACATTTTATAAAACGTACATTCAAAAAACAATTTCTTATTTAACACTTAAAATATTTAATCCTTGAAAATGCTTAAAGGTATAGCCGAAAACGCTCGGATAAAAAGAAAATTCGGATAGTTTTTATATTATTTATCATCTAAAAAAATACATTAGATCACATGAGGAATTGTATAAAAAACTAAATAAAAGCACCTTGTCTGTCGTATTCAATGAAATGTGCATATATATATATATATATATATATATATATATATATATATATATATATATATATATATATATATGTGTGTGTTTTTATCATTTTACCTCAAACAAGACGGGCGGGAATGTTAGCACGCAGTGGGTTACACTGAGAGAAAGTGAGATAAAAGTCTGAGTATATGGAGTAATTATGAATGGACAAAAGATGAACAGGACTGAAGAAGATGTCTACTGATGTTACATTTAAATTTTTGAAGAGTGTAGTTGTCAGGGAAGCAAGAAATCAGAAGGGAGTTCCACTTGGGGGAAGTGTGAGGAAACTGCTGGAATAGAAGTGACGGTTTAATTTAGCTATTTCAACAGTAAACAGGTGGGACGAAGATGCCAATCTGTTTGCATGCTTAAATTCATGTTGTCGGGCCATCAGCACAAAACCTCGTCAGAGCAGTTGCCACGAAACTATTTGTAGAAAAAACTGGGTGTCTACGTCACGTCGGTGCGTAAGTGACTGGCGTCGATATTTCAAGTCAGGATATATATATATATATATATATATATATATATATATATGATTGGTGTATACAGAATACATTCCAACTTTAAAGCATTTAATAGTTATTATAACCTTAATTCGTTGTCAAGTTTTTTTAATTCTCGTATACTTGTATTTTGATTGGTCATTTCAGCTCATGTAACAGCGTTTCCGCTTGCTAGGGCTGGTTAATTAATTTTAACCTTTTAATACCTCTATTCTGAAATCTACATTCGACATCATCACTTGATAAGACACAAGAGGTGTTGAAACAAAATGGCTATTTTTGTAGTGATTTTATAATATTTTTATGTTATAATTTTTAAATAAATATATATATATATATATATATATATATATATATATATAGTTAAGTAACGAAAATCTTGGTAATCCGTATGGATAATCCCAGCGAGGATGAAATCCTGAGAGCTCAGTTTTAAGTCAGAGCAAATAATTTGATTTAAAGAAATACAGACCACCAAGTCTCGATTTGTAATAAGAGAATTTTATTTTTTTCTGGATCTTCAGACTTCACTTTCAAAAGGTGAAACGAAAAATTAATTTAAAATTTACACTTTTGACGGGCAGTCTTAAGCTTATATAAGTTGACATATAAGGTGTTGAGGAATAGTGTGAGAGACATGGTCGAGTTTATAGAAGGAAATGAGTGTTTTAAAATTTCTTTTTCTTTTTATTACAATACTTAATATTAAGGAAGGAGGGCGTAAGGATCAGACATTGACCAATTTAATAGCTCAACTGAACGGAAATGATATTGGGAAAAAAGAAAAAAAGGAAAAAATATATATATAAAGACAGAGAGAGAGAGAGAAAGAGAGAGAAAGAGAGAGAGAGAGAGAAAAGGGAGATAGATAACACGATATAAAGATAATACTATTTTCGTCCATAAATCGCGTAAACGAAAACACCTGGCTTTGAGTAAAGCACTCTATATAAGACATCTGGCACCCAGTATCAATCTTACTTTAGTTAACAACGGAAACAATGCGTTGATTTCTTTTACGGGCTCGGAATAAACGCCATTGTCATACATATTTTATCAGACAACACATCTTAAGAGATCAGCGTTGAAAAAAATTAATAACAATTAACAAGAAAACCATTTTCAATAGTTAATGAATCGTCCAAAAACGCTTGAGACCATAGACGGACATTTTTTTTTTAATCCCTTACTCTCACCAAACAGAAAATATTAAGAATACTATAAAAAACAATAAAAAATTTATTCAAATTTTTCTTGTGTGTGACGGACCATTATATACAATACATATGGGGCACCTCGAGGCGGTGTAATGGTTAACAAGTTTGTTTCGCTAGAACAATTACGACTGAGTAGTGAGTTTGATCGTCACTGGGTGTCCCTTACTTTCGATCTTGTGCCACATCTACGCTACGCTTGGGAAATCACTATACAGTGTGTGTGTGCATATATATATATATATATATATATATATATATATGAATTTTAAAAAAATATGATTCCTTAAATACTTAGAGTTATAATTTAGGCCCTACTTTTGTATTGAGCATTGTTTTTTAAAAATAAAAACAAAAATACTGAAGAACTTAGGATTATTTAACTAACGTGTTCGTTCCTTTTTTTCTATATATTTGCACACACACACACACACACACACACACATATATATATATATATATATATATATATATATATATATATATATATATATATATGAAGAAAGATATGCTATATTTATGGGATAAAGTGCTCAATATCAGAGCTAGAGCGTGTGTAAATATGGAAGTGAACATAGAAGTCAATACTTAGAGGAGACAGACTTAATGCTGGACACAATCGTCTGGCCACGTGGCCTAACGATTGCATCTAGCATAAAACAGACTGTCGCCTCTAAGTGTTGCCTTCTATGTCCACTCTTATATATATATATATATAGTTTTAAGGTATGCCATATTTATGGGCTAAAGTGCTCAATAACTGGGGTAGCGCGTATGTACATACAAAATGCACATTAAAGTCAACACCCAGCGGCGACGTTTTGTTTCCTGCTCATACGCATTCGTCAGTCCATATACGTTGTGTTTTCTGTAAGTGCACAAACGCGCACACGAACAAAAAAGAAATCGAAAAAAAAAAACTTACACCACTGATAAGTGCATATAAAGATAAAATCGAAAAATATGCGTAATAAATTGTTGATACAACCAAAGTGAGGACAGATAGGTCCGCCTATGAAACTCTGGAGTCGGGATGCTGAAGGTTAGATCAATCAGATAAGTGACAAACTTTTACTTATATTAATTATACAGGACACACATTAATCAACTTGATGCTTTTCATAAACGCTGTCTTCATTCAATATGCGGTTATACATGGGAGGACAAAATCTCTAACTTTGATCTTTTCATCAAATGTGGTGCTGGTGGTATTGAATCCTTGCTGATGCAACCAAAGTTCAGATGGCTTGTCATGACATCAGAATCAGAGTGATGATCAGATGCTGAAAATCTACATGTATAGCCAACTTTTTCATAGTAAGCGTAATGTAGGCCGTCCTTGGTTACGCATCAAGGACAAAATTAAATAAAATTTAAATACTGTCAACATCTCTACAGAGGAGTTCGAATTCGCTTTTGAAAATCGAGCAAACTGGAGAAACACCTGTTACTGAGGTATAACTAACTTTGTAAAGAATCGTCTGAACCATCTGAGAGAATTAAGAACCAACACTAAATCTGGTGCTAATACACCATCCCATATTGCGGTCAACCATTCAGCATGTCCCTCATGTGTGGGATGGTTTTCTCATACGAAACATAGCAATACAAATTGAACTGAAAGACACTCATACGTCGAAAACGACGGTAGATTCCATCATATATATATATATATATATATATATATATATATATATATATATATAGTTTATGCAAACTTAGGTAATCCGTATGGGTAGACCCGAGGAGGATGATATCCGGAGAGCTCAATGTAAAATTCAGAGCAGATATGTTTGAATAAAAACAGACCACGTTAAGGTTCCATGTAATAAATTATTTCACCATAACCCCTTTAACAGGGCTGTGGACCATCAGACTTTACTTCCAAAAATTGAAATGAAAAATGAAAAATGAAAAGAAATTTACACATTTTTGACGGACCTCATCAAGTATACGTAAAATTAACGAAGTGAGGAAGTGAGGTGGGAAATAGGATATGAATGTGTCATATGTAGCATTTCAAATTCTTATTTTTAATTTTTAACTCCAATGTGTCGGCTAGATGTTCGAATTTATTGTGTCTAGTCTCAAGATATAGATGGCTAAGGAGTGGAGGGGTGGAGACCGACTTTAAAGGAAGAAGCTACGCTACTTTCACGAGGACAGTTTATATATATATATATATATATATATATATATATATATATACGGGATTTATAAATGGTGATCGTGTTTTATATATATATATATATATATATATATATATATATATATATATGTGTGTGTGTGTGTATGTGTGTGTGTGTAATTTATTTCCCATACTCACGTTATTCCTTCTGAAGCAACATGTGAAAGAATGTTTTTCTTTAATTATTATTCTTGGCTTGCTGCTGTTTCTCGCGGCAAATCTATCGATATATACTGTTTATTGATAAGTAAATGAGTTTGTACAAAAATGTCTTTATATTAGCAGAATCTGTGGAAATTGCGTGGGCAATGGAAACCGAGATAAACTGCCTTATTAGTCAAAGCAGAACAAGCTTACTGAAAACGTGTTAGTTTGACACAAGCCTACAAAAATGAAGCGCTCGTAGCCGTCTCACTAAATCGCAAGAACAGGCCAACAATCTAATGAGATATATGTATTTTTACTTTTTATTTTAATCATTTCATTTCACCCCAAGTAAGGCAATAATTCCACTAAGACACAAGCGGCTACTGAATGTTAGAAAATATGAGGGGAAAACAAAACACCAAAGAGGAGAGAGAACAATAAAAGAACAAGAAGGAAGAAGACAGAAAATATCGATTTACATTTCTAGCTTAAACGTTCAAGGAATATTGATAACAGGTTTAACACTGCGCTGAGGCTGGAGCATATATCCGATGGTTTTAGTCTACGACCTTGATTATCCGGACATCTTGTTACAAGGGCTAAATAATAATGAACATTCAAAATTCCGTATAATTGAATACCTAAATTATCGAAAAAGAAGGAAGAAAATATATTTTTTTATTTTGAAAGATATGAAATATTTATATTATCAAATGACATTTTCAAACGATTTGTTCAAAATTTTACCCAGTTTTTTTTTTCTTTTTTCTTGTGAAAAAATGCGTTTTTGTCTGTTTCCAGCTGGCGTCTCGTTTTTTTCCCTGTAACTCCGATAACTGGATTGAAGTAATATTCACAAAGGAGGGGGACTTCTGGTTGAAGCAACATAAACATGATCATTGCTTCTGTGTTTGAAATTGGGGTGTGAACCTTAACTTGGCCAATAACATTTTCAGTACTCAGTTTCAAGAGATAACATGACCCTTTTTTGTTTTGTTTTATCTTTAGAATTTGAGGATATTCCGGCTTGAAGGCATAAGATCACGAAGTAAAAAAAAAGTGATTAGTGTTGAAAAGTAAAACAATAGCATAATGTCACCCGTCAGTTAAAAAATATTACTATTGTTGTTCGTTAGACGTCTAGATAATCGAAATCCGTAAAATCGAGATTCGGATAATTGAGGTACGGATAATCGAGGTACGGATAATCGAGGAAGTACTGTATAGTACGATTCTCAGCGAAGAAAAGACTTCCACTGAGCATGTCATTTTCTCTAAATGACATCCACATGGAGATTTATCTATTAGGGACTATTCGTTTCACTATGTCGAGCTAGACAGTTTGTTTTTCTTACTAGAATCTTGTAGAATCATAAGTTTATCACTCGGCCGTGCATCGAATATTGCTGTCATCTATAGTTTGTTACTTCTGCTATGCGTCTAGAAATTCTTAACAAAATCTAAGCAATAATCTGCAAGGTTATTGATATTGACCTGGGATTTCGGCTTTAGTCTCTTTTCCATCGCCGTAACGTTTCTTTCCTCTGTCTAATCTATATCACCATAGTAACTTTTCTGCGCTTTCCACGTTGGTAACTCGAATTCAGGAAATGAAGTATCATACTGGATTGGCAGATAGGTCTAATTATTTCATTTTTGAAATTGCTAGTTTTAACCATAAGTTCTATGTTATTAGGTTGGTGCAAAAATAATAACGTAATAATGTCGTTTTTTGACGTTAAAAATACGCGAAAAAACGACATTATTACGTCATTATTTTTGCACCAATATAATAATAGTTGTGGAACTGCCTTCTGGCTTCCCGCTTTCCTGTCAACTACAATGTTCAAAAGTTTAAAGGTAAATTCAATGAAATTCTATATTCATTTTTTGTAAGTATATTTCTTCGTTCAAATTACACGTGTTTCGTTGTGATGTTTGCGTAAACGTCATAGATTTGTTGCTTCTTTGTTTTTAGACACCATTGCTCATATTCTGTTTCTTCCTTTTATCTGTATGTACCTGTTGCTTCAGATAGTGTCTAGATGATTACTCGACATATCTTAACTGTTATCATTTTTTATTTTTCCGAAAACCATTTATTATTTAAGAAATTAAATATATTACCAAAAGAGGTTTGAGAAAAAAAAAATGAGAAAAAAAAATGAGAAAAATAAACTTAAAAATAGCTAGAAAAGTGCGTTAACCTGAAAATCATTGATTGCAAATAAATAAATAAAAACTGCTCTTTTGAATTTAAAAAATAAAAGATGGCGATTATCAAGACCGTTCTGTAAAGACTCAGAGAAAGAAAAAAAATGAGAATTATGACTGTTGAGTGAAGACGTACATGAAAACTGTATACTCAAAAGGAAAAAAAATTGATTGATGAATATAGAGCAAAACTGGATTATATTTGTGACTCGGTTATAATTTGTAACCGTCATTGGTAGATTATTCTGGTAGAGTAAATATGTTGAGACAGTATTTTTGGTCACTTCAAAGTTGATGTAAACGTCACAATAAATGGATGTCATTATTATCAATACTTGAACGAAAGACTTTTTGCTTAGAAGAGACTGCAAACAAAAAGATGTAAGATAAACTGTTTATTCAAGGAAACAATGCGCCATTATATTCTGTGAATCCCACTACTGTACAACTTGCCAAACGTTGTCAAAGAAGCCAAATTAACTGAATAGCTTCCAGCCTACGCAGATAATAATCCAAAAGAAATCTCGTGTTCAAACATTATACTCAATTTCGAAGATGATCTTTGTACCAAGTAAAAGCGACAGCAAGAAATTATAAAGCCGAAATAGTAGAATATTTAATAAGACCAATAACTGAAGTAAATTTTGAATAAGACAGGAGTAAATTTAACGTGTAAAATAAGAAAATTACTACTACAGCAAATCAAAGTATTCGTAAAGCCAAGTCAAAACCTACCAATTAACTAAAGAAAAATAAAACAAAACTATTAAATCAAAACCGAAAAGAAACGAAATAAAATGAAAACATAAACCGAGAAAATAAAACAATGAAGAAAGTCAGTCAAAAAGAGTGTCTTATGTGTAAACAAGCAAGGCAGAGCAAATACGCTACGTACCCTACGACAGTGCTGAAAGTTCAAACCGGTGCATGAGTTTCACATTACCAAGATCATAAAACGACCAAAACGTTTATTTCTATCACTTATATATTTCGGGTTTATTTATTGATAAATAAACATTTTCTTTTCACACTAAAAGCCGACACCTACAATCAATTATTTTCGATATTTCTAATTAATAGGATATACTATCTCCGTAAACCCATGTTCTGAAAAAACTAATAAATTAGTTTGAATAATACAAGTTTTCTATTGAAAACAGAGACTTGCATAATACAATCTGACGGAGAGTATCTATTTTAGAATACTGTTGTCCTGATAAGATGTAGCGATCTTTCAATAATGTTGAGAAAGGCTATCTATCTATCTATCTATCTATCTATCTATTCTATCTCTATCCTCTCTCTCTCTATATATATATATATCTATATCTATATATCTATCTATCTATCTATTATATATATATATACTATATATATATTTATATATATATATATATATATATATATATATATAAAATTAACTGATTTAAAAATATGGTTTCATCGCTACACAGGAATTACCATGTTTCAAAAACAGAAAATAAAAACTTGAAGTCATTTATATTAAATTAAAAGCATTAGCATCTTCCAAAATTTGCTTGATGATGAAAAGTGAATTAATGCTTTTCATTTAATATAATTAAATTTGATGGTGTTGTTTTCGGTTTTTGAAACATGGTAATTCCCGTGTAGCAATGAAACCATATTTTTAAATCAGTTAATTTATAATATTTATTTTCTTTCTTCCTCCTCTTCTCCTCTTCCTCCTCCCTCTTCCAGCCATAGTTTGGCTTCTTCATCATCGTCTTCTCGTTTACATTCTTTTTTTCACTCTTAATTTCTTTCTCTTCCTTCCTTTCCTTTTCTTGACAAGAATAGTCAAATTCAGCATTGTCTCTTCTTCTTCTTCTTCTTCTTCTTCTTCTTCTTTTCTTCTTCTTCTTCTTCTTCTTCTTCTTCTTCTTCTTCTTCTTCTTCTTCTTCTTCTTCTTCTTCTTCTTCTTCTTCTTCTTCTTCTTCTTCTTCTTCTTCTTCTTTTCTTCTTCTTCTTCTTCTTCTTTTCTTCTTCTTCTTCTTCTTCTTCTTCTTCTTCTTCTTCTTCTTCTTCTTCTTCTTCTTCTTCTTCTTTCTTCTTCTTCTTCTTCTTCTTCTTCTTCTTCTTCTTCTTCTTCTTCTTCTTCTTCTTCTTCTTCTTCTTCTTCTTCTTCTTCTTCTTCTTCTTCTTCTTCTTCTTCTTCTTCTTCTTCTTTCTTCTTCTTCTTCTTTCTTCTTCTTCTTCTTCTTCTTCTTCTTCTTCTTCTTCTTCTTCTTCTTCTTCTTCTTCTTTCTTCTTCTTCTTCTTCTTCTTCTTCTTCTTTTCTTCTTCTTCTTTCTTCTTCTTCTTCTTCTTTCTTCTTCTTCTTCTTCTTCTTCTTCTTCTTCTTCTTCTCTTCCTTCTTCTTCTTCTTCTTCTTCTTCTTCTTCTTCTTCTTCTTCTTCTTCTTCTTTTCTTCTTCTTCCTTCTTCTTCTTCTTCTTCTTCTTCTTCTTCTTCTTCTTCTTCTTCTTCTCTTCCCACCTCCATTTCTAACCGTCATTTCCCTTTCAGTATCTTCTTCGTCTTCTATTCATTCATCCTATTTTCTTTTTCGTCTTCTCACATAAATATCTCATCATCATCATCATCATCATCTCTTGCTTTCTTATTTTTCTCATTCAATATGATTAAATACCTCCTCCATTTTAATTAAAAAGAATCAATTTACATTTATTCGGCAAATTATGTAATTAATGACAGTGTTAATTTGTATTTCGAAATGGCGAATAAAATAATGATAATCAAGCGATTCTTTCGACATCCATCAGGCGCAGCTCGACGCACTCATTTTATATACATTTTTTTTTTATATCTGGTATTAGGTTGGGGCGTGTCTTCAACACGAAACCAGTGGTGACCAAAGCGATTTGACCCTGGTAATGGGAGTAGAAAGAAAAAAAAAGGGTAAATTTGAGAAAACGCGTAGAGGTTACACAAGAATTTAGAAAGAAATACAGAAAGATGAAATGGGAGTCAAATAAGATAATTTTTGATTTTGATTTTGTAAGAGTAAGGCAGCACAATCCTTGTACTGTGTTATTTATTTGAAACTGCGCTTTTTCAGTTTAGGGAGAAATTAATGAATGGAAATTTAAAAATTTATGTTGGATTAACAAAGAGAGAGAGAGAGATAGAGAGAGGGGGAGAGAGGGAGAAAGAGAGAGAGAGAAAAAAAAAACGATCCGACATAGGAAAGAAGCGGAAACCGTAGTAAATTAATTAAGTCAGTTGTTTTTTCATTGATATCTGTTTAATATTTTATTATTTTTCTCACCTTTGCTGTCGTGATACTTGGACTTTTGACAGACGAACATTCAGCCGAAAATATCATGGCGTACTTTTATGTATGTTACACTTTTTATCATAATCTGCTACATATATTTATAGTTATTTACTGTATTAATTTATAATTTTCCGTTTTTTTCTTTTACAGGATTTTTTTAAAAATCTATTCTGTATATATTATATTTTACTTCAATTTTTACTGAAAGATGCTAAGTATTTTGAGAAAATACACATTTTACTACAACAAAAATCTTAAGATTTTACGATATAAAAGATCTTTCAATTTCGCTTTTAATGATCATTATCTTAAAGGGATGAACTAACTTTTAACCTACTGTTAAATACGAATTTAAATAATTAGGTGCTACATTTTACCCCAGTACACTCAAATATTTTTGACAAACTAATTTCAATAAACAAATATTTAAATAAGAAAACTTTTAATTTTAAATTTAGATTTAGTAATTTAATCACTTGAAAATCAGTGGTAATTATTAGTTCTATTCTACTTTATAATACTGCTAATTAAAATACTTAAAGTATTGCTTGTTACTATTTTTACTTGTACTTTGTCGGCCAAATGTCCGTTCATGCAAATATCTCTCGGCCAAATGCCCGTCGGCTAAATGTCTGTTCGGCCAAATGTATTTCGGCCAAATATCCGTTCGGCCAAATGTCCGTTCGTCAAAATCTCTCCTGGCCAAATGCCCTTTGGCCAAATGTCACTCGGTCAAATGTTTGTCGGTCAAATGTTTGTCGGTCAAATGTCTCGGCTAAATGTCCGTTCGGCCCGAGGTCCGTCGGCCAAATGTCCGCCTGACAATCGGCCAAATGTCTGTTCGGCCAAATGTCTCTCGGCCAAATGTCACTCGGTCAAATGTCCGTCGGTCAAATGTCTCGGCCAAATGTCCGTTCGGCCCAATGTCCGTCAGCCAAATGTCCGCCTGACTATCGGCCAAATCTCTTTTCGGCTAAATGTCTTTCGGCCAAATGTCCGTCGGTCAAATGTCCGTCGGTCAAATGTCCGTTCGGCCCAATGTCCGTCGGCCAAATGTCCGTTCGGCTAAATATCTATCGGCCAAATATCCGGCTACTGCTGTCGCCCATCATAGTACTGTAAACCTTGAAGAACACCGTTTTCGAGGCTCGTCGGCTGGCGCTACAGGATCCCAAACAAAGAATTGAGGAATACCAACAGCGGCAAAAACTAAAATAGATACCATTTGTAAGTCGAAGAGAAAATAATGACATGATCAAGATGTTAACTTTACAGAGCATTGGTAATAATGGTTTAGGAATTAACCTATTATCAATGTGAGAAAGCGCCGAAAGTAACACTTGCTGTTCGACTAATAAATACCGATTTTTCTTATGAAGTATCGTATACCATTACCATATAGATCAAAATTTTGTGGAAACCCTCGAAAATTCTAGACCAGAATATATTATTCGTGAACACAAAATTAAAGATACGGATATGTTAGGATATTGAAGAAAGACTGAAAGAAATCTGGAGGAACTTCCAGAGAAGTGTGGTGTCCCCCGCTGTCGCTGCGCCAAATGTGACGTCTGCCTGGCCGCGTCCGTCGTGCTATCCTGTCCTGTGACGACCAACTGGCTTGGTATTGGTCGCGGCACCAAATGTGACGTTCTAACCTTTTGCTGATTCGGATGGGAATCTGGTTAGATTCGGTAATAGCTTTGTCGTCCCCAGCTCGCCTCCAACGTCTGCTTACCGAAGTAACTGTTTTGATTTCTAGTGTAACCTACCCACGTTGTGATTTGATCTTAGGTAGACGAAATCAATTAGTCGCCGGGCCGTAATGCAAGTCGAGTTCGAACAAGGGTAATACCACACAAGTATATGCAAAAGAAAATAAAGTAATAACTCGAAAAGTTCAAATGTGTTAAAAAAAGGATAATATTTTATATCTGGTTGCTGAATACAGAACTGCGTCTTTCTACCAATCTGCTTATATGGATTCGTGACACTTTGTGTTTGTTAGGCAAGTCTTAACATCTTAATTTGTTCTTTTGAGAATCTGGTTTTGGTGTATCTTCAGGCGGTACTCGTAAAACTTGTTTTGTTGGTCTGAGTCTAAGTCGTTCTTCAAAAATAAATTGTTCTTGGTTAGAAGTTGAGTTCGGAATTGCGTGAATCTTAGTCAGCTTCTGCGAGGCGGGTCCTGAGAGCTCTCAGCTCACTGCAACTGCTTGCCTGTCTGTCTCCAACCCCAACTGCTACTGCCGTCCAATCGTTGAGACTCTGCTTATATGCACGCCGACCAAAACCCGGGTGGGCTTGTCGGGGTTTGAGGTTCCTTGATAATTCTAGACCCACAATCCACTTCTTTATTTTCGGTCAGGAAAATTTATTATTATCCATTTTTGGAAGTCCTTCCAGATTCTTCCTTTTTCATATGGGTATCTCACGCAATCCCTTCATGGGGCGTCAACAGGTTTTCCCTCTTTCTCACAGTGGCATCTCATATCGATCCCTTCAAGAGGCGTTAACAGTCCTCCCCTCCTTTATCACATGATTACCTTCGCCTAACGCTCACGCCAGCATTCAGCCAATGGGAGCCCAGCAGTGTGGGTGTGGCCAGACTAGCCTCGGTTTAAAAAATCTTGCTCAAAGAAAAAAATATTATCTCCTTTTTTTTCTTTTCCTTTACTTTCCTTTTCTATCGTAGTGTGTTCCCTTAATCGCAATTCTTATCCTAAATGTCACCTGGAATTCATCACCCGGGACCTTCGCCAAACAAGTGGGTGGTCAATTGGATGTATCGCACCTTGGTAAAACTTATTCGTTCTGATAAAATAATTCTGCTATCATAGCCAGCTCCTGATAATAAACAGGTGCTTTTTCCAAACGACCTCCCCGTAGATAGCTAATGGTTTAGTCTTTTGTTTTAGTAATTCTGCGGTTGGTTGGTCCAACAGACATTTTTCCCGCGACATAGCGCATGACCTAATTAATATTATCTCTCAGTTTCTATTTCGTAGGTCATTTGGCCAACCTGAAATTTTCACCATTGCCTTACTCGGTGCGCCGTCATAAATCAAACGCGACAGATACGAGATCCCACCTTCTTCGCTAATGAAAATAAAATCTTTATGACTTTTCCCTGTTAAAAAAATAACACCACTTAGTGTCCTTTTCGTGATGGCTTCTTATCACCTAAATTTAATTCTCGCCTTTTACTTTTTTTTTCTTCTTCTTTCTTTCTAGCAAACTAAATAGTGTCACACAAGACAATATGAATTCAACTGAAAAGACCAGCATGGAGATAGTTGAAGAACGACCGCGTTGCAAAAGAAAACGCCCTTCTTTTGCGACCCTCTCCCCTAGGGTCATGTAACCACAGTAATAACAGATAGGAACAATAATAAAAAATTATTTCACTGTCGGCCAAAAAAAGACAATTAGTATGAAGTGAAGGGATTTTTCTAATATACCTCAGCCCTCACCTCTTCCGCCAATCAAAATGGAAGGCTAATAAAACGAGGGAGAATGACGCGTTCGTGTGTTAGGGCTCCCCAGTCGAAACATCCTCTCCACTCCACTCACGCGCACACAATTCCGTAAAATACTTGTCGAAAACACAATTATACTTCAACATGAAAACAATGGACAAAAACTAAAAATCCTTGAAGCATTATACATCAAACAGTTGAAACCCAACCTAAACAAAATCAATTATGGCATCTCTACAAATATTCTTAAATGTCTATAATTGGTAACAGAAGCCATTGGTTTATACCAACGGCTTTTGATTCATACTTCTACAATTCACTCTCGTGTGGTCATGTGTGACTTCATGAGATGCGGTGCGATTTTAGCTTTTAGCGTCTTATCTGCGCGTGTTTATCGTTGCTTAGAAATTTTCTATGTAAACATTGACAGATTATCATCACTGTCTTGTCCGTATATTGTTTAATATGTTGTAATTGACATATTTGATAATTGCTTAAGTAAGCCGAAAGCTTAGATTGTATTAAAAAAATATGGATCACTACTGTGAATTTCTTTCTTCTTTCAACGCTAATGTTATTAAACTTATCAGAAGTTACGAAAAAAATTTACATAAAATAAATAGACAACACTTGTCTATATTATTTGATGAAACGTGTATATGTATTGTTGTGGTAGGATCCACCTAATTTGCATAGTGGAGTACCGAACATATAAATATGGTTGGTACCGGGAAGAGAGAGAGGAATCGAGAGATTCACTCTCGGCGACTGTCGAACTCTCTGCATTGGCAGAGGGGAACCCGGACGAGGCTTTGCCGAAGGGCAAGGTTTCGTCCGGGGAGGTTGACAGGGCCTGAACCCGTCTAGGCGGGTTCAGAAAGCCCATATTTTTGGCCGAGCCTACGGGCTAGGGGATACCCACATTAAAACGGCCCTGTGCCACATTCGATCCTCGTGGGTGGATTGATAAATACAGGAATCGAGAGATTCAACCAGAGACTCTGTCCGACCCTCGTGTGTATTTTTGCTATTGACCTGTTTTCTTTGCGTCTAAAAGATAAGCTTTAAGTTTAAATTTTTGCAACCTTTTTTGACCTTCAGTTTTCATCGTTCTGTTTTGGCATTTGTCTAATTTTTTATTCTCCTTATTTTTTGTTTGAATTTTATTTTTGCTTTTTTATTTACTTTGCTTTTTTCTTTCAGTTTTTTGTGATTTTTCCTTGTTTTCGTAGTCCATTTTTCTTCTTTTCTTTGAGTTGTTTATTACCGTTTGAGTTTGTACGTTTCTTCTTGTTATTATTATTTTTTACGTATGTGAAAAAAAAAATATACACGTTAAAAGAATTAACATAAGCCTAATTGTTCGGCGTGGTGGGCCGAAAAATCCCATCATGGCCGACAACAACACCAATGAAAACAATACACCGCCATCACAACCGGTGTCACCCCAGAAAACGGCCTGGGTAAAAAACAGGCCGCCGAAAAAAGGTGCAGCGTTTTATACCGACCAAAGGAAAAAGTTTGAGCAATCCTTTAAAGGAAATGAATTTCTAACGATTCAGGAAGCCCTCAACGCCGTTAACACTAGAACGATTTCCCTTCTCACTTCCGATGTGAAAACTCGGAAGTTAATCGGAGTTGGAAGGGAGGTCATGGAGGAAGCTTTGAAAACTCTCCAAATCAACCCGAAAGTACTAGCGCGAAGATCGAATGTTCTGTGGGACATACTTCTATCCACAGAGCAACAAGCTAAAGAACTTGCGGGAAGTTTATTAAAAGCCAAAAATTTATGTCTACAGACGGAATACATGGGCACCCGTAGGACGAAAGTCACCATTCACGGGGTCCCGGTAGATATTCCTGAAGATAGGATGGGGGCCTTTTTCGCCAAATACGGAGAGGTACACGAGGTAAAGGCTCTCACAAGCAAAAACGGGATACTGACGGGTGATATGGAACTACAAGTGACAGTGAACTAGGACAACTTCCGAGATATACCGAATATCCTGTTTTGCCGGAAAAAACGAATGTTGGTTGTAGTCGAGGGGAGGAGACCATGTTGTTGGTCGTGTGGCGCGTCGGGGCACATGGCCAAGGAGTGTCCTAGCAAAAACCCAAAACAACCCATACTCCCTCCAGCAGCAGCAGTAACAGCAGTGGCCGCGACGCAAGCTGGACAAGGGTCTACCTCAAAATCATCAGAGGGAGACTGGAAGACGGTGGAAAGGGGACGGAAAACCAGCAATGTCTCGTCCCCGCAGGATGTACCCCAGCCAAAGAGGCAGCCTGATAAACCACTACAAAAAGAGGTACAGCCTTCAAAGATGGGACAGGAGAAGGTGGCCCCAAAACAACAGCAGCAACAACAACAACAGCAGAAGCAGCAGCAACAGCAGCAGCAACAACAATAGTAGCAACAACAGCAGCAGTAGCAGCAACAACAACACCACCAACAACATAAACAGCATAAATAGATAACAAAGCAAGAGCAAGAGCAAGAACAACAAAGGGAATTGCCAATGGAGACAGAAAATATGCCGCCTCCTAGAGCAGCTTCCCTTAAGAGAAGCAGGGAAGAGGAAGAGGAGCCCAAACAAGGACACTCTGGACGCAGTAGGGAGGAGGGTGCCAGGGATAGATCCAGGGTGCCTTCCTTTCCTGCTTTACTGGAAAGAAGCAAAAGCCAACTTAGAAGTCTCCCTACTTCCCCTTCCCGTATTTCTTCCCCCACTCTCTTCGGATCTTCGATTAATTCTGTATCCACCCCGCTCACCCATCTACTTCTTCCCCATCCCACCCTGCTAGGGAGAAAAAAAGGAAAAAATTCTACTCGGGGCCGGAGGACATATGCAAAGTGGACAAAGAAGAGGTTAGGAAGGTACTGTCGAAACAGAAAAAGTCCCTGTTGAAACCCCTTCTAAAATTAGAAAAAGTCGACGGGAAATCAGTTGAGGACCCTCAAAACTTCCCCGGTGCCCCAGGAATAATCACCTGTGTGCGTGACACTGGCAGTTATTTGAAAGTCTGGGGTCACCTTTTTGAGGATAAACAAGCACGTCCAAATATAAGGATGATGGTGCTAGAAAATGAAAATATAAGAAAGTTGTAACAATTTTGTGTAGGGAGGGTCCCAGTTTTACTCCATCCCTCCTTATATAGGGCAGTTAAACTAACCTATCCTATGGACGTTGGCGGTATTGTCCTGGATGGTCGGATGACGACGGAGTTGGGCACAGGGAGCCTGGGACAATCCGTCGGGGTCCTTTCACCCTCAGATTTCCGCCCCGTATGTGAGTAGGTTTTTTGCTCTTACTCTTAATCTCTTTGCAGGCCTAGAAGATCGAAATGAAGATAGCTACGTTGAATGTGAGGGGCTTAAGGGATCGGGGTAAGGCTACCTGCCTGCTCCGGGACCTTCTGTCCCTTGATGTGGATGTTGCCGCGATCGTAGAGACTCACTTTGTTTGCAGTTCCGATGCGTGTGTGCTGGAGGATGACATTGTCGTCTATTCAGCATACGGGGACCGTTCTGCCAGAGGAGTTTCTTTGCTTGTCAGGCGTACTCTTGATGCGAAGGTGGACCTTGTGCATACCGATGCCGAGGGCCGGTTGATCGTGGCCGATATTGCCGTGAAAATTGGTTCGCTCCGAGTCGTTGCGGTTTATGCGCCCAACGATCGGGAGGAGCGGGTCTCGTTTTTTCGGCGGTTGGGGCCGTTCCTAGTGGATTAAACGCGCCTAGTTTTAATGGGGGACTGGAATGCCATCCTAGACTCCAAGTTAGACAGGGGGCGGGGAGCTAGCGGGAGAAGGGGCGATCGTAGCCTGGTTGATCTGATCGACGATTATGGATTCGTCGATAGATACCGGGTCGATCATCCCGGGGGGAAAATGTGGACGTGGGCTCTTAATTGGCCTTTTGACAAGGTAGTTAGCTACCTTAACAGAATGTTAGTTATAAGAGCCGACATAGATCTACTAGATTGCCCTACGTTCCACTGGGTAGGCTATTCGGACCACAAACTCGTTTGTGTCCGGGTGGCGTTAGACAATAGGCCTAGAATGGCTGGGTACTGGAAGTTCAATCTGTCCTTACTGGACAGGGAGGACTTCCGGGAACAGCTAATTAGACTAGTGCAGCGGGAGCTAGTGAGGGCGGTTATCGGGAATAAGTGGTGGGAACGCCTTAAATGTAGGATTAGGTCATTCACCACTGATTTCAGCAAACGACTCGCTCTAGATAAAGCTGATAAGGTGAAGACCCTCAAGTCTAGTTATTCCCGGGCGGTGGCTGGGGGGGGATCCCCTAGAGATAGCCTTAGCTAAGGAGGCCCTGGATCGTTCGAATAGCGAGCGGTACGTGGGCCAGGTAATTAGACATAAGTTAAGCAATATGTCTTCCGAAGCTGTGAATTTGGGCGCAGATCTGCGCAGGGAAGAGGTCCGTCGAGGTGGCGATCGTTACATTCGTGAGGTCATATCCTCTTCGGGGCGCATTCTTGGTGTGTGGTTCGGGCCTGACTTCCAGCTGGAGAAGAATTGGTCTGAAGTACGAGCAAAGGTCGATTCTGCCGGTCAGACTTGCAATCGACGGCGGTTGTCCGTGAAGGGCAGGGCGGAGGTGTGTACTACATACATTTTCCCCCTGATTCTTTATCGATTGTCAGTACTTCCTCTCTGTGAGACCCATTGGAAGGCGCTCGAGCGATCGCTATCCTCCATTTTATGGAGCGGACGCGTGAACAGGGTCGACAGACGAGTCTGCATTAAACGTCCGTGTCATGTGGGGCTGGGAATGCCGCACCTGTTGAGTCACATCCGTGCCTCTAGGTTGGCTTTCCTTCGCCGCGCATTGACTGGAAGAAATCCGATTCTGGAGGGGATTGTTAGGGACGCCTTCCCTAGCCTTACCATCAGTCCCCCCATCTCGAGGGTTGAGCGCCGTCGTAAACCCCGGATTTTCTTCCCGAGTGTCGGTCGGCCTTCTACCGTGGTTTAGTGGAGGGACCCGAGAAGGATTCCCTACGAGATACGCTCGGCTTGTCGGAGGAGGAGTATCGCTCCTACTGGTCTTGGGCGCCAGCGGCGGATTACCTCAGTAAGCCTGAGTTTTCGCTTACCTGGCAATTGGCTCGGAATCGGCTGCCTCTCAACGACAAGGCTTTCATATGGGGTTTGGCTGATTTGCCAGACTGTGAACGGTGTGGTCTTGGCTTAGAAGAAACGGCTTCGCACGCCTTCTACCATTGCCCCCGGGTCCGCCCCTTATGGGACCATGTCGGCGAGCTGACAGCTCGTCTCGCTCCCGAACAGCTTGTGTCCATTGATCGCGCATACGCGTGTGACAATGTGTCGCCCCTGTATTCCGGGGTGAAACGGATGGTGTTTCTGACGCTGCTAGCCACGGCTCAAATGGTGATTTGGACGACGCGAAAGGAGGAAGTCTTGCGAGGCAACCGTCTTTCTTATCAGGATCTAATCCAATTCTTTGAGCATCAGCTCAAGATGAAGATTAGATTGGATAGAAAACGATTGCATTCGACAGTCTTTAGCGAAAGGTGGGTAAAAGAGGCGAGCTTGGTTCGTGTGACCGGGTCTAGCCTTGATTTTCTCTTCTAGGTTAACCTATTGCACATCGGGGTGGCTACCTGTGGAACCCTCCCCTTGGTTAGGTTAGACAAGCTTCAGTGTACCTAGTTAATGTCAGTAAGTGTTGTTCCTGGCCTGTTACCCGGCTACTCTTTGGTTATGTTCCAAGTCGGGATTCCCAACCTCCCCAGTTTGTTTTGGTCCCCTTTTATCTCGACTGGGTCAGCTTTATATTTTCCCATTCCCGCATAATATTTTAGCCTTCTTCCCACTCCCTTAGCGAGAGTTACCTCTTGATTTTGTCCTTGGGGCAGAATACAGCGGCCTCTCTATTTTTGAGGGTTGGACGGTTCTCTACTAACATATGTTATGTTTAGTTTGTATTTTGTGTTACCTTTTAGTTATTATTGGGTTCATCTCCTCTCCCCTCTCATTCTATCATTATTAGAATTTTATGTATAGCATCTGTTTCATCAACAAATTTTTATGGTGTGGGGCGCGTTTTGGTAGGTTCCCCTTGAGAGGATGTGGTATTATGGTGGTTGGAGGTTTCTTTGGGGATGGACGAGTTCTTGTGGTGAATGGGTAAATTGTAATGTATGAATGGGTCGTGAATCTGATTAGCTAGGTATAGGATAGTTAGTTTGGACAAGCCTTTACCCCTCCCCTTCATCGGCCACGTGCCACAATCTTGTATTTTACAAAATAAATCCCCTCAGTCAACACAAATTCCAGGAACGGTCTTCCCAGGAATATACAAAAGACTATATGTAAATATTGTGTACACTTTCTTGTTTCAATACATTTTGTTCTAAGTACATTTTGTGTTGCATTAATATTCCATGCATTAGTCAAGTTTCAACAATGGCGACGAGGTAGAAAGAACCATACGAAAAAAAAGAATTAATAATTGATAGCTTTCAACAATTGGGACAAGTCATTGAAGAACCCAGGCTGAAGGAAAAAAATTATTAATTAAAAGTCCAACATCTAACGGAACGGCGAAGGATTCTGAATTTCTGGATATTTAGAAATCGTTAAAGGACGACTAAGCATAAGGAGGTTCACTCAGAAAAATGATTTTAAATTGAAAAAGTTATCTACTACGAGACACCCGTTAAAAAAAAAAAAAGGCCGACTACAAAAACGTCCATGGAATTAAAAGGCACACAAATACACCCAGTCGATTTTGAAAGGTAACGAACTTTTAAAAAATTATTATTTTTTTTTGGTTTGTTTGCTCAACAATATTTTATAGTAACGAATTTACCTCTGATAATAAAAATCAGAAGTTTGTCATTGAAAGACGCGAACAGAAGTAATAAAAAAAAAACTACCAAAGTTGATTATCACGGCCTTGAATGTAAAAGCAAGACATAAAATAAAAAAGTCGTAGTTGTTTCGATTTTTCTGGTCAGCTTATATTATATCCATAGATACACGAATTAAAGGTATATTCTTTGTTGCATGAACACTCTCAGCTAAAGATGGATGAATTATCCAAAGTCATATCTGAATTATTCAAATCCCAGCAGTTGAGTCAGGCTGAATTATTCAAATCCCAGCAAAAATATCAAGAAAAGCAAGAGGAAAGACTTTTAGAAATTCAAAAGTTAATACTGGAGAAATTAAACAACAATCAGGCAAACGAGGGAAATTCTTCATATTCTAATAACACCATATTTAATTCGCTGGAAACTTTCAACTATGTGCCAGACGAAGAAAAAACGTTTGAAGCGTACTTTAAACGATATGAAGATATTTTCTACACAGACTGTGAAAACTCGTCGAATTCAAGAAAAGTCAGTCTATTACTAAAAAAGCTAGGTACAGCAGAACATAGCAAATTTGTAGATTTTATTCTGCCGAGAAGAACGAATGAATTGGAATTCTCGGAAACAGTGAAATTGCTAAAAGAGCTGTTTAGGAGCAAAGATGTCGCTTTGGCATAAGCGATGGTTATGCATGAATGTCACTAAATCCGACGATCAGGATTATTTACCATATGCATCTATAGTGAATAGACATTGTGACAATATCAGATTGGCAGAGATTACGGTGGAAGAATTTAAGTGTTTAATTTTTGCTGAAGGACTGGTATCCAGTAAGAGTGCCGAAATAAGACGTAGAGTTTTGTCTAAACTCGAATCTGAACAAAACCTTACCCTGAAAAAGTTAGCAGAGGAGTGTCAGCGGGCCGTAAGTTTAAAGAAAGAGTCTCAAAAAATCGAAGAAGCTGGCATTGCTTATATTAAAAAATAAAAAAAAAAACAGTCAAATTACCCATCAGAAAAAAACTGGAGTAAAAAGTCGGCGTATTTTAAAAATAGACAAGAAAAAGAACGAGGAGAAAAAAAAGGTTCCACCATATAATTGCAGACGCTGCAACAAAAGACACTGGGAGGTAAATTGCCCATATAGAAATAAGAAATGTTTCGTGTGCCATAAGAAGGGACACAAAGGATCGTGTTGTAAAACGAAAAAATTCAATAGCCGAATTAGACAAACAAATTCGAATATCAAATCAGATAGAGATTTGAGGAAATATGTGACGACTGAAATATTTAAAAAGAATATCAAATTTCAACTCGATTCGGGTTCAGATTTAACAATAATAAACTATAAAACATGGAAGATTATAAAAAGGCCTACAATAATGAAGTCAACGAAACGCGCTCGAACGGTAACGGGAAAGAAATTAACTTCGAAGGCGAGGTTGTACTTCCCATAAAATGGAACGGGATCGTTAAAAAATTAAAGGTTTTATTCTGAAAAATGGAAAAAACTTGATGGGTACAGATTTTATTGAAACATTCGAATTGTGGCATAAACCGTTAAACTCTTTCTGCAGAAAAGTAGAAAGTAATACACAAACAAGACAGGACATTAAAGATGAATTAAAGAAAAAGTTTCCGGAAACCTTCACACCTGGTGTTGGAAGATGTAACAAGTTTCAAGCTGAATTTGAATTAAGGAGAAAATACTATGCCAATTTTTTAAAAGAAACGTAACGTGCATTTCGCAAGTGTAGAGAAGATTAACGAAGAACTTGATAGGTTGGAAAAAATGCGAATTATTTCGAAAGTAGAATCTAATTCATGGGCTGCGCCGATTGTGTGCATTAAAAAGAAATCACACCAAATCAGAGTCTGTGTTGAATTTTTGACAAAGTTGAACTCGGTAATCAAGGACTACCATTACCCGTTACCGAGTCCGGAGGAGATTTTTAACAAGCTAAATGGTGGAGTTGTATTTTCGAAAATCGACTTATCAGATGCCTATCTCCAAATTCCCGACGAAGAAGAATGTTCGATGTTACTAGGGATAAACACGCATAGAGGGTTATTCAAGTACAACAGGCTTCCTTTTGGTATTAAAATGGCACCAGCCATTTTTCAACAAGCTATAGACGTCATGTTGAATGATTTAGACTGTGCGTGCGCCTATTTAGACGACTTCATAATAAGGAGCGAAACCGTCGACGAACATCGAGAGCATCTCAATCAAGTATTTAAAAAGATTCAGGACTTTGGATTTAAAGTCAAAGAGTCAAAGTGCGAATTTGGTTTGGAGGAAATTAAGTATTTAGGTCACATAATCAACAAAAATGGCAGATGTCCAGATCCGGAAAGGTCCATTGCGATTAGAGACATGCCGACGCCCACTAATGTGGCGATGCTACAGAGTTTTCTGGAGCTCGCAAATTATTATCAAGCGTTCATTAAAGGAATGTACAATCTAAGAGCTCCGTTGAATGAACTACTAAAAAAAGACAAGGCATGGGAATGGACGGTTGAATGTCAGAAAGCCTTTGATGAAATAAAGAAAATGCTTACATCAGACCTCTTTTTAACCCATTACAATCCAAAACTTTATATTGTAGTGGCAAGTGACGCCAGTTCATACGGGATAGGAGCGTGTATTCAACACATAATGCCAGATGGTTCTAGAAAACCAATTGCACATGCTTCGAGAACTTTACTCCCAGGAGAAAGAAGTTACTCACAGATAGAAAAAGAGGAGCTGAGTATCATTTTTGCCATAACAAAATTTCACAGATACATCCACGGCAGACATTTTATTCTTGAAACGGATCATAAACGTCTGATCACTATTTTTGGTTCGAAGAAAGGGTTACCCGTTTATACGGCAAATCGTCTGTTGAGATGGGGAACCATTCTTCTCAATTATGATTTTCACATAAAGCACCTATCATCCAAAAATATAATTCATGCGGATAGTTTATCAAGACTCGTACCGAGTCAAGAAGAAAGATTCGAAGAATCAATTATTGCAAATATCAGAACAGATTATGAGGTGAAAAGCATGGTAAACAACATTTTAAGAGAGCTACCGGTTACATCAAAGGAAATCAAAAGAGAAGCTGAAAGCGATGATTTCATTTTAGAAATAAAAAGCAAAATGGTAACAAATGACCAAAAAGTGCTGGAGATTTATTCAATTTGTGACGGAGTTTTATTATATGGTGAGAGAGGAGTAGTACCAAAAAAGTTGCAGAAAAGAATACTACGGGACTTTCATATGAGTCACCCGGGGGTTAATAGAACAAAAAGCTTAATGCGAAGCTTTGTATATTGGAAAGGAATGGATGTGGATATCGAAAACATTGTTCCTCGATGTAAAGGGTGTGCGTTAGCAGCTAAGGCACCACCTATAGTACACAAACCATGGCCCAAGACGGATCATCCGTGGACAAGATTACACATTGATTTCGCTGGTCCAGTAGAAGATTATTACTACTTAATAGTGGTAGATAGTTTTACAAAATGGCCGGAAGTATTACGCTGCACAAAGCCTACGTCCAATACCACAACAACTTTTTTGCATGAACTATTTGCACGGTTCGGTGTGCCAGAGTGTATTGTGAGTGACAATGGTACACAATTCCTTTCTGAAGAATTTAAGGAATTTTGTAAGTTATATCAAATTAACCACATAACGATGCCGCCGTATCATCCAAGGTCCAATGGACTCGCAGAAAGATTTGTCGATACTTTAAAGCGCGCGCTGAAGAAAGCCTCAGGAGTTCCAACGGAAAAGGCGCTTCAGCAATTCCTACAGGTATACAGAATTACGCCAAACCAGAGAACACACTCAAACATGTCACCAGCTGAACTAATGTTCGCTAGGAAAGTCAAGTCAGTGTTTGACAAGCTTTTGCCAGGTAAAAATAGATGAAAGAATACTATGTATACAGCGAGAAAAAGATACACCGCCGGAGAGAAGGTGTTTTTCAAGTGCTACAAAAAAAAACGTTGAGTCCTGGGAGCGAGGCATAGTGGACAAGAGAATCGGTGACCTGATTTACATAATTAAAGGGCCGAAGAATACTCATAAAAGGCACCAGAACCAACTTAAAAATGTTACGTTCTAGAGCATGAAGAGAGTATACCGGATGAGGAGGAAGATCCCATTGATGTAATGTATGATATGTTTCAAGTAGAACCTCCGCAGAATATTCCTGAACCGAGAAGATCCGGTAGGAAACGTAAGTTCACGGAACCATTGGACGTGAATCCAAAACGAAAAAATATTAAAAGTATGCAAATGGATCTACAAAGGAATAGCCATAATCATCAACCCATATAGGAAGCCAGTTTGAAATCCAAAAGGGATTCCAAGTCTTGGGAGGGGGGTATTGTCGTAGGATCCACCTAATTTGCATAGTGGAGTACCAACCATATAAATACGGTTGGTACCGGGAAGAGAGAGAGGAATCGAGAGATCCAACCAGAGACTCTGCCCGACTGCGACTCAGTCAACACACATTCCAGGAACGGTCTTCCCAGGAATATACAAAAGACTATATGTAAATATTGTGTGCACTTTCTTGTTTCAATACATTTTGTTCTAAGTACATTTTGTGTTGCATTATTATTCCATGCATTAGTCAAGTTTCAACATATATATATATATATATATATATATATATATATATATATATATATATATATATATATATGTGTATATATATATATATATATATATATGTCTTTAAACTTTATTTCAATCCTTCGTGAGCTTTTGATCCTTAGCTATGATAAATTACTGATGAACATGCTATGTTCTATTATGGTCACGATTCTTCTATTAAGACTGAAGAGTAATTATATATCTTGTTGTTCAAAGCAGAGACCAATAGTGTTATAAAAACCTCGGAGAATGCCAGTAAGATATCTTTAATCATTTCTAAGATACAACGGTTCAAACTTAATCTGACAATTGTACACTTTTGCTGTTGCACCCGGTATATAAATAGGTGTCTATATATATATATATATATATATATATATATATATATATATATATATATATATACCAGGCTATCCCATAAGCTCTGTCCGAATTTTAACTTTTTGTTAAAATGTACGAAATTTAAAGAGTATTTTATAATGTCTAATGGAACTGAACATTATTTTTATGTTTAAATGTATTTAAACTTATCAGATTTTATTTCAGAGAACAATAAAATTAAATTTTGTTTGATTAAAACACTGCTAACATGGATGTACGCAAGAATCATTTGAGACACATAATGCTTTATGAGTTCAAGAAAGGAAACTCAGCAGTCGAAGCGGCTAGAAACATTCACTTAGTTTATGGGGAGGAATGTTTGAATGACAGAACTGTCAGAAGATGGTTTGCAAAATTCAAAGGTGGACATTTCACCCTTGAAGATGAAGATCGAACCGGACGTCCAGTTGAGTTTGCTGAAAAGCTTCTTGAGGAAGCCCTTGAAGAAAATCCTGCTTTATCAGTTGAGGAATTGGCAGTCGTTCTCAGTTCAAATCATACAACTGTTCAACGTCATCTTCAACAACATGAAAAAGTTCCTAAACTTGGAAAATGGGTACCTCATGAATTGTCTGAAAACAACCTCAAATACCGAGTTGACATTTGCTCTTCTCTCCATTCTCGCCAACTTGTTTCACCTTTTTTGGATAGACTTGTGACTGGCGACGAAAAATGGATCTTTTATCGAAATGTTAAGCGTCGTAGACAGTGGCTTAGTAAAGGTAAAGGACCCCAACCACATCCGAGAAGGGAACTTCATGGGAAAAATCTTCTTCTTTCAATCTGGTGGGATCGCCAAGGAATAATCCACTTTGAATTCTTACCACCTAATGCAAAAATTAATGCTCAGATATAACTGTCAGCAATTAGAGCGTTTGAACCAAGCTTTGAGGAAAAAAAGACGTGCTCCAGTGAATCGAAAAGGAGTGATGTTTCATCAGGACCCGACACAGCAAGAATTACATCACAGAAGATCGAAGAACTTGGTTGGGATAAAATTCCTCATCCACCTTATTCTCCCAATCTTGCTACTTCAGACTACCATTTGTTTCGTAGCTTACAGAATCATTTGGAAGAAATAGCTTTTCTAACACAGGAAAAGGTTAAAACTGACACTTGTGAGTTCTTCGAATCAAAGCCAAAAGAATTTTACAGTAATGGAATTAATAAGCTTGTTAATAGATGTGAGGAAGTCATAGATAATCAGGGAAAATACATTGTTGATTGAATCTGTAATTAAATGTAACATTTAGTCACGTGTTTTCTTTATTCAAAATTCGGACAGAACTTATGTGATGACCTGATATATATATATATATATATATATATATATATATATATATATATATATATATACGCACACACACACACACACACATAATTATTTATTTAAAAATATGATTCCAACACGCTACATAAGAGGTCTCATGTTTCAAAACAAGACCCGAAAACTTCAAAATAATATTTGAATTAACTTGAGTTAAAGAAGGCTCTGTTCCATCTTCAAGCGAAATTTTTTGTGAATGACTTATTTCTGAAATTTACGAGTTTTAATAGTATGGTCAGAATTGAAATCAAAAATTTCCATGGTAACATTTTTGATTTCAATTCTGACCGTACTATTAAAACTCGTAAATTTCAGAAATAAGTCATTCCCAAAAAATTTCACTTGAAGATGGAACAGAGCCTACTTTAACTCAAGTTAATTCAAATATTATTTTGAAGTTTTCGGCTCCTGTTTTGAAACATGAGACTTCTTATGTAGCGTGTTGGAATCACATTTTTAAATAAATAATTATATTTATGCTCTACTTTCGTATCGAGCACTATTTTTTAAAAATAATTACAAAAATACTAAGGAACTTTGGATTATTTACCAAACCAGTTTCTTTCCTATTTTCCACAATATTTTTTCACACACACACACACACACACACACACACACATATATATATATATATATATATATATATATATATATATATATATATATATATATATATATATCAGGTCATCCGCTGAGTATAAGATGAGAACAAATGGATTATAATTCCACTGTCCGTAAGATTTAATTTAAAAGAAGGCTCATAGAGAGTAGAATGGAATGTTATTTATTTTAGGATATTATACATCAAAAACATAATAAAAATGTTTCATCTCTACAAATGTGTCTACTGTAACAACTATGAGTAGTTTCCCAACGTACGAGGACACATATTTTTCTTTCAATATCCGGAAATAAATCATATATATATATATATATATATATATATATATATATATATATATATATATATATATATATAATTATTTATTTAAAAATATGATTCCAACACGCTACATAAGAGTTCTCATGTTTCAAAACAAGAGCTGAAAACTGCAATATAATTATTTGAATTAATTGAATTAAAGTACTAAGCTCTGTTCCATCTTCAAGCGAAATTTTTGGGGGAATAATTATTTATTTGTACGTTAGTACAAAATGTCGCACAAGGCCAAAAAGGTGGTTGCGGAAGGACGGTCATCTTCTGTCGTAATTCTAAACTTAGCTAGTCACAGACACGGACCCAAACGTACCAACAATATTCCTATCACCAAAACAACACATTCACTCCTACCTTTCTTACTGCGTCCACCATAATACCTCAAATTCTCTATGAAATCCTAACTAGTCCCCATATGTACATTTCAAAGTCTGTAGGGGGAGGGGAAATAATAACAATTTAAAAACCCCAATGATTATTTACAATATGATTTAATACTATTTACATAAAACAAAACAAAATAGGGCTAGTAATAAAAAAAAAACCACAGTCCCTAAATGTAGCAGAAACATCAGTTAACTGGACGATATAATTGCGGGATTAGAACATTATAAAAAAAGAATCACGCCCACAAACACGCCCACAAACACGCAGTCATTTAGACACAATAACAAATAAGAA
>OZ010589.1:88084471-88129471 GCA_963932145.1 Acanthosepion lycidas | reverse complement strand
TTCCTAATCAAGATATCACCTTCCTGACAAATTGATAATGATGAGAATCTCACTCGTGAGTCATGGTCAAAAACGTACATTCTAATCATCTGGCCATGTGCCAATATTTAAATTGTACAGCATTATTATTATTATTATTATTATTATTATTGTTTCGTTGACAGATTTTTTTTCATTATAAAAAGAAGTGTTTAAAAAGGTAAATAAATAAATAGCAAAATACAGTCAACGACGAAATTTTTCGTACATCCATCAATTTTGAATATTTTTATCTATTTCTCATAATCTTATGACCCTTAATAATGGCAGGTTTTTCTATATGTTAATAAGCACACAAAGGAAGAAAAATCTCAATAGCTTAAATACAACAAATTTGCCGCCCTTGATATGATGATAAACTACATCCACGTCCTGGGTAAGGCTATAAAATACATCCGACAGAAAGGCCTTTGATCGGGAGGTTTTGAGGAGTGTGGAACCACCTCTTCATTGCACCTGTTAGGGTCTCAGCTATGGGCAAAGAGTTAGCCCCGAAACTGAGGTAAAAAGCATTATAAAAGTGTAAAAATAGGTTTTAATACCAGAAATAAATACTTTGTAAAAACTTATTACCAGAAATAAGTTTTACCAGCAATATATTAAAAAAAAAAAAAAAACTATTACAAGCAATATATTTTTGAAAAAAAAAACTATTGCCAGCTATGTATTTTTGGAAAAAAAATATTACCAGCAATAAATCTTTTAAAATAATATTACCAGCTATACATTTTTGAGAAAAAAATATTACTAGAAATAGATTTTTGACGAAACAAAATATTACCAAGAAAAAAGTTGTCGGCATTAAATAACCCATTGGGGTTGATATGCCGTAAAAAATAACAAGCAAAACCAAACAGCAAATTTGACAGGCGAATTATGCAAAATAGGAAAAGACAAAATTATTCGTACAGCAAACTATATTTGAAGAAGTTTAATCGAAAAAAAGCCTTATTTTTCTTTTGCATTTTCCCAATATTTAATAATTTGGTACACACAGGTATAAACTATATAAACATTCATTTTCTTTCCATTTTTTTTACACTAAGGTCACCCTGGACAAGGTTGGTAGAGCACTCGAGGTAGAGGCTTACCTTAAAGTGTAGTTTATATTTATAGGAAGGTAAGATAACGATTAACTTTAGACTTGAACAGGTTAAGATTGTATTAATCGAGGAAACATCCTCTTGGGAGTTTGTTCCACAGAACAGCAGGAAGGGGCTGTTTGAGTGGAACTTACCTCTCACCGATGAAATACAGATGGAATGTGGGTAGTTTCCTACTATGTGAATGGCATGACGGGTGCTTAGTCGTGAAGGTTAGGCCAGGCGGAATCAAGGAGTGTAGTTCATTCGAGGAATTTCTATGGAAGTAGCAATAAAGCAGTGAGAGATTCGCTATATTTTCACCTGTGAGGGAGAGGGTCGGAATGTGGGAAATAATTTTTCTCCACCAAGGACTGAGAGAAGATTCTGAACACTATCAAGGCTGAAAAGTGAAGATCAAAAGTCCGTGTTTTGTTCCGTTTTTATTTGATTACTTCCGACTATCTCGTCCATTATCAAAATAAAATAAATTACAAATAATTATATTAGTAATGTAACAGCCCAGAAAAGGAAGGGTGTTGCTAACAATAATTTCGGTGATTGAAAGCGATAAAAAATAAAAAAATTCTCGCAAACGAACACACAAATATTCACTCACTCTCTTTCTCTCAAACACATATATTTTTTTATGTTTATACATTCTTTTTTATAGATGCAAATATTTAAGTAAATACTCTGTTTATAATAAACAGTATTAACAAATTTATCGGACTGAATGCCCGAGAAATTGTTACAGAAAATATGCGTCCTCCGACAGGATTCCAACCTGTATCCTATATGGAACAGTCATATAGCCTAACGTGCTTTTACCGATTTCGCCACAAAGGAGGCTTTCCGGTTAGTAAGATCGATTTTACTGTTTTTTTACTTGTTAACCGAAACGCTCCTCTGTGGCGAAATCGGTAAAAGCAAGTCAAGCTATATAACGGTTCCGTATAGGATACAGGTTCGATTCCTGTCAGTGGACGTAAATATTTGTATCTATAAAAAAGAATGTATGAACATAAAAATGTCTTAAAAATAGCTGTTGGACTTCGTCCATTTCATATATATATATGTGTGTGCGTGTGTATTCAAAATAAAGTTAATGTTTAAATTATTTTATACCGTTTTCAAACTATCGTTCATAAAGATTTTTATCAAAAGAAGTAATAAAATGAAGGAAAAAACTATTTACATTTTTAAAGCATTTCATCATTTTAACCATTTCACCCAAAGCAAAGTGGCAGTGTGCCTCTAGTACGCAATGGGTTTACAGAGGGTGAAGTTAAAAGAAAAAACTGATTGTTTGTTTGTTTTTATGGCATATCAACCACTGTGGGTTATTTAATGCCAAATCTAGTTTATATGAATTTTAAATGCCTATTTTGTATAGAATAAAAAAACGTATAGCTGGCAACATTATTGTTTCAAAAAAAAAAAAAAAAGTATAGCTGGCAACATTATTGTTTAAAAAAAAAACGTATAGTTTGCAACATAATTGCAACTTAGAGGTGGCAAGATTATTTTTTTGAAAACATTATGTGAGAACTTGCTGTTGGATGTAGTTTATCGCCGTACCCAGGACGCGTATGTAGTTTACCATCATACCCAGGACGTGTGTAAAACTTGGAAAACTAGGAGTTCACTATTTGCCCATAGCTGGGGCCCTAACAGGTGCTACCACCCCGGCTCAAGGTGGACCTGGGAACACCAGCAAGTAAGAGGTGGTTCCACGTTCCTCAAAACCTCCTGATCAGACGCCTTGCTGTTGGATGCAGTTTAACGTCATACCCAGGACGGAGAAAAAACTGAGTATTGAGTATGATAAAAAGAAGAACGGGGTTCAAGGCATCAAAAGATGACGATTGACGTTGCATTTAATTTTTTGAAGATTAGAGTTATCAGAGAAGCAAGTAAGAAAGGAGTTCCACAGTCGCAAAGAGCAAGAAGAACTTATTGCAGTAGAAGTGGCGGTTAATTTTACCGAGGAAACCATGTTACTTAAGTTTAATTGTTTTGATTTAACGGCATATCAACACCTGTATGCGTATTTAGTATCAAAATCTAATTATTTTGTACACAAATTATTTAATATTTCAGGGATAATCGTTATTTTAGTAGAACTTGTATTATTAATTAACCCAGCGGAAGTCGGTGGAGAAGAGGTGGATTCATATTCTAGCAACTAGCAGCATGACCCGGCGGTGCCCGTGCTTGATTCAAAAATCGTACGACTCATACAGCAATCGCTTTCACTTGACTTAAAATATTTTTGCCCTTCCTTTGCCGTGCTGATGTTGCTACATGCCTTACTTCTTGCCTATCTAACACTGCGAAGTTTTTCTAAGCTCTATACTAAACATTAAATCTATTACGAAAAAAGAACTAAACAAAATGGACACAAAATGATCAGCTTTAAAAAAGGAATCGTAACTGGGAAAATCGAAAGAAAAATGAATGTTAACAACAAATACTTTTTCACACACAACTCAGTTCTGCGGAATCAGAATAGTGTGTTTTGAACAATAATATATATATATATATATATATATATATATATATATATACTGTTGAAGTATATATATATATCTGAGATGAAGTATTATGACTAGATTATTTACATTAATCGGACTGTAATCCTCATCTTCATTGCCATATTCACAACATTTCGGCCGTTGTAAGTTCCGGCCTTCTTCAGGGGATGAGAATTTCGAACCGAAACTTTTGCTTCGTCCTCCGAGGATAGATTTTTCTAGTTCCACTAGTCATGCCTTTTCCGGAAGTCTCACGTAACTCTCTTTAACTCAACTCTCACACTTAGGCTCACCACTACTGTGGCCTAGTACTGAACTCACAATCTTTGTGGTCTAGTCACTGGATCTAACAAAGGCCTTTATCCACTGGGCCATGTATTCCAATTACCTGTAGAAGGCCGAAGCGTACAACGACCGAAACGTTGTCAATCTGGCAATGAAGATGTGGATAAGAGTCTGAGTAATGTAAATAATGCAAGTAATATATATATATATATATATATATATTTATAAACACACACACACATGTGTGTGTGTGTGTGTGTTTGTGTGTGTTTTTGTGTGTTCATATGTGCGTGTGTGGTGGGGTGGGTGTAAGGTTGTGCGTATTTGTGTGTGTGTGTGTTTGTTTATTTGGGATATTTTAGACTAAATCCCAAATGATGTGAATTCTCTTCTGGTTCCCTGCGGACGGTTGTTTTGAGGTGGTCGACAAGTTGCAGTGTTGATTCAAGTGAATAGCAAGCGCTAACAATGACACACCGGGAATAAACTGAAAGAAGCGCGGAAATGAAAAGCTGCCTGAAATAACAAGTCGGAAAATATATTTATGAGGCAAGAAGCGATTGGATAAATGTCTGACGATGTAGTGAATATAAGAACTAATTACATACAAATGAGGAAAAACTATGCACAATAGATAAAACATACGGGAAAAAACCCCCCAAAAAAACATTACTGAATGTAGAGTGAAAGAACGACGTGGAACCGAACGTACGGTGACAAGAATTAAGAACGAAAGATAGAGAGAGAGAGAATATACGGAAGGAAGAAAGGGACAAAAAAAGAATGAATGTACGAAAGAAAGAAAATATAAACGAACAAAAACAGTGAAAAGAAAAGGTACAAAGAAAAATCAATGCAGTTAAAAAATGCAAGGAACGCATCGGTAAAATAAGAAAGAAAGAAAGAAAGAAAGAAAGAAAGAAAGAAAGAAAGAAAGACGTCGACATAAGAAAGAAAGAAAGAAAGAAAGAAAGAAAGAAAGAAAGAAAAGAAGAAAGAAAAAAGACGTGAAGGAGAGAAAGAAAGAAAGAAAGAAAGAAAGAAAGAAAAAAGAAAGAAAGACGTGGAAGAAAGAAAGAAAGAAAGAAAGACGTGGAGGAAAGAAAGAAAGAAAGAAAGAAAGAAAGAAAGAAAAGAAGAAAGAAAAAAGACGTGGAGGAGAGAAAGAATGAAAGAAAAAAAGAAAAAAAGAAAGAAAGACGTGAAAGAAAGAAAGAAAGAAAGAAAGAAAGACGTGGAGGAGAGAAAGAAAGAAAGAAACAAGAAAGAAAGAAAGAAAGACGTCGAGGAGAGAAAGAAAGAAAGAAAGAAAGAAAGAAAGAAAGAAAGAAAAAAGAAAAAAGAAAAAAGAAAGAAAGAAAGAAAAAAGAAAGAAAGACGTGGAGGAAAGAAAGAAAGAAAGAAAGAAAGAAAGAAGAGCAATGAAAAAGAATTTACGAAAGAATCGAAAATATAAACGAAAAAATCAGTGAAGAAAGAAAGAAAGAAAAATCAATGGAACAAATAAGAAAGAAAGACGAAAGAAAAAACAAAAAAAAATCGAGTAAAGAAAAAGGGAAAGAAAATAAATAAATAAATCAAGAATGAAACAAGTGTACAAAGGAAAGAAAATATAAAAAAAGGGATTCGGTGGAGAATAAAAGAATGAAAGAAAAAAATTGAAAGAAACAAATGAGTTAGAAAGAAAGAAAGAAAGAAAGAAAGAAAATGAAGTAATGAAAAAAGAATTTACGAAAGAAAGCAAATATAAACGAAAAAATCAGTGAATAATGCATAAAAAGAAAGAAAGAAAAATCAATGAAACAAATGAGTAAAGAAAAAGAGAAAGACAGAAAATAAATATAGAAAGAAAAAAGAAAGAAAGAAAGAAAGAAAGAAAGAAAAAAGTAAATTACAAAGGAACTAATGAATAAAAGAAAACATAAAACAAAAGGGAAAACACCTCAAGGATAAAAAGAAAGAAAGAGAAATCAATAAAACAAATGAGTAAAGAAAAAAGAAAAGAAAGAAAAGAAAGAGAGAAAGAAAGAAAAAATGAAAATATCAAAGGAACTAATGAATAAAAGAGAAAATAAAGGGAAAACACTTCAAATGAAAAAAAAAAGAAAAAAAAAGAACAAGAAAGAAAATAAATAATGACTGAAAGAAAAAAAGCAGTAATTCAAATAAGAGTTTGTTTTTTTTTCAAGAAAAAGAAAGTTCTAGAATTCATTTGATAGAATCTAGGACCACAATCATCATATTAGTTTTCTCAATGATCCATTCAACTACAAGGAAAGAATATAAGCGAATTCAAGGAATTCACTTCGAACCCAGATCAGTGCTAAAGTTGTTTGGTAGCATTATGTCACTTGTTCTCCGCCATTGGTTTCGAGATTTACTATATGTAAAGAGTAAATGGCATGAAAGTAAGTTTCAAATCGATGTTGTGTTTACCGCAGACAACAAGTTTAAATAAATAATGTTGAATTTCTTCATGTATAAACATCATTTCATTCAAGGGCTAAATAATCAGAATGAAGGGGAGATAACTGATCCGAGTTATGCTTATGTCAATGGAAATTAAGAGACGAGAAAAAAGGAAAATAAAATCAGGATCTCACCTGTGAGCTGAAAATTCAGATGACTGTTTATGGATTTGTAACCTCATCAAAACCAACAGATTCGCCATTGAGAAAATAAGTGTTGCAATAAAAATAAAAAAAAAAATGAGATTTCGCAGTTGTAAGTTTATTTCTTAAATACGTACTTTTGATGACTGTTCATTCAGACATCCAATGTAACACACACGCACACACACACACACGCACACACACACACATATACATATATATATATATATATATATATATATATATATATATATATATATATATATATATATGTCAGGATATTACACAGAAATCATTATTTTTTTCTTTAAATGTGGATAAGGTTATGCTTGTATTTTCTACTAGTATGTTTCGGATGGAATCTGACAAGTTTCTGTGTGTATTTAAGTTACATTGGTCACACAACTCATTGCCTATCCAGAGGCTTTCGTTTCAACTACCCGACCACAACTCCACCAGAAACCATTTAAACAAAAAATGCTCAAATTTATTGAATTGTGCACACACAGACATATTATATATATATACGTATATGTATGCTGAAAAATTGAAAAAAATATGACACCTACACTTGTATCTATTTATATAGATATGCATTAAATTTTAACAGTTTCTAATTTGTACGTTTCTAATACTCTCTTGAGAATTTTACACAGCGCTATGTCTGGTAAACAGGCTCTAATAACGATATTGTTTATTTTCTCGCTTGTACCTTTCTTTATCGTACACAGAGCACCAAGAATTCGAGGTGTAATTACCATTTTTTTTTCTATTTCCTTATTGCTTTTTATTGAATGTGTCTAGATACTGCTGTTGATGTTGGTGAATATGCTGCCTGTTAAGTCACAAGATGGACCTCGAACAGATGACACTTTTCTAAACATCATTGTAGTAAACAATACGGAAGATCACTGTAGCATTCACGGGGTAGGGAAGATATTCTCTAAACTACAATGGGATGGAGAATCAAATTCCATTATTATTTTTATTTCCTTTGATTTCTTGCGTTTACACATTTCTTTCCGGGTCCCGCCAACGGACCTAAGGTTAGAAAAGGCCTCATGACACATTTCACTGACAAAAAAATTACATAGATAAAGCCCTTCGTAAAGTGTGGGCTGTACTTGTCAGAAAAAAAAGTATCTTTTTGAGGCATGGACTTCCAGGAATCACTTCAATTAGTCTACTGGAATCTTTTCCAACCATTCCCAGGGCTCCAACTACAACAGGGATTGTTGATGTTTCCATGTGCAACATTTTTGAGAGTTCTACAATTTGTATTTCAAGGTCCTTGTATTTTAACACCTTTTTGAATATCTTCAAAGATTAATTGCAGTCTAAAGGGACTGCCATATCAATAAGGAGGCACTTTTTTTGTTTGTGGTCTTTAATAACAATGTCTGGACGGTTGGCTTTGATTGTTCTGTCAGTGTGTTTTGTGTAGTCCCGTAGAATTGTAACAGGTCCTATCTCCGTAACCGGATCTGGGTGGTGTTCATACCATTTATTATTATTATTATCATTATTATTATTATTATTATTATTATTATTATTATTATTATTATTATTATTATTAGATAGATGTGATTGTCCCTCCTATCATTAGTTTACACTACCGTTACGCCCTGCCAATACTTCATAAATACTAGACTATTCATTTTTGATCACGTGGAAAGGCAAAAGACTTATCACAGACGCTACTTCATTTCAGGGGAAAAATGAATGAATATAAGATAGAATTGTTCAACATCTCCTGCTAATACATCATAAGTAATGGATCATTCCGTTTTGATCGTTTGACAAGAGAAAAGACTTATCAAAAATGCTACTTGGTTTCACTCAGGAAATGAAAGGACGAAACGAAGACAGAAGTCTGTTTCAGTGAAATGGAAAAGTTTTCAATTGCAGATCATTAGTTTTGTACCCCCTTACTTCTTAAAATAACGCCCTGCATTCATATTTATAACTGTTGGAAAATTTCGCTAAATTTGTTAAAGTCAAGTACTTAACGGTGCGATATGCGACGGATAATTTATTGTTTTAGAAGTCGCTTTGAGCTTACGCAGTCGTTAACCGAGGAATTAAAATTCATCAGGAATTTTAAACAGTAAAACCGTAATATGCTCACGGGTTAAAATTAGTTGTTATTATTATTATTATTATTATTATTATTATTATTATTATTATTATTATTATTATTATTATTGTTGTTGTTGTTGTTGTTGTCGTCGTCGTCGTCGTCGTTGTTGTTGTTGCTGTTGCTGTCATCGTTGAGTTTTCTTTCTTATTAAAAGAGTATTACAGCAAAGAAGTTTTGTGTAGAAAGACGACCTACCTTCTCTACCCTAAAGTGTTGAATATGGATTCTTCCATTGACTATAAAAGGAGTCGCAAGCGGCGCCCAAGGAAGTAGTCGCAAAAAGTGTCGTGATAGTTACGATATTCGCTAGTGGTGTCGTATCAATTTACGTAATTAAACAGTTCTTTCACTTATCTTGTGTTTCAATGTTTTCCATTGGAATATTATTAACCGGAACTACGATGTGATGCGAGTTTTATAAAGCAAATGACGCTGGGTTATAATTTCACGAAAATCAATACGCCAATCATGACACTTACTTTGATGCCCCATATATGCATCACACCAAATTAAGATCAGAAACCACAAAAAGTCACCCCTAGTGTAGCATCAGAATATTTGTTCTTATTATTGTTTGGCTTCCGTTGTGCATATGACGCCCTTTACTGACATGAAGTTTATTTTCGGATCATCTCTTTTGACTTAGGAAAATAAACTTATCATTTGTTTTCTTCATCGACAGCCTGTATACAATTTTCTTCTTTAATTAGTATCCTTGCTATTTCGAACAGTCTTTTCCTACATTTTCAATATTTTCCATGTTTTCTATACAAAACCCCACCGGTCACTGGTACTAAAATTTCTTTTCTTTGCTCGTCCTTTGTACACTTACAAAATTTCACAATTTATGACACTGAGTAATTGAACTTTTTTCTTTACATTCAGTTATGTCAAATGGACGGGTTTTTTACTAGTTTCCCAGTTGTAATGATTCGGCGAATCTGGCATCCGTATAAATATTATTGCTCTTCTGCGTAAAACACACACTGCTGTTAAGATGATAAGATAACTGAATGGACGGTTATTTACTTCATACCTTTCTATATAAGACAATCTATAGAAATCCTTCGAGATTATTATTTGACCGAAAATACTTTTGGTACATTTCTTCAGATATTTATTGCCATATTTAACCATCTTGCCATAAAACCTACACGTTGTAATACGGGGGAAAATTTTATTCATGACAAGTTAAAAAAAAACTGCTTCGTATATGTCAGCGGCCTGTCAGATTCCATCAAGTGTTACTTATTGCAAAATCAAATGCTGACAGTTATGTTACAAATATAAGCATAATATTGTTTTATGTGCCAAGTCCATTCAAAATACGGTCGGCCATGGCGTTACCGAATTTCGCGCCTTTTGCCGTTTAAGTCACTTTTTGCTCTACCTTCATTTTGTGAACGTTACGTCTCTGATTCTATTATCTTCAATATGCTCTGTGTATGATACCTTGTTTTGGCTTTTAGAACGTTTTCGGCCATTCATCTCTACCAATTCGTTAAGTAGATTACTCTCCGTAAACCTCTGATTCACTTGTCTTCCATGTGCTCTGCGCCTGCTACATCCTTTTGACACTGCCACCTTTTTCTGACGTTTTCAGTCATTCTTCCATAAGAATTCCTTAAGTAGATTACTCACCGTTAACCTCTGCTTCTCTTGACTTCAATATGCTCCGTGCATGCTACATTCTTAATGTGTTCTTTGCGTGTTATATTTTCTATGCCTTCCTTTCTTATTATGCATTTCCAAAATTTTGCTCTCTTTTTGGGTTCTTGTAGTTCCCAATTTTTACAAAACTTCGCGTCCCTCACATATGCAGTGCATTTTTTATTACCATTTTGTACGTTTCAGTTTGTACTGCTTATCGACCCATTGTAAGTCATTTGAAGTCTAAGTAGAAGCAGATGAAGTAAAAGAAGAAACAAAAACGAAACAGTTGCAGCAGCAGCAGAAGGAAAGAAGAACAAAAAGAACAAGGAGAAGAAAAAGAAGCAGTAGAGCACGAATTAGAAGCAGAAGTAGAAGAAGCAGCAGCAGAAGAAGCAGTAAAAGAAGAAGGCAAAGAAGAAGTAGGAAAAAAGAAAAAAAGAAGCACAAGAAAAAGGATGAGGAGAAAACAAATGAAAAATACAGAGAAGAAAAATCAGAAGTAGATGAAGAAGACACAGAAGAAAAAAAGCAGAAGAAGAATTTGAATAAGCAGAAAAAATGTAGAAGCAGAATAAGCAAATGAAGACGAAGAAGAAGAACAAGGCGAATAAAAAGAAGGAGAAGCAGAAGAAGCAAAAAAAAAAAGAAGATGCAGCAGAAGAAGGATTAGAAGAAGCATAACACGAAGTAGAAACAAATGAAAAAGAAGAAGCAACAACACCAAAAGTTGAAGAACTTAAAGAAGAAGAAACAGACGAAGAAGAAGAAGCAAAAGAAAAAAAAAGAAAAATATGATGATGAAGAAAAAAACAAAAGAAAAACCAGATGACACGGAAGAAGGATAAGTAGAAGAAGAAGCAGAATCCGATTAAGAAGAAAGAAAAGAATCTGTATTAGAAGAAGAAGAAAAAAGAAGCTAAAGTAGATTCGAAGAAGAAGAAAAAGAAGCAGTAGAAGAAACAGAAGAAGCAAAAGAAGAAAGAGTAGAAGAAGAAGAAGAAGAAGAAGAAGAAGAAAAAAGGACAGAACACTAAGAAGATGCAGAAGAAGAAAAAGATGAAGAAGCAACAGTAGCTGCAGCTGCAGAAGAAGAAGAAGAAGAAGAAGAAGAAGAAGAAGAAGAAGAAGAATATGAAAAGAAGAAGAAGCAGAAGACGTAACATAAGAAGTAGAACACGAACTAGAAGCAGAAAAAAAGAAAAGAAGAAGAAACAGAGGAACGACTAGAAGACGGCGGAGCAGCAGCAGAAGAAGAAGAAGACGAAGATGTATTCAAAAGGAGAAGGAGAAACAGAAGAAGAAGAAGAAGAAGAAGAAGAAAAAGAAGAAGAAAAAGAAAAAGACGGAAAAGGAAAAGAAGATGCATAATAAGCAGCAGAAGAAATATTAGAAGCAGCAGAACACAAAGCAGAATGAGAACAATGTGAAAGAAGAAAAAGAAGGAGAAGAACAAGAAGAATCAGGAGACATGTAGAAACAGCAGCAGCAGAAGAAGAATAAGAAGACGCATAACAAGAAGTAGAAGGAGATGAAGTAAACAATTAAAGAAGATGGTCGAGCAGAAGAAGCAACAACAGCAGAAGAAGAACCTAAAGAAGAAGAAGAAGAAGAAGAAGAAGAAGAAATAGAAAAAGAACGTGATGAAGAAGAAGCAGAAGAACAACCAGAAGAACAACCAGAAGAAGAAGAAGATCATTGAAGAAGAAAATGACGAAGAATATGAATAATTAGAAGACTCCAAAGAAGAAGCAGAAAAAGAAAAGGAAGCAGAAGAAGCAGTAGTACAAAAAGAAGTAGTAGAAGAAGAAGACGACAGATAAGAAGAAGCAGAACAAAAAGACCCAAAAGAAAAAACAACAACTGAAGGAGTAGAAAAAAAAGGACAGAAGCAGAAGAATACGAAGTTGAATTAGAAGAAGCGGAAAAAAGCAGCAGAAGAATACTTAGAAGAAAAAATCAAGCAGAAAAAAGTAGCAGCAGAAGAAGATAATGAATAAAAGGAAAAAGGGAAGAAGAAGGAAAATCAGAAGACGATGCAGAATAATAAAAAGATTCAGAAACCGAAGCCGTAGAAGAAGAAGAAGAAGAAGAAGAAGAAGAAGAAGAAGGAGAAGGAGAAAAAAAGGAGAAAAAAAAAAGAAGCGGACGAAGTAAAAGTTGAAGTGGAAGAAAAAAGAGTTAAAAGAAGAACACGGACAAAGAAAAAGAAAGTAGAAGAGAAAGTAGAAATAAAAGCATCAGCAGAAAAAGGAAGAGAATTAGAATGAGAAGGAGAAGAAGTGGTAGAAGAATAGAAAGAAGCAGATAAAAAAGAACCAGAAGATCAAGAAGATCAAAAAGAAGAGGCAATAGAAGATAAATAAGCAGAAGCAATAGAAGAAGAAGGCAAGGAAGAAAAAGTAGCAGAAAATTGGAAAAAGAAGAAGTAGAAAATAAAAAGAAGAAAAGAAGAAGAAAAAATTAAAGTATTAGCATCAGCAGGCAAAGCAGAAAAAAGAGAATAAGATTTAAAAGAAGAAAAGTAGTAGTAGTAGAAGAAGAAGAAGAGGAAAAAAGAAGGGAAAGAAGCAGAAGTTGTAGAAGAAGAAGTAAAAGAAGCGGAAGAAGAAGAAGAAGGTAAAGAAGCAGCAAAACTGGAAGCAGAAGAAGATAAAGAAGAAAATTAAATGAAGAAGAAGTATAAGAAGCACATGCAGAATAATAATAATAATAATAATAATAATAATAATAATAATAATAATAAGAAGAAGAAGAAGAAGAAGAAGAAGAAGGAGGAGGAGGAGGAGGTGGTGGGGAGGAGAAGAAGAAGAAGAAGCATGATAAGAAGAAGGGGATGAAGTAACAGATAAAGTAGACGAAGAAAAAAAAGCCAAAACAAGAACACGAAAAAATGAAGAAGCAATAGAAATAAAAGTAACCAGATATGGAAGAAGAAGAAAAAGAAGAAGAAGAAAAAGAAGAAGAAGTGGAGGAAGAAGAAGAGAAGGAGGAGGAGGAAGAGGAAGAAGAAGAAGAAGAGGAGGAGGAGGAAGAAGAAGAAGAAACAAAGGAGATTTAGAATGAGAACAACAACAAGCAGAGGAAGAAGCAGAAAAAGAAGGAGGACAGGCAGAAGAAGCAGAAGAAGGAAAACGGGAAGAAAAAAGTAAGAAGTAAAGTAAGCGAAAGAAAAAAGTCAGCAAAAGAAGCAGTAGCAGCAGACGAAAACCACCAAAGGGATAATAAATAATAAGAAGAAGCAAACGAAAAGAAGACTAAAAAATGATGATGAAGAAAAAGAAGAAATAAAGAAGAAAAATAAGCAGAAAATGAGCAGATGTTAGAAGCAGAAGAAAATGAAAATGAAGCAGCAGAAGAAGAAACTGAAGAAGAAGGGGAAGCGAAGAAATAGACGCTCAAGAAGAAGAAAGAGAATTAGAAGTAGCAAAAAATAGAAGTAGTAGTAGAAGATGAAGAAGAAAATATAGAACAATTAAAAGCAGAAGTAGAAGAAGAAAGAGAATCAGAAGTAGCAGATATAGAAGTAGTAGTAGTAGTAGTAGAAGAAGAAGATGAAGGAGAAAATGTTGAAGAAGAAGAAGAAGAAGAAGAAGAAGAAGAAGAAGAAGAAGAAGAATCGGAAGCGAAGGAAGAAGAAACAAAAAAGAAGCTGGTGAAAAAGCAGATGCAGAAGAAGAAGTAAAAGGAGTAAAAAAGAAGAAGCAGATGCAGTAGAAGAAAAGAAGGTGAAGAGAAAGAAAAAGAAGAAAAAGCATCAGAAGCAAAAGCAGAAGAAGCAGAAATATAAGTAGAAGCATAAATGAAAGCTGAAGAAAAGGCAAAAAAGAAGTAGAAGATCAAGAAGCAGAAAAAGAGGAAGCAGAAGAAGAGGCAGAGAAAGAAGATGAGGTAGAAGAAGAAGAAAGAGAACGAGAAGAAAAAGAAGTAGGAGTGGAAGAAGAAGAAGAAGAAGAAGTTGTTGATGATAATGATGATGATGATGATGATGATGATGATGAAGAAGTTGGTTCTCTCATTAAAAATTCCGCGCCATTATCCACCACACCACCTGCACATCCAAGCTTACAGCACCGGGTACTGATCAAGATCGACACTGCTTAACTTCGGTGATCGTACGGGAACCGGTGTTTCAACATTATGTGGACGTAAGCCAGTTTAGTGCAAGGTTGATAAATAAATACACAGAATGATTCGCCGCTACTCTGTACACATCCACTTTCTTTCCACCGTCAAAACAAATCCTGAAAAATAAAGTTGTTTGATTTTTAAGTTACCGCATTCAATGTCAGATGAAGCAAAAAAATCGAAGACGGTTTATTGAAGCTGAGGTGAAAAATCAAAGTGAAGTCGTCTGCGCTGACAGGCAGGTCACATCTCGAAAGAACGACTTGATGTTGTCGGTTGGAGAGATTCCTTGTCCGCCTTTCAGTTTTGATATAAATTTGTCTGACAATTTTTTTTTATTTCTATTCTAAGATTTACATATTGGAGATAACAAAAAATTATTTGATTTAAACTACAAAAATAATGTTAAATTACGAAGAGTATTTGAATCAACGAAACGTAGATCCTGGTGGGATTGTTCAGTTGGCTAATCCATTAAAGGCAGTAGACTGTTTCTTGTAAATTTTCGACAGTAATATGTTTATATTAAGAAGAGAATGAACTTTACAATAACCAAGGAAAGAAGCAAAGGACCCTCTCGCAAGATTTCAGTGTCTGCGTAATATAATGCACTACTCTCATTTCTGTCTTTCTTTCTTTCTTTCTTTCTTACTAGCTATTCCAACCATAACTATCTAGTCATGTCAAAGTAGAAAAAAAATTGTGATACGTTTTGTCTTTTTTGTTGTTCTATATTAATTTACAATTCACGAGGGCTTTTCCATGGAAAGGAGGCAACTTTTATATTTCTAATTTATTATATATATATATATATATATATATATATATATATATATATATATATAACTACTACAAACATTTAAAAAGTTTATTATTATACGCATAGTTGAATTTATTTATTTTTGGCTTTAATTCACTTATATAAAGGGGTTCTAGGAATTTAAGTATTTGCTTATTATTATTTTGGTATAATATAGATGTATTTTCAACTTATATCTAAACTGTGAATGTGGACATGAGTGATCCTTTAATATATATATATATATATATATATATATATATATATATATATATATATATATATATATATATATATACTAGAAGGCACAATTATTGAAATGATTTCTAACTTAGTTTCCGATTAATATATTCCAGGAATATATCTCATAAAAATTAGCAAAAAATCTAGGATAACATAAAACTGAAAATAGCTAAGCATATTTTTAGGTATTAGACTTTTATAAAACAATTTCTCTGTAGACAATATTTTTACTTTTTTGAATGGGTGCATTATTGTGAAGATTTGTTTTGCTTCTACCTCTGGAGCATCCAAGAAACAGTTGACCACGTGAAAAACAAAAATCTTCTTTGTATAATCCAGCCACTGACAGTGTTTGACATTGTGATTTGTTTATTGACATTGCAAAGCTAAGTTTGACTGGAAATTCTAGTCTCATAAAATTGAACGGAACACCTTTTCTTCTTTCTCACACCCACAAAGAATTGTTACTTTAATAACATGAGGGATTATTCTCTTTACTATACGTCTTGTGCCGTTGCAGAGATTTGGAGGATCAAGTATTATTGGAGAACCAATTTTCAAACCTAGTGGTTAATAAGAGTAAGAACAGATTTATAGGAGTAACGATTTTCAGAGATCATTTTCAAAAGTTCAAAATTAATTGCCTGTGGTATTTTGGGTGCTAGAATGCTTCTCTCAAACCACCATTTACCATTTTCATAATGAGCATTGATATTTGGAAAGACATTGGCAATTAACCCACAGTTGATGTACCAAAGTGCATATGGGTGAGGAATCAATGAAATTTTCACTGACGACTGAGATTTTCCCTTCTAACAAAGTTAGCATTGATTTGATACTATATCTTCATAGAGATATACTCTCATATTTGTTTTCAATTTTAACATCTTTAAGTCTCCATAACATAGATGATTTCAACGAAGCTCAAATTTCATCTGATTTAGTATCCTTTGTAATGACAGGTAGGATTTATCTAAATTCGTCATAGAGAAGCACAGGTATTTCCCCAATTAGAGAATCATTCTATCTATATTTCTGAGATGAGGTATTATGTGCACTATTATATTGTTCGGACTATCGTACTCATCTTTGTTGCCATATTTATCACAACCTTTCGGCCGTCATCAGGTGGTTGGAATGTCGAAGTGAACCCTTTATTTCGCTCGCTGGGGTAGACTGTACTAGTTTCACGTGCCATGCCTATCGGATCTCCCTTATCAGTTATCTCATGTCAATTCCCCTCTCTGGATAAAGGCGTTCTCTAACACCTGCTATAACTGTGCCATAATCTATTTTCTGGTCAGGTAGAAGCTTTGTCTCATTTCCTTCTATGTAGCCTATCAATGAAGATACACACACACACACACACACACACACACACACACACATATATATATATATATATATATATATATATATATATATATATATATATATATATATATATATATATATATATATATATATATATATAAAGAAATGGACAAAGTCCGACAATTTATTTCTTAAAGACATTTTTATGTTTAACGTTCTTTTTATAGATACAAGTATTTAAGTAAATGCTCTGTTTATAATAAACAGTATTAAATAACATTTACCGGCCTGAATGTCCAAGAAATTTTCATAGAAAATATTCGTCCTTGGACAGTATTCGAACCTGCATCCTATACGGAACCGTCATTTACGCTGACATGCCTTTACACGTGCTTGACGTGTAAATGGCAGTTCCGTATAGGATGCAGGTTCGAATCCTTTCCAAGGACGAATATTTTCTATGAAAATTTCTCGGACATTCAGGCTGGTAAATGTTATTTAATACTGTTTATTATAAACAGAGCATTTACTTAAATACTTAAATTTTTATATCTATAAAAAGAACGTTAAACATAAAAACGTCTTTAATAAATATATATATTTGGAAACTAGAATCAATCAGCATGTACCTTCCAAAATACGACTTGGTAAGATAGATAAAATATGCTATCTTCACTCCCATGAATATGGAATCGGCTATTGCTCAACACTTAGTTGAGAATATAGCCTGCGCCCAGTCGTACAAAAAAGAGTGGTTTAAAATTATTCATACAGCCGATTCCAACAATCATTTGAAGATTTTGGAATCGGTCTGTATAGGATTAAGGAAACCTTCTCTCTGCCGGCAGAAGGAATTTGTAAAGTCTCTTAATCTGTTGGGGGGTACTTTATTTTAACTGTCCCTCGCTTATTTATTTACACGTTATTTCCCCTTCCCTCGTTACAAGTATATACACTTGTTTGTTATTTTAGCGTGTTCCCCCCTTTTTGCTCTTTATTGTCGTTACTATTCTTTTCGTTAATTAATTATCCAACGATTACCTCCTGATGAGATGTTGGTTGAAAGGCCATTAGAGACTTTTAAAATTAAAATCAATACATTACTTGTTTTTAAAATTATAAATATATATATATATATATAGTTTCTCTGACTAATTTTCTTAACTCAGTGATATTTCCTCTTGTTGTCTTTAGAAGGCCGTAATTGTGGAGATCAGTTTTCTTATGGCTTGACCCTATTGTCAATGTTGATCAAAGAATTATTGTACAGTTCATCATTATAAGAAATCTCAATATCTGTTAACTGCATATGCAATTGGTGTTTGTAATCTTCAGCTAAGTTGTGCTTGTGTTTATCCCAAAGCCCTAATGAGTGACTTATTCCACATGTAATGAGGATGGAAAAAACAGCTCGAATTCTTCTTACACTTACAGAAGCTTCTGTTAAAGTGGCATCCTATCGTACATCTTCCAATAGATCACGTTTGAAGCAAGGTTCTCGATACATTAAGAATACTGTTCCATCGACTGTACGGATATCTTCAATAGAATTAGGACCTTTCATGTGATTCAACGGTATCCAGAGAAAGAAAGATTCTTGTTGGTTGTGATTTACAGTATACACTCTTTCAAGCGCAATATTAAGTTTGATGTCTGGCAATACCTGTCTTGGTTTACCTCTTTTTAGTCTATTCCAGTTGTAATTTTGACACGTATAATATGATGGAAGCTGATGATAAAAGATACCCTTAGCAAAATGATCTCTTGCACAAGGCTTGAAGAAAGCTGTAAGTGTAGTCTTACTTGGAGTTAAGATTTGCCGAGCTGCATTTGCCGTAGTGATGCAAACTCTTTGTCTATTCTCTGCATGACCAACTAGTGGCTGAACTGTTGGCTATCGCTCATAAATTGGAAATTTAATTATCCTTGAAATTAATTCATTGCTTCTAATGTTTCTACCTTTCATGTACATGCTTACTTAATCTCTTTGGGTTAATGTTTTATTTACTTATTTTCGCTCGTATTGTTTGTTTCTTGTAAAGCAAACACTACTGCATCTGACATTTTGTTGACATATTTGCACACATTTACTTGACTTTACTGAGTTACAGTTGTCCTGGGTGAGACAATAAACAACATCCGCGTCCTGGGTAAGACGACAAACTACATCCAACAGCAAGGCAACTGATCAGTTTGTTTTGAGGAGTTTGTAACCACCTCTTAATTGTTAGTGATCACAGGTCAACCTTGACCCGTAGCACCTGATAGGGTCCCAGCTATGGGCAAATAGTCAACCGTCACCCAAACTGAGGTCAAAACACTACGAATGTGTAAAAATTGGTTTTGATACCAGCAATAAATTTTTGTAAATAAATATTACCAGAAATGTATATTTGAAGGAAAAAGTATTATCAACAATACATTTTTGGAAAAAAATATTACCAGCAATAAAAATCTTGTCTGCTTTAAATAATCCACTGAGGTTATGATATGCCGTAAACCAAACCAAAACTAACAAAAATTATAAAGTAAATAAAAATGTCAAAATCAATTTCTCTACAAATCGAAAGAATATATCAGTGAAACGAGACTCACGACAGCAAACTTCTTTAACAAAAGTATATCATCGGAAATGGATCAACAATGTGTCTCCTTACAAGGAATATATATATATATATATATATATATATATATATATATATATATATATAATTATTTATTTAAAAATATGATTCCAACACACGTGTTGGAATCATATTTTTAAATAAATAATTATATTTATGCTCTACTTTTGTATCGAGCACTATTTTTTAAAAATAATAACAAAAATACTAAAGAACTTTGGATTATTAACATAACGAGTTGTTTCCTATTTTATATATATTTTTCACACACACAGACACAGACACACACACACACACACACATATATATATATATATATATATATATATATATATATATATATATAACGACATTTTATGTTTATACATTCTTTTTATAGATACAAATATTTAAGTAAATACACCGTTTATAATAAACAGTATTAAACAACATATACCACCCTGAATGTCCGAGCAATGTTTATAGAAAATATTTGTCCTCCGACAGGATTCGAACCTGTATCTTATACGGAACCGGCAATTTTAATCATGGAAAGATTATCAATCAAACAACGTGTTAAAGTTCTCGAAGCCTATTATGAAAATAAATGTTCAAACAGAATTTGAATGAGAATTTCCCAAGTCGCATCATCTCTCGAAATAGCAAAGTCATTTGGACACCACGATCGTGCGACTAGACGCCTTTAGAATTCTTTCTTTGAGGTCATCTGGAAAGTAAGGTCTATGCCAGGAAGCCAACAATTCAACAGCTGAAGGATGAGATAATAAGGCATATTTGTGAGATTGAAGAGCAACTATTCAGAGACGACATCAAAAAGTTTGACCATCGAGTGGAGGTGTTCTGCCGAAGCCTTAGCGGGAACATTTGGGCGATATTACTATTGACACATAATTTCCATGACTTAAATAAAATGATCTAATAGAGAAATAAATAAATTTTCACCAATAACTCGGATGTATTTACTGCTCACTTTATCCGTCTTTATGAAACACCCATTATAATTCACATAATTGCTGTGAATTTTCGCCATCACCCATATCAAGATGTGTATATGAGGAGGAGCTTCCTTGTACCACTCAGAATATGGTAGATCATTGAAAACTTTTGTTGTTGTAATCATTTCCATTCATTTGATCACTTTTAACGCGAACACTCTTGCAATTCGGTCAGATCAGTTCTGTAGCTTTGTCTAGTTAGAAATACAGCATTAAATTATTACAGGTGAATACTATAAACAAATCGATACATCCATAATGTGAAGCGTATGTCATTGTATCTGGAGTTCTTCCATACATATATCTTGGAATTCCAACAAAACTTGATAGATGAATGATTGGTTGACCAATTTTACCTATGAAAACATCATTGTTAATGTCATCTCGTAGATGGCTATATGATGATGCTCTTAAATCTAATTGGTGAGACTTGATGTATGTTAATCTTACTCCCTCCATCTTGGCATGCATATCAACAAGAAAATGGTGAAGCATGTTTTGGGCTCTGGGAATGTGATTAAAAGACTTTTCTAGGGTCATAAGGAAGAAAGCATAAAAGCCCGTGCATGACACAGATATACTGGGGATTTTTCCAAATTGATGAATTCTAGAATTATACCCATCTTCACCGTTGAACAAAGATAGAAGGTAATGTAAAGTATCATATGAAAGATGTATCCCAAATATTCTTTTAGGCATATTATTACGACCTTGAAGAAAAATATCAAGTTTTTGAAAGTCTTCTCAAGTGATTAATACAAATATTAATTGCACTGTGTATTGAAACGTCGGGAATGATCACTTGAGGAACTTTAGCATCTATAACAATCTTGCCATCAGAGGACGGTGATGATTTTAAAGCAAATTTAAAGTTCTTTAAATAACTGTTCTTTTCATGTAACAGCTCTTGCAGCTTTTTGATGGTGACAACGTTTCTAACTAGTTGCATTAACTCTTTTTTGAGCCTGTCGAACGAAATATGACGTAACATAATGTTGAAGAAATTGAAGCTCTTTATTTGGTAAGGGCAATAAAGATTCAATTCGGTCATACGAATGTCGGCAGAAATCCTCTCTCACGATTTATCTTAGCACCAAAATAGATAATCCGGAATACAGAATTATAGTTCTGAAGGTTTTAAGAATGCCTTTTGAATATTTAGTAGCACTAGTGAAAAGTTCCCTCAGCGGCTCTGGAGGATCATGTAGAAGCCTCAACTTGACATTACCACGTATGCAGTACATATCAGGAGGTTCATTTTTCCTACTTCTTTGCTCCGAAATAGGTATGAAATATACTGATGAATGTTCACTTGGGGATGAGACGCATAATCAGTCGTTGGATCATAATTCATACCGCCCAAGTGTCACTAGAAAAATCCTGTTGCGTGAGTGAAAAATTGTTAACCTGTCAAGAGAAACTCTTTTAAATGATTCCACTTCAGTTTCATTTTGTCTTTCCTGCTGATTTCTTGCCCTTATCTCTTCCAACCTGTGAGATCTCCATACTTCAGATTAATTCTGTCTTCCTTGTTGATTTTTTACCCTCATCTGTCAGAACCTGTGAAATCTTCGAAACTCAGGTTCATTTTGTTTGTATCTTCCAATCCTTGTTGTTTCTACAAACACTTGTTCTCTTTGCACTTAACTTTGATCATGTCTTATTTGTTCAATTCAGATTTTGTTACCTTAGAGCCTCAAATGCCTTTGTTCTTCTGTTTCAAATAATCTCTGACACTTTTTCGAAATGGCAGCAGGGGATTTTCTTCCGATAGACGAATTTTCTTGGGAGGCATACTAAATCTCCCCGTAACTATTTTTCTGTGTTAATTGTACTAATATGGTTTGCAATAGATCTTTTACTAATAAAGTACTTCTACTAATTTATGACAAATCACCAACAAAGGATTAAGTAAAACTTATACAATGGCTAAAATATGCTCATATTTTTATATATCATGGTCAAAGTATTGCAGGATATTATGCCATATAAATGTCAGCTCAGATGCAAACTTGAACTGGTTAACTCAAGTTGTTTATTACAGAATTGATTTTATGTCTTTTTGGGATACCTTATACCCCTATCTCAAATGCTTTTTGATTCTCTACAAATTTCATAAATGAATTTTGTTAAAAATAATTCAATGTGCAAAGGTCTTTTACTGCACACAGACCCCATTTTTGGCCCGATAGGGGTTGTATCATTGTTCCTTTCTAAAAGAGAACATGTTCAAATAGTTATACTTTTTGATTCTATACAACTTTTATTCATGAAAACTTTCAAAATAATGAGAAACAATTTACAAGATATGAAACTCATTTTGGTCCCTAGGGGACGCACCATATACGTCCATCATGTATTAATAGCCTCAAACCTAAGCTAGGTCCAAGCCTATCTCCTCGTGAAAGTTTCATCAGGATTGGTCTAGTAGATTTGATTTCCATAAAGGACATATGTAAATACGCGCAAGCTCCTTGATAATATAGATTGCATTCTTCTTTTCCTTTGTGCGCATGTGCAATTACGTCAACAGAAACATTACTTTAGTCTGATTATGTCCTAAAAGATGAAATGCGTCACACAAATATATTTTCATTTTGTTATTAATTTTCCTAACTTTGGTCTGGAATATACAAATTTATACATCATTTTCTCCCATAACTGTCAGAATTCATTTATCTGTCTATATATTTAAACGATGTTTCTTTTCTTTTCTTTCTTTCTTTCTTCACTTAGTTTTTCTTTCATTCATTCTTTCTTTCTTTCTTTCTTTCTTTCTTTCTTTCTTTCTTTCTTTCTTTCTACCTTCATTTCTTTATTTCTCTACTAAGCTTTTCTTTCTTTCTTTTCTTTCTTTCTTTCTTTCTTCACTTAGTTTTTATTTCATTCTTTGTTTCATTCTTTCATTCTTTCTTTCTTTCTTTCTTTCTTTATAACTTCATTTCTGTCTTTCTTTCTCTACTTAGCTTTTCTTTCTTTTCTTTCTTTCTTTCTTTCTCTCTTCACTTAGTTTTTCTTTCATTCCTTCTTTCATTCATTCATTCATTCATTCATTCTTTCTTTCTTTATTCCTTCATTTCTTTCTTTCTCTACTTAGCTTTTCTTTCTTTTCTTTCTTTCTTCACTTAGTTTTTCTTTCATTCCTTCTTTCATTCTTTCTTTCTTTCTTTCTTTATACCTTCATTTCTTTCTTTCTTTCTCTACCTAGATTTTCTTTCTTTTCTTTCTTTCTTCACTTAGTTTTTCTTTCATTGTTTCTTTCATTGTTTCTCTCTTTCTTTCTTTATTCCTTCATTTCTTTCTTTCTCTACTTAGCTTTACTTTCTTTTCTTTCTTTCTTTCTTTCTTTCTTCATTTAGTTTTTCTTTCATTCCTTCTTTAATTCTTTCTTTCTTTCTTTCTTTCTTCATTTCTTTCTTTCTTTCTCTACTTAGCTTTACTTTCTTTTCTTTCTTTCTTCGCTTAGTTTTTCTTTCATTCCTTCTTTCTTTCTTTCACCAGCTACCCTTCCTTCTTTATTTGTTTGTTTAATTCCTTGTTTGCATCCAGCCATTCATTCTCCCTTTCTTTTTCGTTGGTTCTTTACTCAACTTTTCTTTTAATAATTTTCCTTTCCTTCCTTTTTTTTTTCTTTCATTCTTTCTGTTGAGCGCAAACAATCTACAGCGCGCTTTCAATACACTAAACTCAAATGTCTTTCCCCCTCACCATACTAATCAAACGTCACATGATCCCAACTCAACCCGTTTTTTATTCTTGTTTATCAATGTTTAAATTTACTTCTTTTTCCATCACTTTTAATCATCTGCGTGTTCTCCGTTATGCTCGAACCATAAATAACCCTTCAAACAACGGCTTCACTTGTAAGGCATCAATGTTAGGTGCACACCATTTATACACCTCGCAAAATAACTCTCTGGTTGCGGGTGGTCTCACTTGTAACTCAGAACCTAAATACCTTACTCTCCTTTCTCTCCTTCCTCTCCCCAATTATTACTATTATTAAAATTATTATTTCGTTTTCGGAATTTCTATTAGAAATGATTTCTGCATTGCCACGGATTCTTTAAGTTGGTGATTTTCATGTATACTCTCATCAATACACGTGCATATTCAGAAATATATAGTTGCTGGCTAAAATTAGCCAACTTGGTCACAATGCCGAAAGAGAGGGAAAAACTGCGCGACGACTTTGGTTAACTTAACGTCAGAAAAAACAGCTACTTTAAACACACGCAAGTATAGATACATGACATTGAAACACCGGTTCTCTAACGTTAAGCAACGTCGAGCCTGGTTAGTATCTAGATGGGTGACCGCTTGGAAATACCAGGTGCTGAAAGCTTTGATGTGCGGGTGCTGTAATTGATAATATTTTGGAATTTGAATCCGGATATCCGGGTTCAAATTCCAGCCGGGTGCTTTATATTTAATCACGCCCAAATATGCTCAGGAAAGGTATGAATTTAAATATCCTGCAAACATAAAAAAAAATCAATCAGTCAATCAATTAATATATATATATATATATATATAGTTTATGAAAAACTAGGTAATCCGTATGGGTAAAGCTAAGGAGGATAAAATCCAGAGAGCTCAATGTAAATCCAGAGCAAATAATTTAAATAAAAACAGACCACTTTAAGGTTCCATGTAATAAATTATTTCACCACTTTACTTCCAAAGGTTGAAACGAAAAATGACAAGAAATTCACACATTTTTGAAGAACCGTATTAAGCATATGTAAATTAACGAAGTGAGGAAGTGAGGGGGAAAAAGAAGACATGAGTGAGTTAGATGCAATTTAATATTTCTATTCTTTCATACTTAAAATTAAAATTACCGATTAAATGTGTCAATGTCTGGACCTCCTCAAGTAATTTTAAGTATGAAAGAAAATGGCCATGTTTATATATATATTTGTTTTATCACCAGGTACTTTCGACATATCCATCATCAGGGTAGTGTTTATAATAAAATAAATATTATTATAGTTACCTCGCTTTAAACGGTTTCAACGACCACACACTGATGCAGCGTCCCTCACTCAATTTAGCTTTCAGAACGGTTTTAGCAGTCATGCACTCCTGTAGTGTTTCTCCCTCCATTTTGAGGATATTAACTTTCAGATAACACAACAATGTCTCTCTGGCTATAATGGGTACTATAAAATTTATTTTATTATTTAGCTGAAAATATAATTAATACCTATTATACCTATTATATACCGGACTATGCACACTAATGGGTATGTCCCAATCCTCATAAATACGTTGGAAACTGTTATAAGTAGGGGGAATATGTTGTCTAAGTAGGAGTGATTGAACTATTTCACGCCGCTGGAGAGTATTGTATTTTGTTGACGCTATAAAGATTAGTATTTAATTTCCAAACTCCGTTTCCTCATTCAGTAACATTTTCTAGGTTAGAAAAGTATGAAATTTTATAAAGTTGCCATGTTTTGTATTTATTTAGCTTTATCTGAAATAAGGAAAATGAAATATTTCTGAAAAATAAGGATGAAAACGCTAGTTTGGTTCGAACTTATGACGGCCGACTGGAGTGGAAAGGTTCTGAGTTTAGTGAATTGATTGGTTGATTGGTTGGATTTTATGGTATATCAACCACTGTGGGTCATTTAATGCCAAATTAAGGTATATATACACACACTCACGCGCACACACACGTATATATATATATATATATATATATATATATATATATATATATATATATATATATTAAATATATAGTACTATTAAACTTATAGCTGGCAACATTATTTTTTTCAAAAACGCATAGCTGGCAAGATTGTTTCAAAAACACATAGCTGGCAACATTATTTTTTCAAAAGCGTATAGCTGGCAACATTATTCTTTCACAAAAACGTATAGCTGGCAACATTATTCTTTCCAAAAAAAGGTATAGCTGGCAACATAAACTTTTCAAAAACATATAGCTGGCAACATTGTTGTTTCAAAAACATACAACTGGCAACATTGTTTCAAAAACGCATAGCTGGCAACATTATTTTTACCAAAAAACGTACAGCTGGTAACATTATTGTTTCAGAAACGTATAGCTGGCAACATTATTGTTTCAAAAACATATAGCTGGCAACATTATTTTTTCCAAAATACGTATAGCTGGCAACATTATTGTTTCAAAAACGTCTAGCTGACAACATTATTTTTCCTAAAAATGTATAGCTGGCAACATTATTTTTCCAAAAAACGTATAGCTGGCAACATTATTTTTTTCAAAAAACGTATAGCTGGCAACATTATTTTTTCCCAAAAAAAAAAATAGCTGCCAAATTTATTATTTCAAAAACGTATAGCTGGCAACATTATTTTTCCGAAAACATTATCTGAAGCCTTGTTGTTGGACGTAGTTTATCGTCATACCGAGGACGCGGATATAGTTTATCGTCATACCCAGGACGCTAGTGAATTGAAGACACACTGTATGTAGCTTGCGCTAAATAGAAAGAAAGAAAGAAAGAAACAAACAAACAAACAAAAAACAGAGAAAGAAAAACAGTGAAAGAAAAAAGAAAGGAATAAATGAAGGAAAAATCAATAAATAATGAAAGAAAGAAAGAAACAAACAAAGAAAAGGTAAGAATAAAATAAAAGGTGAATTTGGAAGGAAATAAGAAAGAAAGTATCAAACAAACAACAAGGAAAGACAAATGGCGAAGGAAAGAATGGAAAGAAAAAAGAAAGGCAGGAAGAAAACATGAGGGAATAAGAAAGGGAGAAGGAAAGATAAATGAAAAACATCAAGGAAAAAAGAGAGAGTAAACGTAATGGTGTGTGAAGAAAGAAAGACATGAAGAAGAAAGAAATAAACAAGCAAAGGAAGGAGTAAAAGAAGATATGAGTGGAGAGAGAGAGAGAGAGAGAGAGAAAGAAAATGGAGAAAAAAGAAAGTATACATCGCGGATGTAAATGATGCGTGAAAATCTTTATAACCACGATAGTATAAATACAATTTAAAATAGTTTCCTTTTCTCGGTATGTTGTAACTTAGAGAAGGTTACTGAATAGAATAATCAAAAGAAGGTTGGTAATGAACGATAACACTAAGGACAAGAACAACACATATAAGATTCGACAGCGGCGCGTAGAATTAGTAGTCAATTGCTAGAAGGGAGTCAAATAAATTCCACAATGAATCTCCAACTACAGACCAACATACAGTATTTACTACTGTATTTAAGTGAATGGGGGCATGCCCATTATCGTCCCTACGTATGCTACACACGATATAAGACCACAGATATTGGGCTTCCAGTGATGAAGGAATGCAATTACAATGGTACCACTACACTGAAGAGAGGTGCCAAAGCATATATGCATGGGTGCCTTTCTTTGAATGGTTCTGTATTTTGCATCTATTGTAGTTTGAATCTTCATCGACATCATCATAATCATCAGCTATTTTTAAATTGAACCAGTTTTAATTTATATTCTTTATTTTTAATTGGTTGTATAGACGTCACGTGTATATTTGCATTATTGTTATGTCTGTATCAATTTTATTCTTTTTAATTCTGTTTCTTTTTTTTTCTCTAATTTGAAAATTGATAATATCAACATTAACCATAATATACGCTTGACGTCTACATATTCAATAAAAACAAAATTAATTAAAATTAAAAAAAAAAAAAAAAATGAAATAAAACGCCGAATCATTTCACCACTAAGAATAGCGATGATGCTAAATAAATATTAAAACATTATAAAGATTTTTTTATAAGCTATGTTTGTCTGATGAATCGGCGTTATCGGGGGAAAAAAAAGAGCTGTATTTCATAAGAATAAAGTCAAGATTAGCGAGACAAAATATCAATCACTTTAAGTACTTGCTTACGTGTTTTTTCTTATCTCAAATTTTATTATCTGTTTAATTATTTATTTATTAAGTATTTTTGTTCATTTATTAATTTTTTTTCTTTTCATGGTCCTCTTAACCCACAATATTTTAATAATCCATGAATAACGCAAGATAAACTGACGTAAATACCAAACCCTTCACAACATAGGAGAAGCTCGTGACAAGGTTCTAGATATCTCTAAAGCTGGCCTTCTTCGTAAGCTTAAGGGATACGGAATCTCATGACGATTATTTAACTTAATACAATAATTCCTGTCAAACCGTATAATGAAGGTTGTCTTTAACGGAGTCTCCTCCATTTCCTCTCTCACGAACGCAGATATTCCCCATGGTTCTATCCTGGACCCTACACTGTTTCTGATCTTCATTAACGATCTTCCCGAATTCATCAGTTCCCAAGTAGGCATCTATGCAGAAGACACTACTATTTACTCTTGCCTAAATAGAAAATCTAGTATCGCTGACAAAACTAACCTGGACGTTGGGCTCGTAAATCACCTCCAATCTGTCGCTGACTGCGGCAAAAAATGGCTGGTTAATGACTCAAAAACATACTGCTCTCTATTACCGACCACAGGGAACCATCCCTGACTCCCATTAGAATATCGGATGTTCAACACCACGAGAGCGTCTCTCTGCGCCTCTCTGCGCCTGCTTGGCGTCCGCTGACCTGAGATTGAACAAATACATTAAATCAATAATTTCGTCTAGCGCAAGGAAAGTTGATTCTCTGGGTCGCGCCAGAAAGTTTTTCTCGTCCAAGTCCATCCTTCAAATCTATAAATAAACTATTCGCCCTCGGTTGGAATACTGCTGCTATATATGGTCTAGTGCCCCCGCTGTTCGTTTTAAGTTCCTTGTCCAAATCCAAAGACGGATATGCAATGTGATTGGCCCTGATCTGGCATCTCGTTTATAGTCGCTCTCTCAGAGACGTGCCGTCGCTCTCCTCTGTCTTTTCTACAAATACTTTGACGGTAACTGCTCCGGCGAGCTACTTTCGCAGGTTCCCAAACTGCTTGAATTTAAACGTGCTACCAGGTCGGCATCTCAGTCCCACCCATGCAGTGTCGAAACGGCTAAATGTAGCTGTCTCGTCTACTTTAATAGCTTCATGTTTCGCATTTCCCGTCTGTGGAACTCTCTTCCTCTTACTTGTTTCCCTGATGGCTATAATCTCCAATTATTCAAATGCATTGTCAGCCGACATCTCCAGATGGCTTGATGTATTTCGCGTCCTTCTCTTCATTCTTTCCTCTATCCTGCCTTTTTTACTTTTGTCTCCACTCGCTGTAACCAATAGTGCTCAATGTAAATTTACAGAGCATTAATAATAAAAAATCCAGACGACACGCTTTTAACGGATGTTAGATTTCATTGAAAAATACATCCCTACTCACTACCAAAACGTAACAATAACTGATACATTAAAATATAGATATATTGAACACCCAAACACCCCTAGTCTAGCAAAATAGATTTATCTGTAACCTTGGAAACATGAATTTTGTTTTAGCTGTGTATTTGAAACCCAGTAATTTTTTAAAGTTACTCCAAAATTCGCTTGAGGATGAAATGGAACTAATGTCTTTAATTTAAGTACAAAATTAAATTCGGGGCTTTTAGCTTCCATTTTTAAAACATGGTTGGGACTGTGTAGCGAAAAACCATATTTTAAGTCTATTAACTTATAATATATATATATATATATATATATATATATATGGTTATTACTGAGAAGTGAAAAACCATATTTTAAATCAGCTAATTTATAATATTTATGTTCTATAAATTTACATTGAGCACTGTTTTGTAAAAATATAAATAAAATATAACAAGAACACCGGATTATATAGTTTACTGTTCTTTCTTCATATATATATATATATATATATATATATATATATATATATATGTGTGTGTGTGTGTGTGTGTGTGTATTTATATAATATAAAAGGCTCAAACACTAATATTCCATGGTAATTATTTATTACATTGGAATCGTAATCACAAACCAATTCATCAGACCTACAAAATTCTTACTTTGTCCTGGACATTGAGTTCTACCTGGATTCTATCCTCTTGGGAATTTATGTATATGCGTATATATATATATATATATGTATGTTTGTGTGTGTGTGTGTACATATATGTATATATATATATATATATATATATATATATATATATATATATATATATTGACCACTAATATTATCAATATATATATAATTGTGTGTGTGCGTGTAAATATTCTCAGAAACAAATTCAGTCACCATTTTGATCTAAGAATAAAATCTAATCGAAAGTAAACGTAATTTACTCAGAAGGAAAATTCTCATGAGTACCGCCATCGGATATCAAAATATAAATCTAAGCCCCGTTTTTTTTTTTTTTTTCCAAATCGACAAAATCGTCTAGAAAATGTTTTAAAAGACAAAGGACTAATAACCAACGTTAAGAAGTGATAAAGTTTGAGGGTCAGCAATAGAATAAAGCCCCGGATGTGAATTACGAATTGGGAATGTTAACATGAAAATGTATATTTTAGATATGTGGTGAGATTTTTTAACAGTTTCTACAGCACTGGATTATCACAAAAGCATTTCAAAGTTAAACAAAGTACAAAGAGACATAAAATTTATGTTAGAAACAAAGAAAACTGTGCTGAATTTTTATCAATCCTATTCCACAGCAGTGAATGCTGGACAATATAACCACAGGTGTAGATGAAAATGCAGTAGATCTACAGGAGGATAATGAGAATTTCATGAGTGGACAGGGTAACCAACGATCAAATCTTACAGAAAACAGTGACAAAAGGAACACTTATAATCAGAATCACAAAGAGATTGCTGAAAATCCATGAACAATCTAATCTTAGACATACTTATAACTGAGTAACGTTTTCATATTCTTAATTGTCCTTGCTATCGACGGATCTGGTTGACGGCCATTTTTGTCAATGATTTGTCTTTGGTACTTGAGTTTAGGCAAAAATGATTCGCACTTTTCCTCACTAAGATCGAAACCGTATTCTCGTATATTTAAAAAAAAAAAATCTTTTCACATGCCCGATATGTTTTTCCTTAGATACACTTTTAAATAATATATCATAAAGATAAGTAACTGCAAAAAAGCAATCTGCAAGCAGAGTATCCATAGATTGTTGAAATATAGATGGATCCACTTTTATCCTAAAAAGATGTCAGTTGAATTTATACAAACCATGCGTATTTATAGATATTATCTTTGAACATTCTTCAATCTGTATTTGCAAACACGCTTCAGAAAGATCCAGCTTTGAATATTTTTTCCATCGTTTAAATTCGAGAAAATAATTTCTTCACTTTTTGATGGTTAGTTATGAGGTTCTACACATTTGTTTAACTCTGGTCAATATTTTCAATTGCACCTACTTTTTCGAGTCTGTCTAATTCTTCATTGACTTATCTAATGCTGCGAACAGTACACTACGTTTCGGTTTAAACAATGACGTCGAACCCTTTTTTCACTTGAAATTTCTCTTTGGAAGATGCTACCCAAATCATCCGTCAGAAAATGCGGAAAGCATTTTTTCAATTCTTCCTTTAAATTTTTATATTCCCATACTTTTCACATGATTATTTTTCCGTCTCAACGCTCTTAACGATTTTTTTTTTTGTGAGAAGTTTTCTTTAGTTTTACATTGTGACATTTTATGTCCTACTTTTCCATATTTGAAGGACGTTGAATTCTAAAAGTGACAGTTGTTTCCAAGATGTAATCTTCCACATCTGTAACATGGATTAATATTTCTTTTTCCATATTTTTCTTTAGCTTGTATTTATGGCCATTCTTTTTCTTCAGTCTCTTCCGTATCTCATCTCAGATTTAGGATTCTCTGACACGCGTCTGATATTTCTTGTAGTGTTAGTTTTTGATTCTGTTCAAGTTTCGTTAGAATTCTAGCACGTATTTCTGCGTCTTTGTTCCGCGTTAACTCTTGAACGAAAATTAACCCTTTAAACCCTTCCGGAGTCAGTTCTTTTGATTTCAATCTTTTGCACTCCTTGTTAACGACTCCATCCTATGTGAAAAAAAGAAAACAATTTCTTTTTGTCGTCAGATTCATACATTCCAACGAGTATAGAATAACACTTTTCTCGCTAAAAAAATTAGTCAGAATATTTACTGTTCAAAGCAAATTTCTCCTGTTTCTTTTTTTGTTTTTTTGGTTTTTTTTTAGAAGTAAAAAATGACATTATTTTTAATGTTCTGCTCGTGCTGACTTTCTCAACAAAAGTCTTCTTTCCTTTTCCCGTCTTCCCTGTCACAGCATTATTCACTGAAAATTTTCTCGTATTTTCTGAAATAAGTAGAAAAGGTAATTCTATCATCTGAATTGTATCTGAGTTCAGATGTGGCATTTGCCACCACATCATGAGGAAAGAATTTTCCGTTTTCTTCCGTATTATTTTAATTAAATTTTATTGCTGTTTCTGGAGTTCCAACAACTGCTGCTGTTGCTGCCGTTGCTGCTGTTGTTTTATTTTTAACACTTGGTCTAATAATTCTTCCATATTTAAAGACTATCTGTTGTTTTTTCCCTTCCTTCTCTTTTATTCTTTTTTACTCACACCAAAGAAAGAAAAAATGTTAAACCAACGTGGTTCCAATTTCACGTCTTCTCAGTTATCACGTGCGCCGAAGCAAAACATGTAATTTTATCCTACTCGCTACTTTTATAAATCACTCCCTATAATATTATGTCTCGCTTAGGCACACACCATGACGTCTGTTAAAAATTCTTCTCTGATTGACTCCAACGGACTAACCTAATTCAATTTGAGTTCTTTAATTAGGGCGTCTTGCCTAGTTCGTTTATGTTATCGGGGTGTGTTATTTACTCTGCAGCAGAATTTGGGAAGCAGCCACCTTTTTATACAAGTTTCATTAAAAACGACAAACAAGGTACTGCGGTTACTTACCTTGTTGGCTGTCGGGTTATGTAATTTAATAATTGCGTAATTGAGCAGCAATAATCTCTTTTTATTCAAATGACTACTTACTGGTCTATAGATGCTAGCTTCCTGGACAGCAACACTTTGCGCATTCTTGACCTCACTGACTTGAAGTGGAGCGAGTACATCGAATCTGTTGCTGCATCTAACGCAAGGAAAGTTGGTTCACTGGGTCGTGCCAAAAGACATTTCACGTCAAAGTTCATTTTATACATTTAAAAATATAACATTCACCCGTGGACTGAATACTGCTACTATATCTGGTGTCCCTGCTATGCATTTAGTTTCTTGATAAAATCTAAAGGATACTCTGTAATGTAATCGATCCATACTTAAGATGTAGATTTCAGTCACTTTCTCATCGATGTTGTATAGCTTTTCCCTTTCTCTTTTTTTACAAATATTTCGATGGCAATTGCTCTGGTGAGCTTTTTCTCTGGTACCCGGATTTAAGTGTGCTACTGTATTGGCATCTAGGTCCCGCACATTTACTGTCTAAATAGTTAAATGTAACCGCAACTTCTACTTCAATAATTACTTTTCTTTTCCGCCCGAGGAACTCCCTTCCGTTTAATCGCTTACCTAATAAATACAATCTCAACAATTTAAATCCAATTTGAATCGCCTTCTTCTGTTTTTTGAGTACCGTTTATCTTTTGTTCTTTCCTCAGTAAACTTCGTCTTTTTCCTTTGGGTTCGTTCTCTGTTAACCGTTGCGTACTAGTGGGGTATTACCGCCTTGCTTGGAATGAAATGATAAAAAAAAGAGAGAGAGACAGAGTAAAACATCGAGAAGAAGGTAACGGGAAAGCACTCATTTACATTTCCAAAGAACCCATTGAAATTCACAGATGATATAAAAATACTCATGGAGAAAGATGATCAATTATGGCTGTAGGTGATATAGAATTTTCAAAATGGATTCATAGACACATCTTTATAATAGTGTGATGTTATCGTCATAATGTTCTTCTTTTATAACATCTTTCTTTACCTAATGTTATATATATATATATATATATATATATATATATATATCATATGATCCATATATACACACACACACACGTTTATATATTAGGTTGGTGTAAAAATAATGTCGTTTTTTCACATAGTAACATATGTAAGAAAACGACATTATTTTTGCACCAACCTAATATATATATATATATATGTATCCTTGTGCAGGTATGCAGAAAATAGAAAAGAACACGTTGGGTGCATAATCCGGGGTTCCTTAGTATTTTTGTTTTTATTTTTAAGAAGACAGTGCTCCATACAGAAGTAGAGCTTATATTATAAGAATACGTATTCCTAAAATTTCGCTTGAAGATGAAACGGGACTAAACACCACAATCCAACTTAATTCTATTAATTATTTGGATGATTTCGGCTCTCGTTTTTGAAACATGAGAACTCTTATGTAGCGAAGGAATCATATTTTTAAACAAAAAATATTATTATAATATATATATATATATATATATATATATATATATATATATATATATATATATATATATATAAATTTCATCTGTCAGTGTGGCTTCGTCGCCGGCGGCAAGGATGGCCTAGAATCAATCTTTCCTTTACCTGATTTTCTCCACAACTGCCCCTGCTTGCATGGATAAGTTTAAAACAAGAGTTATCATCCAATGCTGACCCTGATTTATCGTTCACGCCAGAAGAGTCATCCATAATATACATATATATATATATATATATATATATATATATATATATATATATATATATATATATATATATATATATTGTTTGAATAAAAACAGACCACTTTAAGGTTCCATGTAATAAGTTATTTCACCACAACCTCTTTAACTGGGCTATGGATCATCAGACTTTACTTCTAAAGGTTGAAATGAAAAATGAAAAGAAATTCATACGTTTTTGATTAACCTCATCAAGCATATGTAAAATTAACGAAGTGAGGAAGTAAGGTGGGAGAGAAGATAAGATATGAGTGGGTTAGGTGTACCATTTCAATTCCTTATTCTTAACCCCACTGTGTGTCGGCTAGACGTTGCTTAAGCCTAACGCGTCGATATATATATATATATATATATATATATATATATATACGCAAAATTTGACCATTGCCTTAAATAGGATAGATGTCAATATCTTAATATTAAAAAAAATGGGGAAATTTCTGTGGAACCTTTCGGCCAACATCTCGTCCAAGAAAATCTTTGGCAATATTTCTTCTCTTCTTGTGACAGGAACATTAAAAACAATTGTCTTTTTCTGTTCTGGCCAATACTGCATTTACTAAATGTCACTGAGGCTGTCACTATTAAGTTGATAAATCCAAAACGTTGTCGCCAAAAAGGAGCGCTTTGTTCATTCCCTTCTTCTTTTTGGAGAGCATTACGTTTTCTTTCCTCTACCACTCTTCTCATCTATTTTCTCATGCCTTGATCACGTTTTTTTATCAGTTTTATTCGTTTTTATCTTTACAAATGCAATAGAATCCCTGACAAGGGGTCTAAGAAGGCCTTCCCGATGTTTACAAAGTCCGGATATGAGGAGTTATATTGAGATTAAAATAAAAGAACTGAAATCAGGTTTAAGATTTATTTTCTATGTTTTATAGTAAACAAAATAACACATTGGTGTGTGAAATGTAACGGAATTCATTTTATGGAAAAAGAAATAAATTATGTAATGTTAATTAAAATTCATTAAATTAAGTTTGCCACGTATGCAAAACAAATAATGTAAGGAGGACTTTTTAATCGCTGTTGCATGATGATTCTTTCTCTTCTAATGTCATTCTCAACTTTTTCCGCGTTTCTTTTTGTTCTTAAATATTTTTAAACGAAAGACATTTTTTAACTCTGCGTGCGTTATTGCAATCGTCATAGCTGAATGCTGGCTTTCTTTCCATAAAACTGACAATCTTTTCAATAGCTTTTTTCAATTTCTCTCCGGGTTTCATCACAATCATGCATCTCGTGGCTATCTTATTGCAGATGTGTCTAGTTGTTATCCTTTTCTCTTATTCCCATCATCTTTTGCACCAATACAAGCCATTAAAGTAAAATAAGCGCAAGCAATTATCCAAAGTAAATTTCCCAAAAAACAGAAATTTCAAATGAATTACATATCACCAAGTAGATATGCGGGATTCCGGATATGAGGCACTCCGGATATTTAGGATTCCTGATATAAAGGATTCTACTGTATAAGTGATTTACCAATAGGGATTATTACGATTTTATATTTTAATAATGCCCCAGGTTTGCTTTCCCATTTATTACGAAAAAAGAAAATAGTATTTTGTTGTTCATTCATAGGCAGTGTGATCAAACCGAACATATGTTATGGCGAACGTAGAGATAATTTAGGACTTAACTTGTCTGTGCATATATACAAGGAGCGATGGGTAAATTGTCACCATCTTATAGTTTTAATTTCGCACATGCGCGTTGTTTATTTTTGATTTTGCGTCAACTATGCGTATAGGAACAAAGGTCGTAAATGTTTGTCAAACTAAAGTTTTATATAAATATACTAAATTAAAATATAAATTTTGCTATTTTTCTTTTTCTTGATCAATTTTCTGCAGCCACCGAGAAATTAATTCGTGGACTAGAAAGGATTAAAACAAACATAAGTAATCATAATACGTCTAATTTATTTAAACGAACCTGCTTGAACGAAAATATGCTACCTACACACACACACACACACACACACACACACACACACACACACACACACACACACACACACACACACACATATATATATATATATATATATATATATATATATATATATGTCGGTGCGTGAGTTTGTGTGTGCATGCCGTAAATAAATAATCATCTTGTCAACAGTATATATATATATATATATATATATATATATATATATATATATATATATATATATATGTGTGTGTATCTATCTATATATATTAGGTTGGTGCAAAAATAATGACGTTTAATGTCGTTTTTGACGTATTTTTAACGTCAAAAAACGACATTATTACGTCATTATTTTTGCACCTACCTAATATATATATATATATATACATATATATGTATGTATGTATGTATATATCTATCTATCTATCTCTCTCTCTTTATATATATATATATATATATATATATATATATATATACTGTAAATAAATACTAATAGTTTACAATATTGGCCAAGGAAACCCAGTAAATGTATAAGTGACATTAAAAGTATGACTATATTTTTGTTATATGGATCGAGCACCTCGCTGAACTGATTTGCTGAACACTTTTTGTTTATATTGTGTTAGACCTTTTCTTGTTGCCACTAAGTTCTGGTCTTGCGCTGTGAAAAGTGCATTTTTTTTATTTGCTCTAGCGTGTACAAGATGCGACGAAAGAAAATCTGGGAATTTGAACCGTGTTCGAAGCGGAGGCCGGTTTGTAAATATTGGGCTAGGGAACTACTTGGAAATTGTTTTTCCATGGCTATTCCAGCAACTTTTAGAATATTTTATGATTATTCTTTTTTATTATTTTAAAATGTTGTTTTATTTGTCTTTGCAATGGCCACGGCATTTTTATGGGTTCCTTGATTTCGCTGTCTTCAGAAGGAATGCTCCTGTTGGCAAATGAGATCCAACGCTGTGAAAATTAAATAACGTAAAAAGCATTGGGGTCCAAAGATAAAGGTGGAGGTGACGAGAAATGTGAATGTCAGGATGGGCGGAATGAACGAAAGGGGGTGGGGTGGAAGGATAGAAAGAAGTAAAGGAAATCAAGAAGGAATTGATGAAAGGAAAAAGTGGGGGGGGCGGAGGATGCCCAATAAAAAAAGGTTTGTAGAGAACAGAAGAGAAGCAGTTTGGCCTTCATGAAGATAAGAAGGAAAAAGAAAAAAAAAAAGGATGTGTTAATGTAAGGAAAACGTAAGAAAAAACGAAGCGAGCAACGGGAAAAAAATTTACCAGAACAGAAAGCACGCAGTAAGAAATGAAATCATTATATAGGAATAAAATGTCGCAGACGACACTTGAGTTTGAACGTAGAACCCCAGTGAGCAAACGCAGGCGATCCATTATTGAAGTAGACCACGTGATCATACAGAAAACACATATATGTAGGAAGTACCTGACGACTAACAATCGCTATTTCTAGTTTATCCTCTATACTATACGGAACACCATTTCTACACTATCCTCTATTACTATACGGACCGCTATTCTCTATAGTATTCACTATACTATATATCTATTCAGATCACTATACGGGTTCCTTTTCGAGCGAGTATTATCGAGCAAGTACTATTAGTATGAGTGTACTCGAAGGCGTCTGAAACCAGTATTGTTCAACGGCGTACTATAGTTGTATCCATGATTTCAAAGTCTCTACTACAACGAGTATTACGAAAGTGACAACAAGAATTCGTTGGCAGCACAAAAGTGGCAACGAGTTTTCGTTAACATTACAAGAAAAATAAAACACAAGAGCACGAAATATGAGGCGAAGAAAAGAATGAAAGGACAATGTTAGTGCAATTGACAGTACCGTAATTCACACTGCCCTAGGAACCTTTTATAGTAAATATAGTATTAGGTTAATAGGGCTACATCTATTCTTTTTTTCAATTTGACTTTCAAGATAATTATATTTATTTATATATTTTTAGTTTGTTTTGTTTTGTTTCACGGCATATCAACCTCAATGGGTTATTTAATGCCGACAACATTTTTAGGATAGATTCGTATGAATAGAATATGTATTTTTTCGTTTAGATTGGTTTGATTTATTTTGTTTTACGGCATATCATATCCGATCTTATGTCGATATTTTTTTATGCATTCAGTTTGAATCGTCTCCATATTACACTATCCCAATTCGCTAAATGATCTTCCTGGCATTGTCTTTAGTTGTAAAAGAAACCTTTTCTCATTTAGCTTAGGTACGGGTAGATATGAATTAGTTTGACACAAAGCGTACAGGGTATCTAGTGTGAACCCAACTCACTACTGAGTTACGGGCGATTCTGATTTAATCACGAAAAAGTAACCTAACGTGGAAGCACCACAATCATTGACTAAATTTTCTTAATGTGCCACAAGACAATAAATGTAGAACATCTATTACAAATCGAACATAAAACCAGGTTGTAATGGTCAGTTGGATTAGCTCGTAAACCATAACCCCACACTGATGTGCCCAATGAATTTCCTCATGCAATCTGTAGTTATGAAAGAAAATTTTGCCATTATGCTACCAGTTATTGTAATGGGTGAATGTTTTAGGAGAGATAACAATAAAGCAAAACGTATGGAGAGCTTAAAAAAGAGGAAATTGTGGCGAAGACATGAGCGCCAACAGCCTGAAGGGACACGGCAGAAAGAAGAAGAAGAAGACCACGCCGCAAAATTTAGCTGAAGTTTCGATCGCTAATTGTATCAAAACACTTGGATAGCAACTGGAAAATATTATGATTGCTGAATCTAATCGCTTAATATAACATTCAACGATGCAGCTGATACATATATATATATATATATATATATATATATATATATAGAGAGAGAGAGAGAGAGAGAGAGAGAGAAGAGTGAGATTGGTTGCGATGGATAAATTGTCGTCTAAATTAGGCAAAAATGAAAATAGCAGTGACGTCTAATTTTAACTGATTATCAAAATTACCAACATTTTATCCAAATTATACAAAAAATATCTTTTAATACTAAAAAGTAAATGTATTCAATAAAATCGTCATTGGCTTCAACTACGGTCTGCAAACGACTTCAAAATCTCCTGTATCCCTTCTGGACAGTCTCCTTTTTGGCGAATGCTGCCATAATACTTGCCTTCAGTTCTTTTTTGGCGTTAGAAGAAGTTTTGTTATCTCTACCTCATATGCGCCCCACATATAAAAATCAAGCTGTTTGCAGTCTGGGGAGTTAAGTGGCCAGATGTAAGGGGTAATATGGTCGCAGAAATTGTCTAACAGTCATGACTGGATACCCTTGCTTGCGTAGCATCGTGCAGAGTCATGTTGCCAGACAAAGGGTTTTCACGCAGCCACCCTCTTGTCCCAGTGTAGCACTACCTCCTCAGGTACTTAATGTAGGTCTCCCTTTTGATTCAGAGGCCTTGTGGGAAACGGAATGGCGGCATAACGTCGCCGTCACTAGTGATCACTCCAAACACTTTCGTAATCACCATTAGAATCATCAAACTCTTTCTGAAGCACTGTCCTCAGATTGACACTTAAACACTCTTAAATGTTTTTATTGGATCACCTGGCGCGAATGCCAAGCAGTACATCATGCCGTTTCCAAATTTCTGCTGGAATAAATTTCGCCATGGTGCCCAACTGATCCTACTCTACTGTGCATACGACATAATAAGAAACGGACCACGCGCATGCGCGAATAAATATATAAAATGGCGACAATTTACTCATACCACCCCCACCATATATATATATATATATATATATATATATATATATATATATGTGTGTGTGTGTGTGTATAATTATTATTATTATTATTATTATTATTATTATTATTATTATTATTATTACAATCATTATTAAAGAATATCAAATTCCATACGGAAAGTGAACATGAAACAGCCTGTCGCCTCTGAGTGTTTATTTCAATATTCACTTTTATATTTGTACACACGCACATAAATACAGAAGAAGAAGAAGAAGAAGAAGAAGAAGAAGAAGAAGAAGAGGGAGGAGGAGGAGAAGAAGAAGGAGAAGATGAAGAAGAAGAAAAAGAAGAAGAAATGAGTATAAAGAGGTAATAAAAATAAAGCAATAAACCATCACCTCTTTTTTTCAAGTTTGCTTTTTCAAAATACCTGAAGATAATAAAAAAAAATACAATAAAATAAAGCGAACAAAAAACAAACAAACAACTGAATGGAATTTCTCCGATGAAAATCAAAATATATTCTTATCTCATGGCTCTTTTTGGGGATTTTCGCTTTTTTTTTTTTGTATCTAGCAATACCTGATTAAAGAAATATTCTAAAGGGAGATAATCAAAATTTACCCATACATAAAAAAAAGGATCAACACAATTTCTCGTGAAGTAATGACAAAAGGAAAATCAATATTCTTGAATGAATTAATCTATAAAACTAAGCTAAAAATAGAAGTAAATTATTTGTGTAGACTGCACGATATCCATTTATTTTGAAACTAAATTTAAAAAAATTCCTAAGTAAAGTATATTTTAAGCCTTTTTTGTCTTCTTCAAACTTGATTCACGAGAGATTGGAAAGAACGAACAGCAGCAATTTTGAAATACACAATAAGCGAAGCGAATTATCGCTTCAAACATGTTTGGGGCAATACAGAGGAGAAATAACAGATCAATGGGATATTTAAAGATTTATATAAAAATAAAATACACATATATAAGACTTATCTACAAAGAGAATAACGTTTTAATCTACGCATATATACTAAAGTTGCTTTAATTTTTAAAACCAGTGTCGTTTTGGAATCGTCATTCCTTAATCTCGTCCCCGGCGTTAGAGCTGCGATTTTAACATTGAGAGAAAACAGCTTTTCCAGCTGTACAAGATACGTGGCCGTATTGACAGATCGGTGTAATGCAAGACATGAACAATCTGCTAGGCCTGTCACTGTAAGGAAGGCTGGTACACAATGACGTCTTACTGCAAGCAGATGCATGCATGTTCAGCAAGATCTCCACAGAAGGGCGCTGACCCTCAGAAAAAATAATTTCTGAGAGACTTTTGTCGTTTTCACGGACGTTGTTATTTTACTGTTCCTAATCTATGGAAGTTTTTTATTAAATTTACCTGGTGACCATTTACAGTAGATTTTACTTCTAATTCAATCCTCATTGGGTACCATATACTAGTAGCTTTGTGTCAAATTAAGCTAAGCTTTATTCCGATTCTTTTGTGTGCCTTGTCAATTCAGGACCTAAGCGAACAATATTTTCCACGTAGGTTTACGACAAATTACGTTGAAACAAATGTTTTGTATGATCAACGTAGTTAAACAACGTCGAACCTGGTCAGTATTTAGGTGGGTGACTATTTGAGGATACCATATACTGTAAGCTTTAATGCGCAGGTGGTGTTGTCTCTAACGGCATGGATTTGGAAGCCGGCGAACCGAGTTACAATTCCAGTTCAGTTCGCGATAGATAGATAGATAGGGAAGAGACTATGATAGATAGATAGATAGATAGATAGATAGATAGATAGATAGATAGATAGATAAGTAGATAGATAGATAGGGAAGAGACTATGGTAGATAGATAGATAGATAGATAGATAGATAGATAGATAAGGAAGAGACCATGATAGATAGATAGATAGATAGATAGATAGATAGATAGATAGATAGGGAAGAGACTATGATAGATAGATAGATAGATAGATAGATAGATAGATAGATAGATAGATAGATAGGGAAGAGACTATTGTGACATCCAACCTCCACGTCAAATTGTGACGTCACCCGATCCCGGGTATTATCCTCGTCGCGGCGCCAATGGTGGCATCCAAAATCGATCCAGAGTCTTATCCCGGTTGCGGCGCCAATTGTGATGATCTAACCTTTAAGTGATTCTGATGGGAATCTGGTTAGATTCGATATCAGCCTCGTCGTTCCCAACTCGCTTCCAACGTCTGGTTACCGAAGTAACTACTTTGATCTCCAGTCTGTCTACCCACGTTGTGAATTGATCTTAGGCAGACGAAATCAATCAGCATTGGGGCCGTACTGCAAGCTCGAGTTCGAATGAGGACGGTATCGCACAAGTACGGGCAAAAGAAAATAAAATAATAAGTCGAAAATGGTATCAAAAAAAGGATAACAATAATTTATATCTGGTTGCTGGATACATAGGACTGCGTCTATCTCCCGACCCGCTATATGGATTGTGACACGTGGTTTTTAGGCGAAATACACAAAGATTATTTTGGTGGTGTGAGTCTAAGTCGTTCTTCAAAAAAAAAAATAAATTGTTCTTGGTTTGAAGATGAGTTGGGAAGTTGCGCGAATCTTGGTCAGCTCTTCGTGGTGGGTCTTCAGAGCTCTCAACTAGAACTCTCTCTCGAACTCAAAACCAACTAAACTCCAACTGAAACTCTAACTCTTTGCTTATATGGACGCCGATTCAAAACCGGGGGTGGGCTCGTCGGGGCCTGAGGTTCCTTGATAAGTCTAAATCCATAAACCCCTTCTTTTGTTTTCGGTCAGGAAAAATTCATTATTTCCATTTTTGGAGACTTCTCTTACTCCCACCTTCTCTTATTTTCATATGGACATCTTCCCACTTCTTCGTAGTAATCCCTCATACTTTTACTCACTGCGGTTGCCTCTTTGCGTCACATGATCTCCTCCGCCTGGCTGGTTAGAGTTCAACCAATGGTCGATCAACAGTGTGGGCGTGACTAGACTAGCCTTGTTCTTAAAAAATATATTTTGTTCAAAGAAAAAAAAAATTATCTTTTTCTTTTCCTTTTCTTTCTTTTGTTTCTCTCTTCTTCTCTGGCCGCCAAGAAGACAATACGACCCGGAGAGTGACAATCTCAATTCTTATCCTAACGTCACGGCATATGGAATTCTTCAATCAGATTTTCGCCAGCACCAAGAGGCTAGTCAACCAGACACACTCATTCTTCGGCGCCAACGAAATATTGTTTCGCTGTCATATTCAAATTCCAACACAGCCCAGATGTGTTTTCTCTCAATGACACCTCCCATCGACAAAGACCCAACCTAGAGATGACTCTCTTTGTGTGTGGTCAACAGATGACCTATTAAATTGTTTTCAGACAGCATCATGACACAAGTAAACCTTTATCTATTTAAAACTCTGTATCACCTGGCGTTTGTCAATTAGATTTATGACAATGGCCATAAGAATTTTCACCATTCTTCATTTATCAAAACAACATTTTCAAATGTCTCTTCTCGTAGGTGACTTTATCTTTAAAATTTTCCTCGCGGGGAACCCCACCACCCCCGACAGTCCGCTGTCAAAAAGACACAGTTAATTTTTTATCTATCTAAACAAAACAATGTATTAACCTGGACCCTGCCAGCCAGCCCCAAGACAATGGCCGACAGAACCCTCACCAGTGTCTTCCATTATCAAAATAACATTTTCAAATGGTATTTCTCGTGGGTGGCCACCTGTTATCATATAAGTTAAGTCTCGCCTTTCTTCATCTCTCTTTTCCTTCTCTTTTTCCTTTCCTTCTTTTTACTTCTTTTTGCGCTCCTAAATGGTGTCACACTATGATAGATAGATAGATAGATAGATAGATAGATAGATAGATAGATAGATTGATAGATAGATAGGGCAGAGACTATGATAGATAGATAGATAGATAGATAGATAGATAGATAGATAGATAGATTCCCAATGAATTTATGTTTATTTGAAAATACAATTTCGTTATCATCTTTTGGGAAAACACTGAATATGTTTCTTCTCTCCTGGTCTAATCCAGGTGCATTTTTCTGGCGTGTTTATCAATTTTATGCATTTTTTAATTTAACAAATTGTATTAATTTTCTAAATTTGATTAAAGACGATTTTGCATTCTAATTATGTGTAAAATCGTTCTTCCATTTACTACCTTAAAAGTGCATTTCATTGTTCATGTTAAA
>OZ010589.1:88029471-88081971 GCA_963932145.1 Acanthosepion lycidas | reverse complement strand
GAAAATTTCTCGGACATTTATGCCGGTAAATGTTATTTAATACTGTTTATTATAAACAGAGCATTTACTTAAATACTTGTATCTATAAAAAGAACGTTAAACATAAAAAATGTCTTTAATAAATATGGATATATATATATATATGTATACTAATATATATTTATATAGGTTGGTGCAAAAATAATGTCGTTTTTTGACGTATTTTTAAGAAATATTTAAATAAAATTCTCACTTAAAATTTTGAAAAAATTGGCGTTGCGTTTTTGCACGTTCCGAAAATTGTTCCTAACCGTCATTAATAGCAGAGATTCAAAAAACATCTTTCGGTCGACAAACAAGTATTTCGTCTTCAAGTTTTTGATTTTATAAGGAAAAAAAAACACATGCCTGATGATGAATAGAGGGATATTCGTAAGTACTAGCATTTTAACATCAAATAAACTGAAAACTACAGACATCAATGGTTTCGACGAGGATCACTTCACTCTATGGATTAACAGTATTTTAATGCATATATTATGTCTCTAGTGACGGATGTCACCATTAATGGCATTAATATTTCTGATTGATTCTATGTGTGATTATTTCTTTGTATGTAAATTATATGCTGCCTAATGTTTATATATATATATATATATATATATATATATATATATATATATATATATATATATATATATATATATGAAATAGACAGATTTATTACAACGTTTCGGTCGTTGTAAGCTCCGGCCTACTTCAGATGGTTATAATGTCGAAGTGAACACTTTATTATCCCTCACAGGGATAGACTGTTCTAATTCCACGTCTTTTGTTTAATAGATGAAAACGTTAAAATTTCCGTTTTGTCAGGTTTCGATCCCGGCGTGAAGCAATCGGACGTCTAACCATACTGAAGAGCTGTGATACAGTCCTGTCTGTTTATGCCTATATATGCTCTCAGGAAATACGATTTAAAAAGCAATTCCTACTGCTGCTATGAGCGCATTGCTTTTCAACTATGAATTGGTATATTTCTTATAGAAAATATTAAAATTTTCCATTCTCTCTAGACACAGGATATCTGACTGTTGTCAAATCGGTCGGGTTTCGATCCCTGCTTGAAGCAATCGGACGTCTATTCAAACTGAAGGGCTATGATACAGCGAAACAGTCTGTCTTGATGACTATATATATATATGTATATGTAAAGAAATTTCAAAAGAAACGGATGGATATTTTATTATTATTCTGATAGATTTTTATTATTTAAACGTTATTTTTAGTTGATATTCGCATTTGAGTAGACGCTAGAGCGCATATTTTCTCTAATAAGATTTTTTAATATTTAGGCCTGTAGGCAAAAATGAATAAATACATTGTTTAGTATATAAACAGAGCGTCTTCTCAAATATGAGTATCGACAAAAAATACCGTTTAAGTAATATATATATATATATATATATATATATATATAGAGAGAGAGAGAGAGAGAGAGTGAGAGAGAGAGAGATAGATATTAGGTTGGTGCAAAAATAATGACTTAATAATGTCGTTTTTTGACGTATTTTTAACGTCAAAAACGACATTATTACGTCATTATTTTTGCACCAACCTAATAGAACGATAGATAGATAATATTAGTGGTCTATATATATATATATATATATATATATATATATTTAAATATGTTTGAAACAGGAGAGAAACATATTATGGCACAAAAAGCAAATTTTTATTATAGGCCATAAAAACACACACACACCAGTCGACCGGTTTCGACTCTAATACTGAATAAAAAATTTTCGTTGGTCGAAAGCATTCGTTACACGTATGGGTCTTCGATTGCGGATCATTTTATAAAGAATCCCACTTGTGCGATGGATTTCAGTGTGAACTAGTATTCCGTTTTGGCCAGAGCACAATCATTATTCCATCTTTAGGTGTTGGAGACGCTGTACATCAGGTCCAGGCGAACTGCTCTTTGTAAACAAAGAGACTGTTTGCTTGGACTTGCTGTGTTGCGCTTATTGCATCTTTGTTGGTATAACTTTTATAATTATATTTTTTTCTTTTTCTGTCCATTCATTCACATCATCCATGACACACTTTCTTTTTTCTTTTTTCTTTTTTTCTCTTCATAATTTGCGTTCCCAGTTAACAGTTCTGATGAGAGGGCACGAAACCGGTCGACTGGTGTGTGTTTTTATTTTAAATCTATCATGGCCTATAATAAAAAATTCTTTCTTCTTATGCCATAATATATATATATATATATATATATATATATATAATATATATATATAATATATATATATATATATATATATATATATATATATATATATATATGTATATATATATATATATGTAGTCTATTTGTTTTAAGTAAGTTCCTTTCATATTGTCCGACAAGCTTAATATTAGGTTGGTGCAAAAATAATGACGTTTTCTAACATATGTTACTATGTGAGAAAACGTCATTACTTTTGCATCAACCTAATAACATTATCCATGAAAAACGAAAGGAAATCATCATATTGATACATGTTTAAATCCAATCTGAACTTCATACAACAAAAACAGACTATCATTATTGTTTCGTCCGTGTATCGGTTTTATAGTGAAAAAGTAATTGCCTTCTTTGATAAAGGCTTATGCTAATTTCCCTCTGAAAGTTCTCCATTGCCTTAACCTGGTATTGAACTCACACTCTTTGGGTCCCGTCGCTGGATCTAACCAAAGCTTTTATCCACTGTACCATCTGTCCTTGAGGACACATGGTACAGCGCATATGGCACTGATAACTGATATCCATTAAACATGGCACGTGGAACTAAAACAGTCTACCCCAGTGAGCGAAATAAAGAGTTAAGTTCGACATTCCAACCACCTGAAGAAGGCCAGAGCGTACAACGGCCGAAACGTTGTAATAAATATTGCGACAAAGATGAGGACAATAGTCCGAATAATGTAAATAGTATATTAGGTTGGTGCAAAAATAATGACGCAATAATGTCGTTTTTTGACGTTAAAAAATACGTCAAAAAACGACATTATTACGTTATTATTTTTGCACCAACCTAATACATGCGTCCCTATTCAAATTAGACATATTTTCCTGTTCACTAAATGATTCGTACTAACAAAGAATAAAATAAATTCAGTCATTTCTTTCTCTGTCATTGATTTAACTATATTTATTAATAAAGTTGTTTCAATTTAACCTTTTTATTTTTTGTGGAAGGGGGATTCTGTCCATTTAATGTCTTGGTAGATGTTACGTTGCCACATACATATTGCAAATTAATTTATTTGAAATAATTAAAGTCGTTTGATTTTTGAAATGTGTTCTCACCTCTCGACCTCGACTAGTCATTGAGTTATTGGTGCTGATTGTGGCCACATTTAATTCGACGTTCTTCTAATGAATAATGGGATTATTTTACAAGCTAAAAGAAAAGAAAAGAGACGAAAGTAAAAAGAAAATGGAACGAAAACCATATTTGAATTAATTTTTCGCCAGCTCACTTTAAAAAAAAAAAAAAATTCCTTTTTGTTTCTTTTTGCAATTTTTCGTTCCGTCTGTGCGGGTTTGTTTTTTTTTTTTTCTTTTGTGTTTCTGCTTTTTTATGGCGCCCTTTAGCACATAATTCAAATTGAAAAAAGAAAAAAAAAAGCTTATTTGAACTTTGTGTAATGTCGTCTTAAATAATGTCGAGGTCAGACAATTACAAAGATTCTAAGGAGATGCGAATAATCGTGGAATGCCTGAAAGAAAAGCGTTCCACAATAAAGAAAATAGAGAATGGAGAAGCTAGATCGTACACTGATAAAAGAAAGAGTGAGAGAGAAGAGAGAAGAGAGATTAACGTATAGGACCTATAAATAACGTTCGATATAAATTCAGTTTCAAGAAGGATTATTACAGATATATTACGGCAAAACAGAAAAGGTGGTTTGAGAATGGCCCGATAGAAATCGCGCATATTAAGGACAGTATATATACTAGATATTTTCTCTAAACATCTACCATTCGCCCTTGCTTAAACTCTTGCTGCCAGATGTTATCCAGTGTTCCTACTATTTATCTAGAGCTCCTAAATAAAATCAAAAGAAGAATCAGTGATACTATCAGTTTTGATCTGGCTGCTCGGCTTCAGTCACTTTCCCATTGTCATTTCTATAAAAGATTTCATGGTAATTTTTCGGATGAGCTCTTTACTTTGAATTGTCCATATGGAGACTAGTTAGGACTTTCATAGAGACAATGAGGTATTATGATTGATGTAGTAAGGAAGGTAAGTAAGAATACGTTGTTTTGGTGTCAGGATTATGTGTTGGGCTCAGCTGAGCGAGAGACCAACAAAAATCCTTGTAACGGCAAACATGAACTGAAGGCAATAATTATGGCAGCATTTACCAACTTAAAAAGGAGACCGCCCAGAAGAGTTACAGGAGATTCCGAAGTCGTTTGGGAGCCATGATCGAAGGCAACTATGATTTTATTGAAGAAATTTAATCTAATAATTCAAGTTATTTTTATATAATTGTGCTAAATACATCTGTTAAAATGAGATGTCAGTGTTATTTTTATTTTGTGTCATTTAGACGACAATTCATCCATCGCACCGTGTAAGTATTAATAGTTTTTACTTGAATCTAGAGGTAAATTTTAAAACTTTACATTTGAGTCTACGTAGACCGTTGCTTATTCTTAAATATATAGTCTAAATAACAGTTATTTAAAATGGAATCGATGGTTAAGTATTTGTTGCTTAGTTAACTGCATATCTGTTTCTTAGTTGGCTCTCATTTTTCTGTAGAGCTTTGCAAATTTTATTTTATAAAATTTGTCGGATATTCAGACTGGGAGGTAAAAATAAGTAAATATACTGTTTATTAAATAAACAGATTGCCTACACAAATACTAGGATCTGTTAAGAATAACGTTAATGTGATATTTACTTATGTGTATACATAAATATTGGTAATACCTACATGTAAATATTGATCATTTGTGTGGCACCATTTAACGAGACAGAAAGGGAAAGGAAAGAAAAGAAGGAAAGGAGAGGCTAAGAACCGAATCGTGAGTGATAAGCAAGAACACACACACAGCTAAGAGACAATGGATAAAAGGATATTTTGATAAGTAACAAATGGCGAAAGAGTGTCATTACAATGACAGGGAAATTCTGAGTAAAAAGAAAGGGAAAGAAGGAAAGAATCAGATATGTTTTGGCATCGGCTGTGTTATCTAAGGATATGAAAACAAACTATTGGTACGGGAAGACATCTTATTATCAACTACAGACCGGCTGGCCAGAGAAAGAGAAAGAAAAATTCAAATGAAAATGTTATTTCGTTAAGTGACGAAAAACAGACAACTGAAAGGACTTGGTCAGATATGAAAAATTAAAAACCACCCACGTGCATCCTTGGCCTGCGATAATAAAATTTTGTTATCAGGAATTTGTGCCGAAAGAAAATGAATGTGTTTTTTTTTCTTTCTTCGAGGCGACAGACCGACTGGAACTTTGGAGATGTTTTTTTTTTTGAGACCGTGTCAAGAAGACCACACATTCTGATAATTAGCGATAAAATACCTGACGTAAACCACGTGTAGAACAAGAGTTATGACCGCCATCGTCATATTGTCCCGTTCGCGGCTGGAGAAATGATAAAGCATTAAGGGGAAGAAAAGGGAAGAGATAATTTTTTTTTTAAGCAAGATATTTTTTTTCTTCCTGAAACAAAGCTGCAGATTCGTCCACGCCCGACTAAGACATCATTGGTCGAGTAGTGATCACGTGATGCACGAGGTAGGCTGTTGCCGCCCATCTGGAGGATTAGTAAGAGAGGTTGCCACGAAGATGTGGGGAGGGCAGTTCACGCCCCTCTGAAGTATGATGAGAAGGTGGGAGTGAGGAAAGGTTAAAAAAATGGAAAAAGGTGGAAATTCCTAACCAGAGAGGTGGATATGTATTTAGAATTATCGAGGAACCCCCCGGCGCCGACAAACTCACCCCGGTTTTGGTCGGTGCCCATATAAACGAAGCCACAACGAGCAGAAATGAGTCGAGACCCAGCAGTTCCCAGAGTCAGTCTCCGGTTGAGGCAATCCTCGCAGATAGCTGACCAGGATTCACGCACATTTTCCGGACCCATCTCTTCAAACCAAGAACAATTATTTTGAAGAGCGACTTAGATCCAGATCACCGAAATAAGTTTTTCTTTTGACTTTCGTCCAAAGACCCACCGAAACACCAATTTCTTAGAGAGCAGACGACTTGAAGTGTTAAAACTTGCCTAGCGGAAAGCGACGTGTCACAATCCATAGAACGGGTCGGGAGATAGATGCAGTCCTATGTATCGAACAACTAGACATAAAGTTTGTTACCTTTTTCTTTGATACTTTGAACTTTTGAGTTTTCATTTTGTTGCCTTTTATGCGCATTTTTGTGGTATCACCCGCGTTGGACTCGGTTTGCAGTACGGCCCCGATGACTGATTGATTTCCTCTGCCTAGATCAAATCACAACGTGGATAGGAAGACTGGGAATCAAAGTAGGAGGTCACAGTTGGTGCCGTGGTAGACTGGGATAGAACGACACGGTTGGCGCTGCGACCAGGGGACGACGTCACATTTGTAACTGGTCCATTTTGGAAGTATTGCTAACTCGTTTGAATAAGTATAGTCACCGTATTCTCGGCATTGGAAAAAAAAGAGTATTTCTTCTTTGCCTGAGCCAAAATGGCGTTACTCCTGTGCATCAGTCATTCTTTCTTTGAAAGTTAAGGAATGTTCCTCAGAAAACCCGAAAGATAAAGCGGTTCTAATATTGGTATTCACCAGAGGGAAGGAAGGTGGATTGCAGCTCAGATTGCCGAGTTCGATTTCCAGTCGGATCCATTACGTACATTTACGTGCTAATACCCTTGAGAAAGGTATGAATCCTCTGTTTCTCTCCCACCCTCAGCTATGGGTAAATATCAGAACAGACTATGTACTGTAATCTTGTGTGACAACCGGTCTAGGAGAAGGAAAAATGAATTCAAAACCGGCCTGGAGAGAGTTGGGCTTCGTCCAAACACTTCTACTGTGGCTGCAATACACATGGTCTTCCTACGACACTGTGGGTCACGGGATGAAAAAAATTACCGAAACACCCAAGTCAAAACAGGATTTGACAAAGGTCGAAGTTTGAAGTGGGATTAACGGTCATACAGTGGAAACATTTCCAAGCCTTCTCGGCAGCTCTACTTCAACTTTAGGGGACGCCACATACGCCGGAAAATCAACCCAGCCGCCAAGAACCTGGGAAGTGATTTTCTAAGCGCAGCTGAATAGCTTAGATGCAGCCACAAAGCCGAAAGTGTGGAGTACCTATTAGGTTTCAAACTGCCTACTCAGTCGTAATATATTTGACGCGACAAGCTTGCTAAGCATTACACCACGTGGAAGTGCCTCGAAACGATTATAGTGATTTTCTAAGCCCAGCTTAGATGTGGCAAAAGGCCTAAAATATGGAGCACCCAGGGAGGATGGAACTCACTACTCAATCGTAACTGATCTAGCAAGACATGTTTTCTAACTATTACACTACGTCGAAGTGCCCCGAAACGATTATATGCTGATAAAACGAAAGCCGAACAAATTTATTCAAATCGATATATACGTCTGTTCAGAAAGGCACTAAATGAATTTCGAAAAAGAAAAAGTGATAGAAAAAAATGATTATGGATGCAATATGACGTGCCGAAAGAAGTGAATAAGTAATAGAAATAAATACAAAGCAAACGGGAAGAAAAAAATACAATTCAATATTTGAAGAATTAAAACGAATAAACCAAATAATAAACTTTATCAAATCGGTGTGAAATATGGCGAAAACATGGCGGCAGACCAAAAGCCGACCATTACTTTATCGATATTTTAATTTATCATTGAGCATAGCTCATAAATCATGGTGACAATTTAATACCTCTGGAAATATTTAATTTAATCAACACACACGCATATATATATATATATATATATATATATATATATATATATATATATATATATTGCTAGTGGCATATTAATATATAATTACAAGACTAAATTAGTTTGTGAGGACAAGTAACTTTCAAGTAACAATTTTATTACTTGTATAGGGAAAGTTAATAATTACATATTGATATTAAGAATATTGATGAATGTTTTGTTCTTTTGTAATGCTGTCGATTTTTTTTTATATTGATGCGTAATTGATATTAAGTTAATTTCCTTCCTTCATTTTTAGAGAGTTGTTTACTTTGTCAGTAGACAAAATGACTAACTTGTCGGGCGCCAGATTGTCACTTTCCTATCTAATGAAAGATCCTCGCGCAATATTTCTCAATTAAAATGGAAGTATACTTATTCATTAGAGAACAAAATCGAGCGATTTTATTAACAACAAACAGAAATAAATTAAAACCGACGGGAAGGATTATTTCGCCAAACATTTATTTATTATGGGAGACTTAGATGCGGCACAAGGCCGAAAGTAAAGAGGACCTAATAAGGATCGTACTCATAACTGATATGGCGAGGTAAGCCTACTAACTATTATACCACGTCGATGTGCCCGAAATATAGTCCGAGCATATATGTGGCACAAATCCAAAGGTATGGAGAAACCAGTGAGGACCGAACACGCTACTCAATCGTAATTGATCTGGCGAAACAAGCTTGCTAACCATCACAGTATGATGAATTTCGCAAAATAAAGGGATTTTCTACGCGTAGCTTATATATGGTACAAGGACGAAAGTATAGAGAACCGAGTGAGTATCAAACTCACTATTCAGTTGTAATCTTGCTAACCATTACACCACGTCGATGTGTCCTCATTTTTACCTCTCAGTCTGTAAAGGAAAGAGGTTATGATGGTTCCAACGAGACAGTGTGTATATTAAAAAGAAGAGAGAACCGCAAATGGTTTACTGTAATATTAGGATGTCCCAAAAGTTCGTAAACACTTGCGAAAAATTGAATTTTTATGCAACACAATGCAGCACAATCGAGACAGGCAATGGGTTCAGAAAGGGCAAGAGACACCGTCGGTTCCAAAACAAGATCGATTCGGCAAGAAAGTCATGTTGTGCGTTTGGTTCAACTTTGAAGAAATCGTGCATTTTGAGTTGGTTCCGAATGGTCGTGCCATCAGTGCCGAACTTTACTGTCAGTAACTGGACGGGTCTACGAAAAGTTGAAGCAAAAGTACCCGGCTCTGATCAACCGAAAGCGCGCTTTGATGCAGCAGGACAATGCCAAGCCATACACCGCCAGGAAGGCCAAAGACAAGTTTGAAGAGCTAGACGGCGTTAAGGTTCTGCCACATCCAGTCTACAGTCCTGACTGTGCTCCATCAGATTACGGCCTTTTCCGCTCAATGCAACACTTTCTGAATGGCCGCCGATTCCACTCGTTTGATGAAGTCGAGGAAGCGTGTCAAGAATTCTTTGATTCGAAGCCGGCTGAATGGTACTTTCACCAGATCCGAAAGCTTGCAGATCGATGGCAGAAAGTCTTGGAAAACGATGGTCTTTATTTTGAGGAATAATTTTTGTTGTTTTTGTTATTACTTGGCGAGTAAAATTTTAATTTTTTGCAAGTGTTTACGAACTTTTCTTTTGGGACAACCTAATATAATAGCTATATATATATATATATATATATATATATATATATATATATATAGGTAGGTCTGCTCTACGGTTGTATTGAGCTCTTTTAGTTAGTCGTTTACTCATGTCGGTTTTTTTTCTTTGGGCTTTAAACCTGTATCTGTGCGATTTTTTTCTAGCTCTTTCTTTTTTTAAAAAAATTGAAGGTTTTTCGAAACGAGTATATTTACCTATATATATATATATATATAAAATGTCTTAAAATAATTGTCGAATTTTGTCCATTGCATAATGTGTGACGTCATTTGTTTATATTTGATACGCCATGAGCAAACATGAATGTACGTGAGAGATTCATGGATGCTTGAAGTTTAAATACAGTAAATTCGAACTTACTAACCGTATGCTCCTTCGTGGCCAAATCGGTAAATGACGGTTCTGCATACAATACGGGTTCGAATGCTGTCAGAGGACGAATATTTTTTGTAAAAATTTCTCGAACTTTCAGGCCGGTAAATGTTGTTTAATACTGTTTATTATAAACAAAGCATTTACATTTGTATCCATAAAAAGAATCTGAAACATAAAAATATCTCTCTATATATATTATAATAAAAAGAAAGAAGATATATAATCCGGTGTTCTTATTGATATTTTTTATTTTTACAAAACATTGCTCAATACAAATTTAAGGAGCATAAATATCATAAATTAACTGATTCAAAATATGGTTTATTCGCTACACAGTAATAACCATGTTTCAAAAACCGAAGCTAAAATCTTCAAATTTAAGATGAAACATAACTAATGCTTTTAATTTAATTATATTTAAATATGAAGTTTTTAGATTCGGTCTTTGAAAGATGGTTATTATAGTGTACCGAAGAAACCATATTTTAAATGAGTTAATTTATAATATATATATATATATATATATATATATATATATATATATATATATATATATATATATATGTATATATATATATATATATATTAGTAAAGACAGATGTTTTTATGCTATTGTGGGAAGACTGTGTGGCGTCACTCGCCTAATTAAGCTTTCAAAATGAACTATTTTTTTTAAAAGCCGTGAATTTGAATAGCTACTCTTATAATGGTCAAATGCCAAATGCATCACAAATTATTTGGAAAAATGGCGCTGCAAAATTTTCCGAGTAAAAATGATTACCTGGTTTGAAACAGCTCGTTTTTTTTTGTTTTTTTTTTACGTATTTATTGATCCTGGTTAAATGTTTGCGGAAAGGAGAGAGGGAAGATTGTGTTGCGCTGGACCGCTAATTGGGAAAGAATTGACATTTTTGAAAACAGGACTTGTGTGACATCAGAACCCGATCCAGAGTCTTATCCCGGTCACGGCGCCAACTGCGACGTCGGTCACTCCCGTTCGTTCGTTTGGGTGAGTGTCGCTCCAAACGTGATGTCCGCCTGTCTGCGTCAGTCGTGCTATCCCGTCCTGTGACGACCAACTGGCTTGGTATTGGTCGCGGCACCCAAGTGTAACGTTGCAACCTTTTGGCGATTCGGATGGGAATCGGGTTAGATCCGATAACAGCCTCGTTCCCAACTCGCCTCCAACGCCTGGTTACAGAAGTAACTACTTTGATTCCCAGTCTGCCTACCCACGTTGTGAATTGATCTAGGCAGAGGAAATCAGTCAGTCGTCGGGGCCGTAATACAAGCTGAGTTCGAATGAGGGTGGTATCACACAAATAGATGTGAGAGGAAATAAAATAACAACTCGAAAAGTTCAGGTTATTAAAAAAAAGGATAACAATACTTTATATCTGTTGCTGGATACAGGGTCACGTCTATCTCCCAACTCGTTATGTGGATTCGTGACACGTTGTTTTTTGTTTTTTTTTTGTTGTTTTTTTTTGTTACGCGAGTCTTAACATCTAAGCTGTCTGTCCTTTAAGAAACTGGTTCTTAGTTTGTCTTCAGGCGAAATTCATAAAACTTATTTTGGTGATGTGAGTCTAAGTCGTTCTTCAAAAAATAAATTGTTCTTGGTTAGAAGATGAGTGCGGAATTTGCGCGAATCTTGTTCAGCTCTTCGCGGTGGGTCTTCAGAGCTCTCAACTGGAACTCGGTCTCGAACTAACTGCAACTAACTCTCTCTCGAACTCTCCTTTTCGCTCGCTGCGACTTTGCTTATATGGACGCCGACCCAAACCGGGGTGGTCTCGTTGCGGTTTGAGGTTCGTTGATAATTCTAAATCCATAGTCCACTTCTTTATTTTCAGTCAGGAATTTTCAACTCCTTTCCATTTTTGGAAGTTTTCTCTTACCTCCACCTTCTCTTATTCTCATATGGATATCTCACCATACTTCAGAGGGGCGTCAACGGTTTTCCCACTTCCTCGCAGCAACTTCTCATACCTACCTCTCAATGGGCGGCGGCGGGCTCCCCCCTTGCGTCACATGATCACCTCCGCCTGGCTCTCGTTAACATTCAGCCAATGGCGTTCAACAGTGTGGGCGTGACCAGACTAGCCTTGTTCTTAAAAAAATATATATTTTGCTCAAAGAAAAACAATTATCTTTTTCTTTTTCTTTTCTTTCTTTTGTTTCTCTCTTCTTCTCTGGCCGCCTAGAGGACAATACGACCCGTAGAGTGATAATCTCAATTCTTATCCTAACGTCACGGCATAGGGAATTCTTCAATCAGATTTTCGCCAGAACCAAGAGGCTAGTCAACCAGACACACTCATTCTTCGGCACCAACGAAATATTGTTTCGCTGTCATATTCAAATTCCAACACAGCCCAGATGTGTTTTCTCTCAGTGACACCTCCCATCGACAAAGACCCAACCTAGAGTTGGCTCTCTTTGTTTGTGGTCAACAGATGACCTATTAAATTGTTTGCCACCATGACACAGTTAATTCTTTATCTATTTAAAACTCTGTATCCGCCTGGTGTTTGTCAATTAGCTTTATGTCAATGGCCATAAGAATTTTCACCATTCTTCATTTATCAAAATAACATCGCCAAATGTCTCTGTTGTGGGTGGCCTCACTTTATCATATAAGTTAAGTCTCGCCTCTCTTTTCCTTTCTTTTATTTCTCTTTTTCTTTTTCCTCTTTTTCCTTCTTTTTGCGCCCCTAAATGGTGTCACACTTGTTTGTATATTTGTCTAATGTAGATATTTACTGATTTTTGTTCATTAAGGCCTAAATCAAAATGTTGCGGCGAAAATCTAAATGAAAAGAATGTGCAGCGTCAGTCTTCATTGATTATTTATGACCAGTAGATAAGTACGCTATGATTCAAAACAACGAAGAAAATTTTAATATGCTAAGATAGGCCTCTAATTTTACAAGAATTAAAACTGTCTGATTTAATAATTAGCTTTACTAGTTTGGGCTTTTACATCAGCTCAAACGCAGATAGCCCCATTACTCCGTACCTCATCAACGTCACTCGAGGTCATAGTCTCCACAACGCCCCCACGCACTTAATTATAAATTCCCTAATAATATCCATGGCTATATAATATATGTTTTTCCAGGAAAACATACAGCTTTTGAATTAAGAATTGTTCCCCTTCTCGGCTGGTTACCAATTACGGCTGGAGAATGCAGAATATTCTGGTAGCCAGTTATTGCCATTCTGCGACGCGCAACTTACATGTGAGCCGATAGGTCTTCTGAATGGCAGGCGTAATTTCATTAGAAAAATAACGTTAATCAATATATTGTTTCCTTTCGTTTTCACTTGTTCACTCACACAATCTCTCATATATATACTGACCACATGCGTAAGCAATGATTCATGCGTAAGCAATGATTCAGAACAATATTTTGCTCGAATTTTGCACCGTTTTGTTGAAGGTAAGATTGTCAGCATTTTAAAGCATTGGCGATTTTCACTAAGGAAGATCATAGATGGAAACACTTTTTATTCCAGAAAGAGGAAACGTCAATGATAATTACTTTTCTCTAGAGAATAAATATACTTCTCTTACAAATATTTTTTATACCCAAAAGAATAAATATAAAAAAATAACCTACGGTATTGTATCTGTTAATCAATTTGACATCAGTGATAATATTATGCTTCAGATTTTGTTTTCAATTATAAAATGCATCTTTTCTCCAAAGAAGAACTGCAGATTTTTCCCATTTCTAAGAAGATGCTTATGCGCATGCTCTTTAGTTAGGAAAATGGCTGCGGTATTTGTAATAAAAAATTACTTTAATTGTTTTTTTTTAAATGCTATGGCCCGATTTATGACGTACTGTACCTCAATCGGCCCACTTTTCGAAGAAGGTTGCCAATGTATGTTTTGACCATAATCGGTAGAAAAGCGATGAGTTCATAAATATTCTAAGATAATTGGTATGCATTAGAATATATCGAACACGACCGGAAAACCAGATCACTGTAGCTATGACGCTAATATTAACACGTTTCTAGGGCAGGTCACACCCTGACGGTATATTTTATACCATTTTAAATATTACTCACGAAGTACTACAGGAAAAAAAATGCAAATCATGTAAAGAGTACGGAATTAAACATTTCATGGCAGTAAATCCGCGATATCACAGGTAAGATTTTGTCCATTTTAGTTAAGAAATATTCGACAGGATATGATGAGAGAGAAAGATTAAAACCTGACGTCATACAAGTTGCTCGTTATACCCAAGGACAAAGCAAAGAACTTCAAATGAAAGAAATAAATTAACGTAATATCAATTTCATTTCCTAACATTAATAAAATCAGTTCTCACCAGATTCCATTTCCTTTATTATTTGTGAAATGCTGTGCATTCGTAGAATATGTAATGAAGCTATTTCCGGTTGTGTTTCCTATGCTTTTCCTTCTCTTAAACTGATTACTATCAAAAACTTTAGAGATTAGCTTGCTCTGTTATTTAACCCTCGCTTAGGGCGAGAAAGGAGTTCATGAATTTCTCAAGGTCATTTAAGCAAAAGTGAACAAAGGTGGTTACGTCACAATTGGAATTTAGCACGAAAAATCATGCACCGCATAAAGAACCATGCCTCACATGAAGAACTATGCACCACATGAAGGATCATACACCACACGAAGAACCTTGCATCACATGAAGAACCACGCACTGCATGAAGAACCATGCCCCACATGAAGAACCATGCACCACATGAAGAACCATGCCCCACATGAAGGACCATGCACTACATGAAGAGCCATCCACCACAAGAAGGATCATGCAACAGACGAAAGACTATGCACCACACGAAGAACCATGCCTCACATGAAGAACCATGTGCCGCATGAAGGATAAGGCACCATATGAAGGACCTTATAGCACACAAAAACCATGCACCACATGAAAGACCATGCACCACACGAAATATCATGCACCGCAGGAAGGACCATACACAACAGGAAGGAATATGCGCCATACGAAGAACCATGCCTCACATAAAGAAACATGCACCACATAAAGAACCATCCACCACATGAAGGACTATGCAACACATGAAGAACCATGCCTCACATGAAGAACCTTGCACCACATGAAGGATCATGCACGATATGAAGGACAATGCATCACACAAAGAACCATACACCGCTTCAATGACCATGCACCACACAAAAACCATGCACCACATGAAGGACCATGCACCACACGAAGTACCATGCACCACATGAAGGACCATACACCACACGAAGAACCATGCATCGCCTGAAGGACCATGCCCCATATGCAGGTTCATGCACCACACGAAGAACCATGCCTCACATGAAAAACCATGCACCACATGAAGGATCATGCACCATATGAAGAACAATGTACCACATGAACGAGCACGTGCATGTACCTAGCAAACTTACAAACTACAAACGTGTATATTGTGCATCATGTTTCATCAGTTTTGTCATGCAGATTATATTGTCCGTTTTAGAGTAAGTTCCAACCGGAAGTCTACCAAAATCAGTTCGTACTTAGATAATCAATAATGCTCATTTGCTATGAATTTTTACATTGATTGTTATATTCCGTGCTAATACCAATATATTCTTGAAAAACAAGTGGATAAAATAAGTAATGTTTTATTGTACAAAAACAGTACAATAAAAATAAAGATAATTGTTATGTACAAGCTCGCCGTAAGTCAATCCGGTAGTGAGTGCAACTATTGGAAAATCGGTAGCACTCGCGTAAGCTTGAGTCGTACTCAACACATCCCAACTAGTAATATTTACCAACCTGTCGACGGGGTAGGATATGGCACAAGGCCGAATTTAATGTGGGGCAATCCGAGCCAGTAGAATCAGTCAAAAATTCCCTCTAAACCCCGTATAAACGAGTTCGAGTCTGTCTATCTCCCTGAATGTGTCTCTGCTCTTCGGCATAGTTTCGTCCGGGTTCTTTTCTAGTCGAAGTCAGATAGTTCGACAACAGCTACGAGCTGCATAACAGATCCCAGCTAGCCAATATTTACTAGCCACTCCACACACACCAGTTAGATGTGACACAAGGCCCAGTTTAACGTGGGTCATCCGAACACGTAGGCTCAGCCAACAATTTCCTGTAGAACGGGTTTGGGTGTGTCTAAACCCCCGAACGAGACTGCTCTGGCATAGCCTCGTCCGGGTTTCTTTTTGACCAAAAGCAGAGAGTTCGACAGCACAACTGGAATAGATTGCTGTTAGTCAATATTTACTAACCCCCGCCCACACAAGGGTAGATGTGGCACAAGCCCGAGTGCCACCAGAGAGTTTGACAGCACGGCTGGAACAGATACCAGCTAGTGTATTTACTAATGTACCCAAGCGATCAGATGTGAGGCATTCGATCCTATATGCTCAGCGAAAAATTCCCGTAGAACCCATGTAAAACGGGGTCGGGTAGCTGTTTCCGAGACGAGACTCTGCCCTTAGGCATAGCCTCGTCTGGGGTCCTCTCTGCTCGGAGGCAGAGAGTTTGACCAGCACAGCTGGAAAATATTCCAGCTAGTGTATCGAGCAACTTCCCCACGCAGTGACATATCGCACAAGGCCGAATTTAATGCGGGGTTCCCGAGCATGTAAGCTCGGCCAAATAATCCGCATAGACCCCTCATAAACGGGATCGTGTCTGTCTCCCTCCCCGAACGAGACTCTGCCCTTCGGCATAGCCACGTCCAGTAGAAAGTTCGACCTTACAGCAGAAAAAAATTTCAGCTGGTCGGTATTTACTAGCCCCCACCCACGAGGGTAGATGTGGCACAAGGCCGAGTTAAACGTGGGGTATCGGAACCCTTAGGCTCGGCCAAAATATCCCCGTAGAACCCGCATAAAGGGGATCAGGTCGGTCTACCTCTCCGAACGAGACTCTGCCCTTTTGGTATAGCCTTGTTCGGATTCCTCTCTGCTCAGAGGTTGAGAGTTCGACCTAGAAGCCGAAAAAGATTTCGTCTAGTCTATGTAACCCGTTGACTTACAGATACTTATAAGTAATTACTACCTGTGGTGTAGTCACACATGGGGATGAAAAGTTATTCCATTACATCAGAATACATACAAGACATTGACTTCTTGCTGCCTCTTTTAATATTCAAACTTTCACCAGCGTTATGGCTCCGTTTGTTAAGCCCTCATTGAGACTTAAAGTCAGTCCAGACCCCTAAGGGAAACTCGTAGATACGATCCATCACTAAAGATGCTAGGAAAATGGTCGGTTCTCTGTAAGCACCCAACTCCACATGCAATCCCCTACCTTTATGTTATATAAGAATAAAGTGTTGCTGCCGACACTGGAGTTTGAACACAGATCACTAGAGAGCAAACACATACGATTCCATTTTGAATAAGTAGATGGTGATGGTAAAGGAAATATATATATGGGAATTAGTGTGGCGTGTAAAATTACTATTCGGATCGCTTTCCGGTGGTTACTATTCGAGCGAGTATTATCGATCAAGTACTATTAGTGCGAGTGTTAATCGAAGGCGTCTGACACCAGTATTGTTCAACAGCGTTACTATAGTTGTATTAGGTTGGTGCAAAAATAATGACGTAATAATGTTGTTTTTTGATGTTAAAAAATACATCAAAAAACGACAGTATTACGTCATTATTTTTGCACCAACCTAATATCTGCGATTACAAAGTCTCTACTACAACAAGCATTACGAAAGTGACAACGAGTATTCGTTGACATTACAAAAGTGGATCACCATTTCTATTCTATCCTCTGTTATTATACGGATCACTCTACACCTTCCTCTATCTCTATACTATTCACTAAACTACTTCTCTATACTGATCACTATACGAATTACTATTCGGATCACTATTCGGTAGTTACTATTGAGCAAGTACTATTATTGCGAGTGATATTCGAAGGTGTCTGACACCAGTATTGTTCAACGGCGTTACTATAGTTGTATCTGCGATTACAAAGTCTCTACTACAACGAGCATTACGAAAGGGATAACGAGTATTCGTTGACATTACAAAAGTGTCAACGAGTGATCGTTGACATCACAAAAATTTACAAAAGCCAGATCACGCTGAAAAAAGAGTATTACTGCCATATATGTCCGGGAGCTGGAAAGTCTTCACTTTCCAGACTTGATAAAATCTAAAAGCGTCTACGCATCCTTGTGGATGATGAATTATTTTCCACCCTGAAAGCCAAGTCCCTCGCTTCTCTCTCGCTATTTCCATGGAAAGTTTTCAGATGGACTCGACCTCTTAATTCCACCATTCCTAATCTTCTAGGGTAAAACCTGTCATACCACGCACATTGTATAGAACCACCCCTGTTCCTTTCATATTCCTTTTGGTGAGATGTAAATTTTAACTCGAGAAGATTCTTTCCACGATCGACTGTCATGGTGAACCGATTCCCAAGAGGTTGTTTTCCCAATCGCTATAATTTTAACCTGTTCAAGTCTAGTGTTAACCGTTATTTTCCAAACATAAGCCATTCCTCTTAGTCAAAATCCCTCTACATCGAGTGACAATAAGGCCCTTGTACAGGGGGAACATCATTAAAAAATAAACAGATACAATAAAATTCACTTCCTGCTACCTTATCATCATATCACACATCACCACCTATAAAACTCTACCTTGAGTGGCTCACCAACTTTGCATTACGTGAAATTTAGAAAAAAGTGAAAATTACAAAAAAGAAGAGAAGTTTACTTGACATATCCTAAAATATGACGTAGTAACATCACCATCATCACCATCATCATCATCATCCGTCCTATGACCTGGTGTCGTCTTAGGGTCTATACTAAACTACGAAAGTTCCTCCACAAGTCTATTTTGTGAGCCGGAGAGGTAATCATTTATCCAGAGTATTGCAGACAATTTATCATTTAGTAATCATTTATCCAGAGTATTGCAGACAAGTAGATATACCTCAGGCCATCCGTCTCCAGCTCAAAAACAATAGATCTCCTCCAGTTTGAAGATTCGGGCACATAACAGAAGATCTCCTCCAGTTTGAAGATTCGGACACATAACAGTTAATTACATCCGTCGAACCCTCCTTTTGGCTAAATAACTATTGACTCCACTAGAATCTACATCTTGCCACCGTCAACCCCAAGAAAATCTGGTGGGGGAATTGGAATTTTCGTCAATAACCTAAGCATGCGGGATGTTATACTGGTTTACATAGGGCCAATCTCAGATATGTGTAAATAGGAGGCAAGACTGGGTCCTATAGCTTTGGGTGGCAACCAGAAAGAAAACTTTGAATTCTAACCAGCCTTGGGTTGTCTTGCTCAGGAATCACCACCGCTGCTACAGTGCGTGTGGTACCCCTACGACTCTAATGGCCACGGGACTCGTGATCGTGTGATCGACCTAGGGCCATGAGCACTTGTAGAGTGACCTGACATATCAGATGTCACGCAGTATGATAAATGATGCAGTGTGCACAGGAAAAAGTCTAAAGGACAAAAAAGGTGAAAGACATTCGTCCAACTTCTCTATCCCTTGATCAAATCGAAGAGTGAAACTCGGAAAACAAAAATAAAAGAAGTTATCTATAGATCTATGTGTCGGATATTGCTGTCTCAATATCAGTCTGGCGTATAATGTGTTTCGCCTAATCAGACAATGAAGCTCGAATTTCTGTTGAAGCGTTAAGTCCCGTACTGGCGAGGTCGTAATCTCATTACTTCATTGAATCGTGTTATCTCGGAGAATCAAAGGCCTACCAGTCATGAAAGGAATTGACAGGTTGATTTAATTAGTCAATGTCGCAAATTGAATTGAAAGCAGATTGCGGATGATAAAAAAAACAAGGTGCGAGAGATAAATTCTCAGATAGATAGATAGACAGGCGGACGGGTGGACAGACGGGTTAGCACTGAGATATGGCAGAGTTAAAAAGAGACAGAGAGAGAACGACAATTACAAAAAAAAAATCATAAATTTTTAATGTTGGTAATTAATTAAATACATATGAACGCTAAGTGATATATACATCGGGCTATAGAATACGGTACACCCCTAATAAATATATATATATATATATATATATATATATATATATATATATATATATATATATATATATATATATTTATATATATATACATATATATACACACACACACACACACATATATATATATATATATATTTTATATATATACATATATATATATATATACACACACACACGCACACATATATATATATATATATATATATATATATATATATATATTTTTATATATATACATATATATATATACACACACACACACACACACACACACACACACATATATATATATATATATATATATATATATATATATATATATATATATATATATATATATATATATTATAATTATTTTTTAAGAAATATGAATTCTTACCCTACATCTAAAAATATGATTCCTTCGCAGGTGAAGGAATCATATTTTTTTAAACATAATTATAATTTAAGCTCTACTTCTGTGTGGACCACTGTTTTTTTAAAGTAAAAACAAAAATACTAAACAACTCCGGATTATTTACCTAACATGTTCTTTCCTATTTCCCTATATATATATATATATATATATATATATATATATATATATATATATATATATATATATATATATATATATATGCAGATATGTAGGGAAATATATTTATATATATATATATATATTATATATCTCTGTGTGTGTGTTTGTATATTATGGAGGTTTTCTGTTATTCTTACATATTGCCGTTTGTCAGCGAAACTTTCTATACAAAAGACCTGGCACACAGTATTAATCTCACTTTATTTAACATCGGAAATAATATGATACTAAAGTTTTTTTTGTATTTTTTTTAATATAGGTTGTGATAGACGCCTTAATATCGTTCGATCCTGTGAATTTATTGATGTATTATTATATTTTATACCACCGATGAGAAATTAAAACTTGGCTACTTATTTTAGTGCAGTTTTTTTACTTAAAATTTTTACCACGTGACGTAAACAAAAGTCAGTGCATCGTTTAAACAAATTAGTGGTAATTAATTAGCGGTTACGGTGTCTTTTTATAGCGATCAGTCACTTATGTTACTGTAAAGTAAGTCTGTTTCTACATTTATATCAAGTAGCGAAGTAATTGTTCTAAGGAACGCGATTGATCGAAATAAGTGTTGTGGTACAAAATGATGTATTATCGTATATTATGAAGATATTGGGTTTCATTATTATTATTATTATTATTATTATTATTATTATTATTATTATTATTATGATTCCTTTGATTTCTGGTGTGTAATCATTTCTGTCCGGGTTTCGCCCAGAGACCTGAGGTTAGAAATGTCATCATGACATTTTCTACTGCGCAATTAAAAAAAAGAAACATATTTTACATAGATAAAGCTCTTCTTAATGTGTGGGCTGTACCCGTAAGAACAATGTTTTGTATTTATTTAGGCATGGGATAACAGGATTCCCTTCAATAAGTCTATTGGAAACTTTTCCAACAAATCCGTGGGCTCCAACTACAACAGGACTTATGTATGTCCCCATGTACCACATTTTTGAGATTTCGATTTCAAGGTCCTTGTATTTTGATAGCTTTTTGAAGAGCTTCAAAGATACATTGCAGTCTGCAGGGACTCCCATATCAATAAGGAGTGACTTTTTTGTTTCCAATAACGATGTCTAGGCGATTAGATTTGACTGTTCTATCTGTGTTTTATTGTGAAGTCCCATAAAATTGTTAGAGATCCTGGCTCCGTAACCGGGTCTGGGTTGTGTTCATACAAATTTCTTTCAGTTTCCTTTCCGTAAAAATTGCAGATTTTCCAGGGTAGATATTGAGCCACTCTGTCATGCCGGGTTTTATATTCAATGGGTGCCAATAAAGTGCAACCTGATGTAAGATGATCAATTGTTTCTGGATATTTATCACAGAATTTGCATTTTGGGATAACACAATTTTTTAGTATGCGTGCTTGATAATTTCTAGTTAACAAGCATTAGTCCTGTGTAGCAAGGATAAAACCTTCGGTTTCAACTTTTAACCCTGCACTACATAGCCACTGATGGGTACGGGGTTTGTCTACATCACCTTGTTTGGTACGGGCAGAGTATTGACCATGAAGCGGTTTATTTTGCCATTGTTTCTGTATCTTGTCGGTTGAATTTGCTTTTACTTTCTTTTTTTAAGTATTTTGCAGCTTCAGTCGGTGTATTGTATTTTACTTGTATTTCTACAACCATTTGAAACTCCATTTTGAACTTGTTGGCCTCTCTTATTACAGAATAGAAATTGCCTAATATTTTCATGTTCTTTGATACATATCATCCAATCTTCTGTAGTTTCCAGCTATCTTTGAAGGCCATTTTTTTTTATTATTGTTTTTATTTCCTTTGATTTCTGGCGTTTAAACATTTCTTTCCGGGTTCCGCCCAGGGACCTAAGGTTAGAAATGGCATCATGACACTTTCCACTGACAAAAAAACAACAACAAAATACTGCATAGATAAAGCCCTTCGTAAAATGTGGGCTGTACTCGTGAGAACAATTTTTTGTATCTTTTTCAGGCATGGACTTCCAGGAATCCCTTCAATTAGTCTACTGGAATCTTTTCCAATCATTCCTATGATTCCAACTACAACAGGGATTGTTGATGTTCCCATGTGCCACATTTTTGAGATTTCTATTTCAAGGTCCTTGTATTTTGATCGCTTTTTGAATATCTTCAAAGATACATTGCAGTCTTCAGGTACTGCCATATTAATAAGGAGGCAGTTTTTTGTTTGTAGTCTCTAATGACAATGTCTGGGCGGTTGCCTTTGATTGTTCTGTCAGTGTGTATTGTGTAGTCCCGTAGAATTGTAACAGGTCCTATTATTATTATTATTATTATTATTATTATTATTATTATTATTACCCCGAGGACTATAAAAGGAATTAATGTAACGCTATTGAAGCGATGTTCGTCGGTACAGGCTTATGCATCATACCTAAGTACACCTTACACCTACCATTAACCAGATAGAGGCTGCAGAAGAAAGAGAAGTAACTGAGCGGAAAATTAAAATTAAATTAAATTCTTATGCACTTCAAACTCTCAACGGCATGATTTTTTTATAACGACTATAAGCCTGAATATTCGAATTAATATACATTTTTATGGTCTTCTTAACACACACATCGTACGGTCACCGAAGTTAAGCAACATCGAGACTGATCAGTACCTAGAACGCTGACCGCTTAGGAATACCAGGTGTTGTAAGCTTCGAGATGAGGTTGATGAAATGTATAACGGTTGGGAATTAGTAATTGGAGAGTCGAGTTCTAATTTTTGTTGGGTTCGTCATATCCATTTACGCACAAATACTTTTGGGGAAGGTAAGAATTAAGCTCTTCTCCTCCCAGCTATGGATTAATTATTATGACTTGTCTAGCTAAACCATTACTAACAGCAAAAAATGCTCCTACAATCTTAAAATACATTTTAGTCTATGATAACATGCAAACGTTTGATAAGCCGTAGAAAACGAATCAGTCAATGATGAACCACCTCCAAAGCAACCTATGGTATCAGGTATTGGTAGCGCTACACACAAACGGACGAAACCCATAAAAAAATTAACCGCCCTCCTTGAAACAACTAAAGCATCAAATGTTTAAAGTTCATATAACCGGGTTGAAAATATAAGCAGATGGAATATGACTAACAAACCCATGGCTAGTTTATATGTGAAATAGTGATAGTTCTTTCGGTAGCTGATACAAAATGTGGGACGTCAACCCTATATGCCGGTTTTTTTTTCAAGATACCAACGCCAGAAACGTTGTCTATGGTTGGGTATTGCGGATCTGGGGACAGAAATACTGGAGCGAACAGTGTGGAAAGGGATTGTCAATGGAGTTCCAATCAACCATAGCGAGGTCAAAGGATCATGATGTTGATATGTTAAATCCCTCTCTGCAAACGTCCCTGTTAAAAAAATGCATATATATATATATATATATATATATATATATATATATATATATATATATATATATATATATATATATATGCACACACACACACACACATACATATATATATGTATAAACGGCTGCAATATTTATGGTACCCGACAGTCCATTACGGGTTACAGTTTTTAATCCTCATGTAAAATGTCGAATTTTATTACATTCACTTACGGGCTAATAGTCTAGTGAAAGGTATGGATTAATTTCTTTTCATCCAGCTATGGGTAAATAGCAGGCCAGATTGAGCAACATAGCTTTGGTTGGAAAACAGTCTAGAAAAAAAAAAGATTTCAAACAACCCTGACGTAAGTTGAAAATACTGTTATGGCTGAAATATATGGGGTGCCCCTAGAAACTATAAGGGGTTATCGTTTTAAATACTCATGTAAAATGTCTATGAGAAAGTTTTAAGGAAAATTGAAACAAAATTGACACTTACTTTTAAAGAGGGTAAGTGAGAGAGAGAGAGAGAGAGTTGAGATATTTGGGACACACACAGAGGGAATTATTTTCCTGGCTTGTAGCAGAGATCATGCAAAATCTCATGCAAAAACCAATGGTCAGATGCCGATTAAAAAGTGACCCTTGTATAATTTAAATACTTGTATTGATACCGTGCTATATTGATAGTGAAGAAGACCATTTATTTAAGTAGGCTGAAAATATAATAAAATAATACATCCAATCAAATAAAAAAAATAGAAATATAATTATAAAATATTACACATCTAATGTAAAGTTTCAAATGTAATACAAATGTAACCACAAAAATTAACGATATATCCAGATATACAAATATTAGGTTGGTGCAAAAATACTGACGGTTTTTGACGTATTTTTAACGTCAAAAACCGTCATTATTTTTGCACCAACCTAATATGTACACATAAACATTCATATTTACACAGATATACAAAGATACATCTAAAATTTATTACAATATCTATCCAGCGTATCAACATGTTCCCTAATGTAAATTCATATACAAGGATGCATGCCTATCTATCTATTCATATATATATATATATATATATATATATATATATATATATATATATATATATATAAAATACATACATACATACATATATATATATATATATATATATATATATATATATATATAGAAAGAGAGAGATAGATAGATAGATAGATAGATAGATAGATAGACATACAGTACGAGGCAAAAATGGACGCACCGACAGAAATGATTATGAACAAAAAATAAAGCTTATTACATTTGTATTTACATTTATCAACAAGCCTAAGTATTGTTCTAACTTCGAGAAAGGCCATGTTTCCGATTTTCATGATCTTGGCCTGTCGAATAGAGCGATATCTGATAAGATTAATCGAAGCGAATCATGTGTCCGCATGTTAACCAAAAAGAGAAATCAAACTTGAACATATAATTGACGTAGAGGATTTGGCCGACCGCTAAAAATACCAACAGGGAAGATAGAAATTTGGTTCGTCAAGTCAAAATGATCGATTCGCAATAGCACAAGATGTCTCCAAAGCGGCTAGTTTGGCGGCCTCTACAAGAACAGTCAGATGCAGGCTTAATGCAAAAGGCATTGTTTTCAAATACATAAAAAAGAAACCTTTCGTATTTGGAAAAAATCGAAAAAACGGTTGGCTTTGGGCAAAGCTCATTTACACTGAACGGAATCTGAGTGGGAAGATGTTATATTGAGCTCCTTTTCTCTTAGATATGAAGGACATTTGTTGTGGCCTGTTTAGAGGCCAGAAAGAAAGACACGGAAGACGAAGGTAGGTTCGACAAGTGTACAGAAAATACAGATATATACAAAGCAAGAGTGTTAGTAATAAGCAAATAGATGTCTACGTCCGAACGGTAGGTTAACACTGCGTCTCCGTTTCCCAACTGACTGCCCAACGACTCTTGCTAGGAAGTCTTGCAGTTAGTATTTATGAGAGGAAGAAGAGTCCATTCTACTGAGGGAGGGTTTACCACAACAAGGACGAATACGTGATTTGTGTACGCCCGGTGAAACTATACTCCAGTGACTACTATCGGCACTGTTAAACACGATTAAAAAAATCAAAGCTTGGGATACATTCTCAGCAGTAGGAGTTGGTAAAATCAAGGGAATTATGGACCAGAATCAATGCCACAACATTCAACGAATTCTATTTCTAACTTGTCTTGGTAATCTTTCCTAACCCAGGATGAGTGTTGGTTTCATCACTTTGATCCAGGAACAAAGAGACAATCCTTGCAATGGAAACATCCCTCCTCACCTGCTCTAATGAAGGTCATATTAGTTTTAACTGCGTGGAAAGTGATGGCCTCAGTACTTTAGGATGTAAAAGGCATCGTGTTTATTGACTATCTTCAAAAGAGCCACACCATCAATGGCGAGTATTATGCCAACTTGCTTAAGGTTATCAAGACCAAACGCACAAGAAAACTGATCAAAGGAATCTTGTTACATCAGGACACTTCTCTTTGATTTCAATGACTGCTGTGTGTGACTGTTACTTTGATCTGCTTGAACAAACTCCCTATTCTCCTGATTTCGCTCCGTCTACGTATCATCTGTTTTATAATATGAAAAAGATTTGGCTGAGAACCGGTATGGTAGTGATAATGACGTCATATATGCTGTTGATAACATTTTGACCAAAAGGATGAAACCTTTTTCACCAATGGCATTCAGTCATTGCAACACCAAAGAGGGTCAGATGTGAACCGCAAGAACTATCAGTATCTCTGTATATTTCTGAGATGAGGTATAATATACACTATTTACATTATTCGAACTATTGCCCTCATCTTTGTCACCATATTTATTACAACGTTTCGGCCCTTCAGTATCTGTCTATATTTCTGAGATGAGGTATTATGTACACTATTTACATTATTCGAACTATTGCCCTCATCTTTATTACAAGGAATGTAGTTACAGGTAGTTGGAATGTCGAACTGAACCCTTTATTTCACTCACAGGGGTAGACTGTTCTAGTTCCACGTGCCATGTCTAATTGATGTCAGTTATCAGTTATCTCCTGTTAATCCTGTTAATTCCCTTCTCCAATTTATACAGTGCCTTAACCGGGTATTGAACTCATACTCTTTGGGTCCTCTCACTGGATCTAACTAACGTCTTTATCCACTGTGCCATGTGTCCTTGAGGATATCTAGGTCAGACTATGAATTTTTCAGCTAACTCTTGTATCTACAAAAAAACAAAAACATTTATATTTATATAAGAACTAATTAATATTACTTTAGTATTAGTTAGGCTTATTTAAAGTTACACTAATATAATTTTTTTTTTAATTATTTTTAATTAATATTATACAGGGCGTAATAAAATACTTTTACAAAATTTCAGGGTGGGTTTCAGACACCAAAAATGTGTAAAATGTCCATATAAACCTATGGCAAATAGCAGGGATACATCCTCTAGCAGATCTGGAAGTGTTTTCGAAATAAAATCCCTGTAGGCAGCTCCTGTGGGACGTGCTGAGAGGATATATGGACCTACCAGACTGTCACTTAGAATTCCAGCACACGCATTAATTGTGAGCCTGTATTATACCACGGGAATTATGATCCGACTAGAAATGTTGGTTGATTAAATTTGTTATTTCATCTCTACCAAATGCTTCCTCATCCACAAGCAAGACTGAAGATACAAACAACAGATCGGCTGTTTTTGCAATAAACAAACGGCAAATGTTCTCTCGTGGTGAGTGATCATAGGGTGAAAGACACTTAACAGGTTGCAAATAATATAGATACATGCTCCTGGTGTACCCTCCACGAGATACTATGGCGTATAGGACATGCTACATGGGTCGTCTCTGGCAGACTGTAGAATGTGTTCTTCGTGGTCAGTCGTACGAGTTTATCTAGCTCTCCATCCATTTCTCAACAACTTGCCGATAAATAGCAACAAACGTAGGATAACTCAGCTGCCTCCGGTCTGAAAAAGCAATCTTTTACAGTCATGCAGCCTCGCGTCCATTAAAATTCAATCGAACGTATCTAAAAATAATATCTGTCTGTTCACGATATGAATATCCTGCCATTGTTAAACGGTACACGTCTTAGTTAACTCACTACTACACACGTTAAAACGTTGAACAGAAACTATCCACAAATGTACACGAATGACAAATGTAAACTAGTCGACATGGCAACGCAGCGCCATCTACCGTAAACTCTCTTTAAACTTAATAACCCAAAATCGAAGGATTTGCAGATATATGTTTATATATACTTTTTTTTCTGTTTTGGTGTAAGGAACCTGTCCCCCAAATTTTGTAAAAACAATTTTGTTACACGCTGCAAATAGATATACCATTTTCTTAAATTATTCTTTATTTTACTAGGTATATCTATATTTATATTATTTTATTTTATTATTTTTAAACGCTAATCCTAAAATTAAATTTATTCTGTAATAGAAGTTTTTGTTATTGCTATTTTTTGGTTATTTTTTTTGGATGATAGAAGGTAAGGACTCATCCGATTGTCACCCGTTAAAAGTTGACAAATTATTTTAAATTTTCTAAATGTCTCCAATTGTATATGCAGATAATATTGCTACGGGACTTGTAAAACCAAAAGAGAAAGCCGGAATTATCGACTCTAGACTTTCCTCCATAAAATTGATAAATAAAAGGTTCCTTTAAGGAACTGGTAAATAACTTAATCGTTTGAAAAATAAAAGATCATAAATACAAAAATACTTTGGCAAATAATTATGTAAAGAAAACAGCAACCGTATAAGATGCTAATAATACTAAAGAAATCAATGCAAGATATTAATAATAATGATTAAATACCTGTATACGAATATAAGATGTTAATGTATGAATGTACAGGTGTTAATAATACCAAAGAAACATCAATAGAGAGCTATATTACATCAAAATGAATCTTACAAATAGAATTCTAAGCCTTATATGGTGCACCGCAATTCAGCTACTGATTATTACTATAAGAAATAGTATTATCAAATGCAAAGTTTAAACATATTGTAAGGTCAAAGGTAAATTATTCCTACAATTTACAGCAAATTCACTTCCTTGGTTTAATAATTGCCTCCTCCTCCTCTTTCTTCTTCTTCTTCTTCTTCTTCTTCTTCTTCTTCTTCTTCTTCTTCTTCTAATAATAATAATAATAATAATAATAATAATAATAATAACTAACTAACTAACTAAACATCCATACAGAGCTCTATGAATCAAAATGAATCTTACAAACAGAATAGTAAGCCATATAAGATGTAGTTCATCTACTGATTATTACTCCTAGAAGTTTTTAAAATCCAAATTATGGTCAGCCTCATTACGTTGAGCAACTAATACATTTAGTGTATTATTTAATAAAAAAATCTATTCTGCCATATAAATAAGTATAGAGTCTGTCTGATAATAAATCCAATAACTTTAATAAAACATGTTGAAACTATCTCAAAAGGTAAACTCAAGTTTTGTTTTGACGTTGAAATTAATCGTCTGAAATTTGACAAATGTTCTACGAAGCAATTTCGAGTTATTGACGTTTATGTGATTTGCATAATTAGTTCAGAGAGACGCAATATATTTTCTCTGTGTCTTTGTCTTTCTCTCATACAGACGCGCACGCGCGCAGGCACACACACACACACACACACACATATATATATATATATATATATATATATATATATATATATATATATAAACAGTCATTGATCATTGGAAAATTAAATAAAACAGATATTTAAATTACCATTTGACTACTTAATTAAATAATCACTTTTATGTTTATTTATTTCATCTAAATTATATATTATTATTGACTTCCGAGCAATATCAAACGTTAGAAATGGAACATACAAAAACTTAATTATAATTAGGTAAGTTTTTAAAAAAATTTTCTTTAATAATTTGTTTAAATAATTTTTAAATTAGTTTTCTTCTGGTAAGAATTAAGGGACGTAAATTCAGTATTATTTTTCGTGATTATTTAAAATTATCTATAATTATTTCAGTAGCCTTTAACGTCACGTTAAATTTTCAGATGAGCTACATTCTTTAATTCGACCAGTTCAGACCTGTACATCTAGGACTTGCAATGCTTGTAAAACAGGGGTTCTAGCGAGGAAAGCCAGAAGTGATTGAACAACAGGATTCACGTAGGTCAACACACCTCTTTTTGTGAGATTGTTGAGTAATTCGGTTGTGATCAGAGTGCTATTAAACAGATGATTCCCAACCATGAATAAAAGTCATGTTTGATTTGAAAGTCAGTTCACATGTGTTTTCTCTACAGTTGATCGGATAAGAAGCATAAAAAAGACATGTTTTTCTTTTGACATTTTAGTGGACATGAGACCTCACCATACTAGTATGACCTGGAATCACTCCACTGATTTAAAAAAAAAAAAAACAGAAAAATATCCGAACATACTGACTATTTAGATAAGATGATTTTTTTTCCTGGAGTCTCGGTCAGCAATGGGCAGCTATCCCCGCATCGCGTCATACTGGAATCTTCGAGGTGCGTTCCATAATAAAAGATCGCAGAAAACGACATACTATTCGGTTGGTGCAAAAATAAAGTCGTTTTCTCACATAGTAACTTATGTGAGAAAACGACATTATTTTTGCACCAACCTAATACAATTCAGCTATCCGAAGATAATTCTTTTTCTTTATCTGTCGTATCCCCTCAGGACGTCGGCGATCATGGCTCTCCGCAATTTCCTGTTCTTAATAAATATTGTCTTTTCGTTATTTCTCCTAAACCTTGGCCCGGCATTCATTTACTCACGCTCATTATCTGTCCCAGAAATGTCAAATATCTCTTGCTGATAAGTGAAGGTTTATATTTGCTTCACCGCTGCTCATATATTCAGCATAGGGTATGTTTAGATAACTATGGAAGCGATATTAATTTGGTAACGTAAGTGGTTGTTGCACTATTGGAAATGTCTCTAGTGACAATTATTCGGATGGAAAAAGAAAATTCTTCGATGACTCAGGCAAGGCGAAGAGAAATACGTTGGTCCACGGAGTGACCGAAGGAAAGAAGTTGATTTGTCAAGTGTTTTCAAAAATGGCACAAGTGAATTGCTACAGGTAGACACAATTTCCCCAAAAAAACGTGTCGGAAGAAGGTTAAATTATATATATATATATATATATATATATATATATATATATATATATATATAATTTATGAAAAACTAGGTAATCCGTATGGGTAAAGCTAAGGAGGATAAAATCCAGAGAGCTCAATGTAAATCCAGAGCAAATAATTTAAATAAAAACAGACCACTTTAAGGTTCCATGTAATAAATTATTTCACCACAGCCCTTTTAAAAGGACTGCGGATCATCAGACTTTACTTCCAAACAAAAAATGAAAAGAAAATTTACACATTTTTGACGGGCCGTATTAAACATATGTAAATTAACGAAGTGAGGAAGTGAAGGGGGAGTGAAGACATGAATGAGTTAGCAGATATTGACACATTTAAACGGTTAACTTAACGGAAGTTATATATTGATTTCGAATGGGTAGAGAAGAAAAAACCCATAGAGAAAAAAGAGAGAAGGAAGTTATGAGAGAAGGTGTCACTAATTTTCTTTGTAAAAAAAAAAAAAAAAAAAAAAAAAAAGTTTAGAAACAGACGCTGTTATTTTGTTTTACTTAAAAAGTGTTATTTTAGGGGTTCATAAAGATTATAATGTTTGATATAAATTTGAATGTCTCTAAACTGTCTACAAATAATTTAATTTTATGTTTGTTAGTGATTTAAAATTTTGGGGATTTTCTATGAAATAGTTGATTAGAAAAATATTCATAGAAAGTACATTAAAAGAATAAAATTTCATTTTAAAATATAAGTTTACTTCTAGCAATCTTTTTTTTAAATCTCTTTAAAAAAATTTATTATTGATTATTAAGTTGACATCTCTATCTGTTTGAATTTTGTTCATGACTGTTTCTAGATAGGCAATCTCTTTTAATTAAATTTTAGTTAAGTTAATATGGAGTAATATTTGAAGGTAATATTAAAGATCTTGCTCTGTCATATACTGCATACACACCCATGCAAATATCACATATACACAAGTTCCTTTACATGTTCGATCATTCATAAAGGTACCCATGCGCCGATATACACAGGTAAGTTCATGTATTAGGTTGGTGCAAAAATAATGACGTAACAATGTCGTTTTTTGACGTTAAAAAATACGTCGGAAAACGACATTATTTCGTAATTATTTTTGCACCAACCTAATATTAACACCCATATAAATATCAATTTTTTTTTTCTAATTTAAATATTTTATCATCAATAATGATTATTAAAGGGTAATATATTTCAATTTAAATTAAATCATCAATTTAAAAAAAATTCCTCCATATTATAAAGAATTTTAAACTCACACTTCCAATTGGAGAATATTAAATGAGAAAATGAGATAAAACACTAATAACAGGACTGTAAGTCTTTCTTTTATAATATTCTCTGCATCCATAAATATACACATACACACATATCCGTACACATACACATATACATATACATGCATATCTATATATATAAATATATATTCACATATACACATACGCACACACACATATATATATATGTATATACTCATACATACACACATACACATGTAGATATACACACATACATACATACACATGTACATATATACACATATACGCACATATATACACACACATATATATATATATATATACACATACACATACATATACACATATATACACATATACACACATATACATATACACATAAACACACATATACACATACACACAAATATATACATATACATATATACACCCACATGTGCGTGCATGCAAAAAACATATCAAAATCCATACTTAATTACCTTATTATATCTATATTCTCCCATATTATATATATGAACTCACAACTTCTTATATTTATTCATGCATACATACACTATCTATGGAACGACATACATGTACCCATCTATATATACACACCCTCACTCACACATACATATATAGAAATTATAAAAAAATTGTATGCATACACATCCACACATATACATGTACCCACATACCCACTTATACACATATAAACACCCATATATGCATATAATTACATATATTTAAAAAAGAAAACAGATCACCTATATACATACAAGTATATATACATACATATCCCTAACCATACCCACCCACTCCAAAAATGTGCCCACAATGCACAAAAAATAACACATGCATGCCTATCTTTCCATATAAACGCATATACATATACATATCAAAAGACGTATCAATGTTCAAGTTCAATTACATAGTTATATATATACAGTTATGTGTTCGCACTTATGTGTCTATAGCAACATTTCCACAAAAAAAAAAAAAAAAAAAAAACAAGATCATGTAATATTAGTCTTCCTATATAGTTATTCCTAAATATATTTAGTTAGATTTAGCTTGTTCTTATGTCGGTATTTAAAAATTAGTTCATTATGTTTGTTTAGCAATAAATCCGAATCTCGCATCTGTCTCTGAAATTTATTTGAGTTCTAGCTCTCGAGATTATCTTCCACTTTATTTGTGGGGTTAAGCCACCATCCAACAACTCCTAATAATGCTTTGACAGTACCGTTTGGTTCTTTTTACATTTATTTTTGAAGGACTGGCGATGGTTATAAAGTCGATGTTTCCAACTTCCTACTTATATTCCTATGTATATCCTTTTCTGCTCAAAATTCTCTTTGGGGAAAATTGTTGCTTCATAAATTTCATTTTCCGCCATGTATACTCCTTCAACTGGGCAATCTGATCCTGTTTGGAAACATTGACTTTATAACCATCGCCAGTCCTTCAAAGATAAATGTAAAAAGAACCAAACGGCACTGTCAAAGTATTATTGGGATTTGTTGGATGATGGCTTAAACTATCATCATTGCACAGAGCTCAGACACAGACAATGCTCTTCTATAATAAATTAACAGAATATGTACTAGACAAAATTATCTTTTCATATTAATCTTCGGCAAGGTTCAAGAGACGGTACAGGGTATCTGAATGAGACGTGTAATATAAACGACGGAGAAGTATATTTTCTCACGCTCACTATGTTATTCATAGTTTTTCTTTGTCCCTCTTGCTTTCTATCAGTTCTCTTAGTATCAGATTTTCCAAGACCCTTCAAGTGTTCCTGTCCTTTGTAGCTCTTAATAAATTTTGTCTTTTTGTTATTTCTCCTAAACGTTGGCTCAGCATTCATTTACTCACGCTCACTATGTTGTGCATTGTCTCCCTTTGTTCCTCTTGCCTATAAAGGATAACTGAATGAGACGTGTAATATTCAGTGTATTTCAAACCTAAAGTGGAAATTATAAGGATAAGGAAGATAGACATTTGACCTTGAAGAAGTTAGGATTGAGTTAACCTATACGAAATTTTAGGCGAAGACATAGCAGTTCTTGGAAAACGAAACTTTCACTTTCTCTTTACAGCTAGAAACGTAAGAAATGATCCGACTCCATAAGCGTAACATGGAATGTACTTGATGTTAATGTCTAAACTGGTGAAAGTAATGAGGGTAGCTCATCTAATCATTTGTCATGGAAATAGTGCTAGAGACGAGATAGGCTTGCGACGGTGTGTCTAAAGGCCGGAGGTTACAACCGCCGAAACTTTGTGATGACAGCAACGAAGATGAAGACAATATAATGCAATTTGTATAAATAAAAAAAATGATGGGTTGAAAAACTTTTTGCCTGATTACTATGGATGTTTTTTTTGTTTTTTTTTTAAATTTTAGGAAGTAGGTGATGCCGGGATCTTTTTAATTCTCATTCATATATACCCCAAGAATGGATATTGCTAAGGTTACCAGCACAGATATTGAAATCGGTGAGCCGAGAAAAATGCCAGCTGATTCGCTTTCGTGCATTTCGCGTTTTCTTCGAAAAGTCATGTTTCTGTTTGGCCCCTAACTAGTAGTTTATATAGCAGTTCAGACTTGAATATCTTACAATAGGTTATAGCCACACTAGACAAAAGAAAAGTCTGAATTCACACCTGAAAATGGCCATTTCAATATATCGCAAAACACTGTTTTTCCTATTTTCTGTTTTTCTTTTATCAATTCTTCCGGTGGAAAGAAAAAATGCAGGTGGTTCTACACAAACCTTGACACTATAATTAAATCACCTGTACGGTTGATGGGGCGATCCAATTCTAAAAGAGAACTGTTCAACCGTCATACCTCAAAATCGACGGGATATACTAACACATGTAGGATTGACTGATTTATTAAATGGTCCGTTATCTACGGCTTATCACCCCTTTTCTCCCTGTAGGATAAATCCTGAAATCGTTTTGCTCCGATTAAGAAAGGATTAAAAACTCTGTGGGTATTTCTTATCTCGGCTAAGGAAACCATTCCTTCAAAAAATTCCAATGCTTACGTATTTGGCCAGATGTTGGTTAACTGGTCGGGCTGAGAACTTTTCAACGCTCCTTCGTGTGTATATTGATAGATCGACAGATACATATTGATAGATAGCAGAAGCGAAGAAAGGAGTATTACGGAAAGATTGTAATTGAAGTTTTTCCAAATGCCTAATCAATAGATTTCGTAGCTGCTTAATTAATATTTATCGACAAGTAATCAATTAGCTTCAAGCAATAAAGGTGTATTTCACTTGTTTGTCTTTTAGTTTTCCTCGATTTCCTTTAACACGCAAAGCCGCGGCCGTACGTTAAAGAACGATTTAAAATTAAGTTTACTCTCAATCTGTATTACTACGTTTCTTTTCTTTAGGTGTGTAATTCTTTTGATCGTTTTAAATGGTTACGCTCGCACAAATCAAATTATCGACAAATGTGTAGGCGTATCAGGTTGAACATAAGAGAAATATTCAACCGTATTGCTTCTCAGTGTGGCAATTTACACCTCTTAAGCAGATGGCGTTTTGCAGAAGGTTCAGATATTTATTCGATCGTCATGCATATTGCAGTGATTAGCATGCATTATACATAGACCCAGTTGGCAGATCTGAAGGCGTTTCGCCAAGAAATTGTACTTATCAAAATAGTCATTGTTCTTCTTCTTCTTCTTCTTCTTCTTCTTCTTCTTCTTCTTCTTCTTCTTCTTCGAATACTCCTTCTTCTTCATTATGTTCACTTTCTTCTTCTTATTCTTCATCTTCTAATTCTTCTTCTTCTAATGCTTCTTCCTCTTCTTCTTTTAATTCTTCTTCTTCATTTTCTTCTTCTTCTTCACTTCTTCTTTTTAATCTTCTAATTCTTCTTTTTCTAATTCTTCTTCTTCCTCTTCTTCTAGTTCTTCTTCTTCATTTGCTTCTTCTTTTTCTAATTCTTCTTCTTCCTCTTCTTCTAATTCTTCTACTTCTTCATTTTCTTCTCCAGCTTCAGTTTATTCTTCTTCTAATTCTTCGTCGTCTTCTTCTTCTTTATCATCTTCTAATTCTTCTTCTCCTTCCTCTTCTTCTTCATGTAATTCTTCTTCTTCCTCTTCTTCTTCTAATTCTTCTTCTTCATTTTCTTCTTCAGCTTCACTTTCTTCTTCTAATTCTTATTTCTCCTCTTTTTCTAATTCTTCTTTCTCCACTTTTTCTAATTCTTCTTCTTCATCTTCTTCTTCATTTAAGTGGTAGGACATGTTAGGGTCCCATTTATGATAAAATAGTAAGACCCGAAACAAAAACAAAAATCTATCAAACTTTAAGAATACATTTTTATATTAAAAACACAAACAAGATACATTTACATAAAAACTACCAATAATACATTTTATAGCAAAATGACGAGCAATACATTATATCTGAATTTGAAGGCGTATAATTGCGTTCAGAATATATTCTTGTGCAAATTATTTGAAACAAAAATAATTCCGTTATTATTTGCTTATTTTGTATTATTCCAGTGAAATATGATTAAGTACATACGTTATTACTTCGTATATCCATTCCAAGAAGTCTTTCTTTGCAGATTCTCGATTGGACGTCAATCAGGAGTGTTTTGAGCCAGTCGATACAACTATGATTTGCTCACTGGTCAGGTTTGCCTTTGTTTTCGTGCAACGTTGCAATTTTCGGACGCTTTCTTGAAGTAACGTCCATCGGAGACAATGGCCAAAAAACAATTAATCGACAGTCGAGACTGTGTATGGGTATGATGAAAATTTGACGCAATCACAGATGACGCAATATTTTTCAAGGTAAAAAAAATTCATCATACACCCTGAAAATTGATTCCTATTGCTGCACGCCATTTTCTAATCTGAGGAAAAAAAATAGAAATCGATTACACCCTGTCATTCCAATTGGTCTAAAACTAACCGTATGATTAAAGAAAGGAAACTAAAGAGGTTGTTTCAATTAATTTTCCAAAGTGTATATATTTAGTTGAAGTCATTAAAATATGTCTAAAATATTTAGATTTCGGTACTAAATAACCCATAGATGTTGATATGGCGCTAAACAAAATCAAGCAAACAACCTCTTCTTCTTCTTGAGGAAGTAACACCTCTTACGGTCCCAACTATGGACATAGTGAAAATTCCAAACAAAAACAAGCACTATGAAAGTGTAAAAATAAATTTATATTTTGAAAATACCAGCAATACGTATTTATATAAATATACCAAAAATGCATATTTATATAAAAAATATAAACAATGCATATTTATATAAAAATACCAAAATACTTATTTATATAAAAATTATCAGGAATACATCTGCATTTGAAAGCAAACGCTTGCGATCAAAATATATTTAGTTGAAGCCATAAAAATACGTTTTAAAATATATAGATTTCGATATAGAAGTTGGTATATCGTTAATCAAAATAAACTGATCAATCTCTTCTTGTTCTTGTTCTTTTTCGTTTTCTTCGTTTGCATGTGTTAAGGTCCCAGCTATGAGAAAATAGTGAACAATCAAACAAAAACAAACGCTATAAAAGTATAAGAATACATATTTATATGAAAAATACCAGCACTACATTATGTAACAAACGACCAACAATATATTTTCGCTGTAGCTGAGTGCATACAATTGCTTTCAAAGCATATTTAGTTGAAACAACAAAGCTGTATTCAAATCATTTAGATTTCGGCAGTATATAACCCATAGAGATGTCGTTATGCCGCTAAACAAAACTTTCTCCTTTTCCTTCTTGGTGTTACGGATACATTGCTTTGAAACACCGGTTCCTGTACGATCAACGAACTTAAGGAACGTCGAGCTTTGTTACTACCTAGATGGGTAAGAGCTAAGAAAATGCAGGTGCTGTAATCTTAGATGGTGTAATGGATAATGGGTTGGAATTGTTAACTGGAGAGACGAGTTCCAGTTCCCATTGTGTACGTTATAGTCACTTACGCGGGAATAGACAGGGGAAATGTACAAATCCACTTATTCTCCCTCACCTATGGGTTAATTAGTAAGACTCGTATTACTAGATCATTATTATCTCCAAAATAAAATTCTTAAAATCTAAAAAGGTTCTGGCTTTAAAAAACCTGCAAACGCTTGATAAGCCGTAGAACACCAATCGATCTTATTTTTGTTTTCTTCAATGTCCTCTGTACCTTCAGGACATGAACTTTCATGCTTTCACGTAATGTCCTATCCTTTGTAGCTCGAAGCAATCTTTTATTTTCATTTATTATCACACCAATCTTTTTTGCTTGGTTGCTGTTGTGGGGATGTCCCGTTTTTACATAAGATGGACTCGTCCAAAGTATACTTATAATGACAGAGAGAATACCTACTGTTGAGCTTCGTCTCGATACAGTCTTTGACTGTTTGCGACGGCTGTCGGACTCTCTGCGTTGGCACAGAGCAACCCGGACGAGGCTTTGCCGAAGGGCAAGGTTTCCTCCCGGGAGGTAGACAGGCTTTGATCCCGTCTAGGCGTGTTCAAATGAAATATTTTTGGCCGCGCCTACGGGCTCGGAGAAACCCATATTAAAGCGGCCTTGTGCCACATTCAATCCTCGTGGGTGGATCGATAAATACCGAGATAAGTCTCGATACAGTCTTTGACTGTTTGCGACGTCTGTCGAACTCTCTGCTAACGCAGAGAGGAACCCGGACGAAGCTTTGCCGAAGGGGAAGGTTTCGTCCGATGAGGTACAGAGGCCCTGAACCCGTCTAGGCGGGTTCAATGGGCTATATTTTTGGCCGAGGCTACGGGCTCGGAGAAACCCACATTTAACTCGGCCTTGTGCCACATTCAATCCTCGTGGTTGGATCGATAAATAGAGTTCTGTCTCGATACAGTCTTTGACTGTTTGCGAAGTCTGTCGAACTCTCTGCGTTAGCAGAGAAGACCCCGGACGAAGTTTTGTCGAAGGGCAGAGTTACGTCCGGCTATGTAGACAGAGCCTGAAACAGTCTAGGCGGGTTCAAGGGCTATATTTTTTGCCAAGCCTACGGGCTCGGAGACACCCACAATAAATCGGCCTTGTGCCATATTCAATCCTCGTGAGGGGATCGATAAATACTGTGATCCGTCTCGATACAGTCTTTGTTTGCGGCGTCTGTCTACTGAGATGAACACGGAAGAAGCTTTGCCGAGGGGCAAGTTTTGGTCCGGGTAGGCAGACAGGTCCTGTACCCGTCTAGGCGGGTTCAAGGGCTATATTTTTGGCTGAGGCTACGGGCTCGGAGAAACCCACATTAAACTTGGACTTGTGCCACATTCAATCCTCGTGGGGGGGGGTCGATAAATACTGAGATCCGTCTCGATACAGTCTTTGTCTGTTTGCGACGTCTGTCGACCTCTCTGCGTTGGCACAGACCAACCCGGACGAGGCTTTGCCGAAGGGGAATGTTTCCTCCCAGGAGGCAGATAGGCGGGTTCAAGGGATATATTTTTCGACGAGCCCACGGGCTCGGAGAAACCCACATAAAACTCGGACTTGTGCCACATTCAATTCTCGTCGGGGGATCAATAAATACTGAGATCCATCTCGATGCAGTCTTTGACAGATTGCGGCGTCTGTCGAACTCTGTGCGTTAACAGAGAAGAACCCGACGAAGCTTTTCCCAAGGGCAACGTTGCGTCCGGGGAGGTAGAGAGTCCCTGAACCCGTCTAGGCGGGTTCAAGGGCTATATTTTTGGCCGAGCCTACGTGCTCGGAGAAACCCACATTAACTCGGCCTTGTGCCATATTCAATTTTCGTGGGGGGATCGATAAATACTGAGATCCGTCTCGGTACAGTCTTTGACTGTTTGCGACGTCTGTCCAACTCTCTGCATTAACGGAGATGAATCTGGAGGGAGCTTTGCCGAAGGGAAAGTTTTCGTCCGGGGAGTTAGACATGCACTGAACCTGTCTAGGTTGGTTCAAGTGGTATATTTTTGGCCGAGCCGACGAGCTCGGAGCAACCCACTTTAAACCTGGCCTCGTGCTACATATATTCCTCGTGGGTGAAATATTAAATTCCGTTCTACGTCGAGATACTGAATCGACGTCTGTCGAACTCTCTGCTTTGGCTGTGAGGAACCCGGACGAAACTTTGCTGAAAGTCTAGGTTTCGTCCGGGGAGGTAGACTGGCCCTGAACTTGTCAAAGGCTATATTTTTCCCGAGCCTACGGGCTCGGTGAAACCAACTTTAAACTCGGCCTTGTGCCACATATATTGCTCGTGGGGGACTGTTAAATATTGAGATACGTTGAGATACGTAGAGAGGTACGGAGACAGACACATGTTGTGCTCAGAGTGTTATACAAGTGTCCAGATAGAGAGAGATGTTTACGGCTGTACTTACAGTGACTTGTACATATACTTTCTACTAACTCGCATTCCTGGACTACTAATTTTCTCTTCAATTCTGTATTCTTATGTTTAATACACTTATTTTTCTATGTCAATTTTTAGCGTTTATTTATTTGTGCAGGATTCCATTCACGGAATCCACAACAGTTACTAAGCGTTTACACTGGTTCTGTTGCCTTCTCTACGTCTTGTAACGTGTCAAATTCCGCGAAATTCTTTCGTCATTATGTGTGCTGGAATTATCAAGTGTCGCTTTCTGAAACTAGCAGTGTCGTATTCGCTTGCGTTGTTCTTCAAACTTCCTCATGGTCTGTCCATGTTATTCTTAGACTCCTCCTCTAGAGCTTCATTTATGTTGCCTCACGTTTTCCTTCCATCTGTGCGATACTTTCCAGCCTTCACCGGCATAGAAGATGATTGATATTACTTAACGGTTAAGCTCTCTTTTCTTTGTTTCTAATGACATTTTCCTGTTTCTTAATAATTTGTTTAGATTTTGAAAGTCATCTTTCGCTATTCCAATATGTCTTCGAATTTCGGTGTCATGTTTTCCTGTTATTTGTATCTCCACGTAATATTTATTCTCGTCAAATCTTTTTACCTCTTTGCGCATTTCTTGTCAATGAGTGTTAATATTGCCAGCACAGCTTTCCTCTTTACGTTTGCGAGAAATGTCAAATGTCTCTTCCTGATTACAAATTCCAGTCGACTGTTTGTTGCCATTTTGTTGCCATTTTCTTTAAAACTACATTAGTCTTCACAGACTTGATCCATGTTATTTTCATCCATTGTAATATATATATATATATATATATATATATATATATATATATGTATGTATTCGGTCTCAGGTTTTCCTATTATTTGTACCTCCAAGTAATATTTGTGCTCGTTCTGTCATTCATTTGCCAAAGCTCATTACTTCCGTTTTCCTCTTCCCTTCACTCCTCCTTTTATTCTAAGTACAAATTGTCTTTTGGTTTCCATTTTCCCTAACTGTTCCTTGTTTGCTCATATGGCCTTTCCATAATGTTCTCAGCGTCTTTCTGTAGAACCACATTTCTGTTATCTTAGTCATGCGTAAAATCATCACTTCTCCACACATTTATGTTGATTTTCCAAGCGTAGGTAAGATGTGGCAAAAAGTATGTGGCGCCTCTGAGGATCGAACTCACTGCTTAGTCGTAACTACTCTAGTGAGACAGGTTTGTTAACCATTACACTCCGTAGAAATGCCTCCTTACAGCTATGAGTTATATAAAAGGATAGACTGAACTTCGGTAGTAACCAGCCTCAAATTTGTAAAATTTTGAATTCCAAACCGTGATGAAGGCAACTGACAATAAATCCATTATCATTGACAAAGAGGCATGGTATTTCACGGATAAAAAGTAAAGGAACCTGTGCGGTGTCATGTTCCCACCTAAGTCCTGTAGCGATGCAGTAAAATAAAAAAAAACACGTGGTACCTGAATTAGATCGGTAATATATTAGGTTGGTGCAAAACTAATGACGTAATAATGTCGTTTTTTGACGTATTTTCTAACGTCAAAAAACGACATTATTACGTCATTATTTTGCACCAACCTAATAGTAATAACCTTGGGTCTTTTTCAAGACGAAAATATGAAATTCAGTTTTTCATTATAAAAGCGCGATAAAATTGAAGGATAAAAGTGAAGAAAGATCTCTCTCTCTATCTATCTATCTATCTATCTATATATATATATATATATATATATATATATATATATATATATATACATATACATATATATATATATATATATATATATATATATATATATATATATATATATATATATATATATGCGCAAATGCGTGAAACCCAGGGTCAAAACTAAACTCACATCAATCCAACCTAATATATATATATATATATATATATATATATATATATATATATATATATATATATATATATATATTTCATAGAAATATACAAAGACATTCAAGAAACCTGCGATATGAAGAACTTCTCTAAATGCTAGGGAAGCCTGATCAACATGGAAATGTTTTAAAGAATAAGTAACGCGAGCAGCAAAATAGGGTTGGCCCCGTGATGATTTCTGAAGTCATATCCTTTTTCATACGACACCGAAAGTAACACTTTATCTTTGTCCACAGTATTAAATGTTATGTTTTCTCTTATTAGTTTGCTAATAAACTCCTGATAAACTCTTACAACAAAAAAAAAAATTCGCAAATTACCATATTAGTAAAAAAACGCACTCACATTTTTCACTCTTTTTCAAAAAAATTCAAACTTAGCGTTACGACTGCACGTTCGAACAGTCTGTATCTGTTATCAATAACACATTTCAAAAAAAAAAAAAAAAACATATTTCGATTCGCATTATATTTTTTCGTCTCGGATGCAACCTGAATTTTACCAAAAACAAAATAATTTCCATGCCTGAAGATGACTGAATATTCATTCGAAAGTACTTGCGTAATTAAGGAAGACCTAATACAATTCAAAATTAAAAAATAAAAACAAGAATCATAACATTCATCGAATGATTAGTATGCTAATGCATCTTTAAAATCTTGGTAATGAAGGGGTTTTGCCATTTTATATCATTAAATTTGCTTTTTGTATGAATGATTCACTGTAATATATATATATATATATATATATATATATATAACCGAATGGGTAAATATACGTCGGAGTTGTGCAATTAATGTAATATATATATATATATATATATATATATATATATATATATATATATATATATATATATATATATATATTCATCCACAGAGAGACTGTTTCGCAGTATCACAGCTTATCAGTGTGACTAGACGTCCAGTTACATTTAGCTAGGATCGAAACCCGGCTGATTTGCGCCAGTCAGAGATTTTACCCGTAACCAGCTTATGCCAGGCAGGGATGAAAGTGAATTTAAGCGTATCTATTTTTAGGTAAACACACAATGGCTGAGAGAACTCGATTCGCTTTACTGAAGAGTCTTGCATTATTAGCAGCATGTGTCATTGTTTACAAACTCACACTTCCTCCCCAGAGAGGTGAACCGAAAAATTAAATTTTTCAGGAGCATATATATATATATATATATATATATATATATATATATATATATATATATATATATATGTGTGTGTGTGTGTGTGTATGTGTGTATTAATAGAAATTGGAAGAATCAGGATATTTTAAATTATGCCAGCCACATGTCGCCGCCGGTGGAGACATTAGAAAGTCAATTCTTTGCATCACGGCGCACATTACATAAGCATCCCTACAAAGACATGTTGAAGTTTTTCAGTATAACCTGCTGGAGGGAATGTGATGATGTGAAAAAAATGAAGTCTGACAGCCATGATTGAGAGGGGTCCGCTGCCATTGGCCTTCAAGACTTTTGCATTGCAATCATCGCAGCAAAGTTAGAAATCAATAAGTAACGAAAAACCATGAGTTACATCAGAAAACAAAAGAGAGCTTGAAAAGCAATCGATTTGAAGACGAATTGTTGAGTGTGATATCATTTATTTTTTCTTCATAGGACTTTTAAATGAAGGAAATGGTAGACGAATTGTAATAAACAAGGAAAAAAAATCATGTCGTAAAATATTGCAGAGAATAGGAAAAGAAAGAGAAGCAAAATCAAAAATGATAGAAATAAAGAAAACATTTTTTTTTCTAACCAACAGAAAGCGGACATGTAAATAAATGAAAGAAGTGAATGAAAACGTCATATAATACGAAGGGGAGGGACACATGATAAACGAAATATATAATTGCAAATAAACAGAAAGACAAAACCGATATATATATATATATATATATATATATATATATATATATATATATATATATATATATATATATATTCGTTGTATAAGAAAAAGTTAAACGTTATGTATAGAAATAATATAAATCAAAGAAGGATGTAACAATCTAAAAAGAAAGGGAAGAATACGGGAAAATAGGAATGAATAAAGAAATAAAGACAAGGAAAAAGAAAAAAGGCGGGTAAAGCAAACGATGACAGTTCAAGTAAATAAGCAATCTAAAAAGAAAAGAATTCAAGAATACAGAAAGAAAGAAAGAAAGAAAGAAAGATATATAGCAAATAAATAAACAAAGAAAAAGAAAGTAAAAAAGAAAAATAATGAATAAAAGAAAGAAAAGAAAGAAAGAAAGAAAGATAGAAGAAAAGAAAGAAAGAAAGAAATGAAGGAAAAAATAAGAAAAAAAGAAAGAAGAAAGAAAGAAAATAAGAAAGAAAGAAAGTAAGAAGGAAAAAAGAAACAAAGGGAAAAATACAAAAAAATAATAAGCAACGAATTAAAATAGATCCAAAGAATATGAAATATGAAAGATAATGAGAAATAAGATTGAAGAAAATATAAAAGAAAGGGAGAAAGAAAGAAGGAAAGAATGAAACAAAAACAAAGAAAACGAATAAAATATTTAAAAAAACGAGCAAGAAAGAAAAGACAAATTCAGTTGACACGAATGACTGAAATAATCCGAGAAAATAAGAGGAAAAAAAAAAACGAGATGAGCGAAAGAGAGAGAGATAGATAGAGTGAGAGAGAGAGAGAGAGAGAAAATACAAAGTGACAGAGAGAGGGAGAAACTTAGAAAGAAAACGATACAATAAAATATAAATAGTAAAAAAAAAAGAAGGAAAAGATAGAAAATAAAGAACATATAAAGAAAAAAGAAAGCATTAACGTAAGCAAAGAAATGAGAGTACCTGAGAAAATATGAAGAAAGACCGAAAGAGAAGAAGAGGTGGAAATAAAAAGAAAGAAGATAAAAAGAAACGGATCCAAGAAAATATCAAGAAAGAAAAGAAAGACATCAAAATAAAGATGTTGAAGAAAATTGCAAAATATGTGAAAGAAAGAAAAAGAAGAAATGCAAATATAGAAAGAATAAAAGAAAATAAAAGTAATTATGTGGAAATGAATTAAGGGAAGAACAGATACCTCAAGAAAAATTGAATGAATCAACGAAAGAAAGAAAGAAAGAAAGAAAGACAGCGAATAAATAAAGAAAAAGAAAGTAAAAAAGAAAAATAATGAATAAAAGAAAGAAAAGAAAAGAACAAGAAAAAGAAAGTTAGAAAGAAAGACAGAAGAAAAAGAAAGAAAGAAATGAAGGAAAAAATAAGGAAGAAAGAAGAAAGAAAGAAAATAAGAAAGAAAGAAAGAAAGAAGGAAAACAGAAAAAAAATAACAAAGGGAAAAAAATAAGAAGCAACGAATTAAAATAGATCCAGAGAATATGTATCGAAAAATGAAAGACAATGAGAAATAAGATTGAAGGAAATTTAAAAGAAAAAAAAATGGGAGAAAGAAGACACTATTTAAAAAAAAAAAATAAATAAAACCAATCCAATATAAAGAATATCAAAAGTCCGAAGTGAAAGAACGAAAAAAACATTTAATTCAAATTAACTCAGGAAACATACAGAAATAAAAAAAAAAGGAAAAATAAGGAATATTAGAACAAAATGTAATCAATAGAAAGAAAGAACGAGAGAAAGAGAATGGAAGAATGAAATTAAAAGAAAGAAAAGGATTAAAAAAGAAAAAAACGGTCTGAATGAAAATAAGACAGAAAAAGAATGATGCAAAATAGAGAAATAAATAAATAAGTTAAAGGTCCAATTAAAAAATAAAGAAATCGTATAAAAGAATAAAAAAAAAAGAAATAAAGAAATCGTATAAAAGAATAAAAAAAAACGAAAGGCAAAATAGAAGGAACGAATGAATTAAATGAAAACATAAAAAGAGAAAAAAATATTCAAGCGTAGAAGCTTCTTGAAATCCGCTGTGAGACATGTTTCTTTTGAAATATATTTGAGTTTAAAAAAACTCAGTGCTTGATAGAAAGATGGCGATTTTCTAAGCGTAACTTAGATATGCCATAAGAAAGTATGTAGTTACTAGTGAGTAACCAACTCGCAACTCAGTCGTAATTATCGAACGAGACAAGCTCGTTAACCATTACACCACGTCAACGTGCCATGCATAAAAAGAATGATGAATGTTGTAGAACGTCAAAATGCACATTCACTCATAGTAATTAATAAATGTCTGACGCCATTTAGCTGTAAAAACGTTATTTTCGCTTTTGCATCCATTACCTTGTATCATATAAGCTTACATAATTCTATAGGTTTTTGTTGTTGCATCAGTCGTTATTCATATCTATGGTCAAAACATTTTTGACATCGCCAAATTAGCAGCCATTGTGATAGTATATGCGTAGTGAATATGACTTCGAGAATAGGCAAAAGCTGTCATTTTCACCGACATGAAAGACTTATATTGTGGTTCTACGCGATGAAGGCCGTTCCGAAGTTGGAATTAGGGTAAACTTAGGTTATATCAAAACAGCTGTGCACGATGCTATTGTAAACTTCCAAATTTCAGGACTTTTACCGAAAAAGGAGAAGAGGACAAGCATAGAAATCCAACAAGCTATTTCAAGAAGATATCTGCTGCTCTCTTTCAAAATTGTACAAATGTCAGTTCTATGAATTTCTTGTCTTCTCAGATGTGGGTTTGGTCTGGAATCATTTAAATCACAGCTCACTGCAGCTATGAAATGAAAGCGTCTGGGATCTGGGACTAAGCAACATGAACAGCTGAAGACTAGAGCAAAATTATGTTTCGACATGAATCTACATTGCAACAGTAAGTAAGGTTGATTTTGGAAACGTTGTATTGCACTGAATTCGAAGTTTGACATAATAAATAACGAAACAAAATACCTTTTTCCAAAATCGCTATCGGTTTTTAAAGAAACAAGTTTTAAGATTAAGTTTAAGTTCAAAATCTTAGCGATGGAATTTCATTCGTGTGATAAGTTAAAGCCTTATCACAGAGTCTTATAAGATTTATAGTTTTTTGAAGGTTTACAAAATGTATGTTGACAAGATGCCTGACACAAGCACATTATCCCTAAATCATTGTATCCATCAAATAAAACCTACATTTGTTTCAAATGGGAATTATACAGAACAATTATTATGTATTAGGAAATACAGTGCAGTATTTTTAGTGAGATTTTCAATAAACAATGCAGAGTTAAAAGATATTGTCTTATTGTTTGAGCTCAGTTGTATTATTATTTAATATACAATTTTATCTATTTTTCTTTTTTCTTAATTATGATCAATCAAATGATCGAATAATTTTTATTTATTGCGAAGACTTTTTTGGTAATCTTTTTATGATTTTCATCTCTAGGTTTCACTGTAGTAAAACAATTGAATATTTTGCTTATGGTAATTTATAATTAAAATTCTGGTTTTAATATACTTTCAGTGTAGTAAAAAAGACATGAACTTTATTCGGATTTACTCTTGAAATAGTAAACTTTTGAAATACTTTTGTAAGCAAATCTGGGGTAAATTAATTATTTCTTTACATTTTTTCAGATGAGATTTAAAACTTAATGCTCATAAATTAGAATAATTTATCAATCTGCATCAACCCACTGCTTTCGCCCTGAGTTCAAATTCCTAAATAAAATTAAAAAAAAATCATTGTCTAAATATAGAACAACTGAACTTTATTTCTTGCTTCAAGTATAATGTATATAGAACTAATAAAACAGAAACAAGAATTCCATTTTCCCATTGAGACGTGCACGATGTTTCAGAATGAGTGTACTCCATTCTGGCGGTCGAATGTATTACAGAAGTTTTGAACGAGCTCTACATGAAAACAGTGGACAGGCCGGGGAACACGTCCGATTTGAAAACAATTGAAAACTTATGGGGACAAAATGTGCAGAACAAAAACTTCAAGTACCGAAGAGAGTAAAATTTATAAAAAGTTCTGAACAAAAGAAATCTTTAGCTGACTACTGTAACAACTTGATTCTCACCCTGTCTCGCCGCATCAAAGCAGTAATTAAAATCAATGGAGGACATACACAATATCGACTGCTAGACTGTTTGGCTTGAAATGAATAGACAATGTTACCAGGTGGAAATGTGTGATTAACATTGTGTCATTCGCCCATAAATTGCTGTGTTGCTTTTTAAATTTAAGATAGCAAAATTATGATGTAGACTCAAACTTTTGATATGACTGTAAAATAAAAATAAAACATTTTATTTATTTATTTTTTTTTTTTTTGTGGATTTCACCCCATGCAGGACAGTAAAGCCATTAAGTCACTAGGGATACCAGGTGTAGAAGAATTAGAAACATAAACATTACTAATGAGAAAGAACAAAAAGAGTAATCAGAAGGACAATAGATAGAGGTCGATATTGCTTCTAAATTTTTGAATATTAAAATTGGCTGGAAAGCATGAAGGGAGTTCCACAAGCAAGAAGTGCGTGAAAAAACTTTCAGCATAGAACAGTTACATCTACCCAGCTCAACTTAAACTGATGAGATATTGAGTCAGTCTAGTAATAGACTTAAATTAAAAAAGGCTGATGACCATAGCTATGAGTTCTTCCGAACAATTACCATGAAAGTATTTATATAAAAGACACAGGGATCAGATCTCGAGCTATATAATTCTCAGTATGTTTGTGTGTGTGTGGTTTTGCGTCTATGTGTGCGGGTGTTTTTATGTGTATGCACGGTTGTGCGTGCGTGTATTTGTGAGGGTGAGTAACGATTACATTTATTTATTTACTTATTAATACTGATTGTCGTTGCTCGAGTATTCTTTCTTATTCATTCATTCATTACGTCGTAGGTCTCAGTTCGTATTGCTTGGTTATTTGCGAAATATCATTTCCTTTCATTGTTCCTCATCAGCTCTTCCTTGATTCAAAGTTTCCCAACAGCGTCAGATTGTGTGTTTTTTTTTTCTTTTTCTTCCCAAATTTATCTTTCTCTGCGTCTCTTTGACATTCATCTTTTATTCAAGTTTACTTAATTACCTTTTATTTGTATTTTAATGCATCCATTGTTTTTGACATTTTTTTTTTGTTTCCATAAATCTTCTTCTTCTTCTTCTTCTTCTTCTTCTTCTTCTTCTTCTTCTTCTTCTTCTTCTTCTTCTTCAATTAGATAGTTAATTGATTTTATCGCTTTTCGTTTTCTCTTCTCTTGCTTCTCCCATCAACTGTTAAATTATGATTTTTTTCTTTGCACTTACAGCTGTCTATTTTTCTCTCTCTTCCTCTCTTTCTTTCTTTCTTTCTTTCTTTCTTTCTTTCTTTTACCGCTACTTCTTTCTTTCTTTCTTTCTTTCTTTTACCGCTACTTCTTTCTTTCTTTCTTTCTTTCTTTCTTTCTTTTACCGCTACTTCTTTCTTTCTTTCTTTCTTTCTTTCTTTCTTTCTTTCTTTCTTTCTTCACCATCATCAGTACCTTCCTTTTATGTTCGTCCAGCGATTCCCTTCAGATTGTGATTCTTGAAATCATTCGTGTGTTTGTCTTATTTTGTTACTCCGCCTTCAAAATGTCTCTGGCTTTCATTTTTCTTTCTCTTTCCCTCACTCTTTATATTCACCTCTCTCTCTCCTTCTTTCGTCCGTTCATTCGTTATTTCCTTCTCCCCACCCTTCCTTTTATTTTAATCTTTCTTTCTTTACAAATTATTTTGTTTCGTATAATTACTTGTTCTACATAGGTTTTTTATTCATTAGGTTCCCTTCTTGTGAACTTTCAGCGATTGTTTTTGTTGTTGTTCGCTTTTTTAATTGCCCTTTCACATTAGCTTTCCTTAAGAACATGGAATTAACATTCAATTAAATCCAGAATCTTTTTTCTTTGATTACGATGACAAATCCGTCACTTTTCCTTTGATTGTAAGGTGGTTGATTATTTTTCTCTCAATTTGTCTACACGTTTGGCCCCCTGTGAGTTTTCCCCTTTCAGTTCCTGATTTTATTTATTCTATTTGGAGGAGATTCATTGAAATCTTTAACCTCGAGAATATTATTCATTCTGGCAGACATTGATCGAAAGGGAAACACAAAACCTTACGCACCTTTGTATATGGGCGGCAGTGGGGACAAGAAATATAGAAAGTATTCAAAGAAAGAAGAAGAAGAAGAACCTGTTGCAAATTAATCGAGAGGACCGCACCTAGAGAGAACATGGAAAAAGAAAGAAAGAAAAATGAATGATTGAAAGAAAGACTGAATGAAAGAAAGACGAGAAAAAGAAAGATATAATGGAAACGGTTAACAAAATAAAAATTAATATATATAAAATATATAGGAAATAAGATTAATGAATGAGTGTAAATGGCGAAAGAAAAGGTTTATCACGTATGGCACATAACTGAAAGGCTTCAAATTATTTTAGACATATTTTAGTGATAGTTTAAAAGGACACTTTATTTTTTGATATATCTAAGCTATAATTGTAAAAAATAATTTGAGAGTAAGAAATAATTTGAGTTGGAAGAAATTTTAAATGAATAATTCATATAAAAGGCAAAAAAAGGACAGCTGGATGTGTAATGATTATTAATCCTGTCTCGCTAAATCAATTACGACTGAAAAATGAGTTCGATCCTTAATGAATATCCCAGATATTCAGCCTTGTGCCACGTGTAAGCTACGCGTAGAATTCATCCTATATAAACAAATATAAAGGAAGAAAAACCTAAAACGGAGAAATAAGGTGTTAAAAGAAAAAGATGCGGGAAAAACTTGGAATTAAGGTGATATAGATTCACAGACACCTATCTCTTCTGGCTTAATATAATGCCAGTCGGAAAAATGAACCAACATGGTGTCCAAAAAATGAACCAACGTGGTGTCCAAAAAGTGAACCAACATGGTGTCCAAAAAATGAACCAAAATGGTGTCCAAAAAAGGAACAAAAATTGTGTCCAAAAAATGAACCAAAATGGTGTTCAAAAAATGAACCAACATGGTGCCCAAAAAATGAACCAAAATGGTGTCCAAAAAATGAACTAACAGGGTGTCCAAAAAATGAACCAAAATGGTGTCCAAAAAAGGAACCAGCATGGTGTCCAAAAAAGGAACCAACATGGTGTCCAAAAAATGAACTAACAGAGTGTCCAAAAAATGAGCCAAAATGGTGTCCAAAAAAGGAACCAAAATGGTGTCCAAAAAAGGAACCAACATGGTGTCCAAAAATGAACCAACATGGTGTTCAAAAATGAACCAACATGGTGCCCAAAAAATGAACCAATATGGTGCCCAAAAAATGAACCAAAATGGTGTCCAAAAAAAGAACTAACATGGTGTCCAAAAAATGAACCAAAATGGTGTCCAAAAAAGGAACCAACATGGTGTCCAAAAAATGATCATAACATGTGTCACAGAGACGTCAAAATCTGGAAAATGTGACACAAAAATCCAACGACGAAGAAAGTAAAAAGAAAGAGGCGTTTCTTCCAAGTAAATTACTCCAAAATAAAAACATTTCGTTAGAAACCAAGAAATGAATGTTGAAATGCTATGTAATATATCATCAAATGACAGTAGATGCTAGAACATTTTCTCCTTATTACATAACACGTATGATTGTAGGGTCAGTGAAAGTGTCTCGCTTGTCACCAGAAAATATCCCACTTTATTACATCTCAATTTTCATAAGGTATTATTCATCAAGAATAAATATATAA
>OZ010589.1:88019471-88024471 GCA_963932145.1 Acanthosepion lycidas | reverse complement strand
TTGTTTGAAGAGAACCATTTTATAAATTTGAGCTTTGAAGAAACCCATTTTCCTGCAAAATTGTTTGAAGAGAACCATTTTATAAATTTGAGCTTTGAAGAAACCCATTTTCCTGCAAAATTGTTTGAAGAGAACCATTTTATTAATTTCAACAAACGGCGTTACATTCTGCTCGGTAAATAAATGTAAATTTTTTCCTTATAAAGAAACGTCTAATATTTTCATTGTACTTTTAAGTAACGTTATACAACCAGTAACAGACAATTGTAATTTCTGAGACACATAGGTCTTGGAGATTTTGGCACTCAAAAAAATGTTCTGGCAAGAAAGGCAGAAAGAAACACTGTATCGCCATCCAAACGAATTGGTTTAAATGAATATCAGAAAAGGAAGTGGAAGAGATAGAAATACGGCAAAGAGGAAATTATTGAAAATTATGATCGTTATTGACCTGAAGGTATCCTGTGGTTAAAAGATTTACGCGTTTGAATTATGCATATATTATTAGATATTATAAAAGAGTAGACAGGTGAAAATTTCCCGGCTTTTCTATTTGAAGTTTCAGATGAATCTTAATTCTTAACAATATTAGCTTTTAATTTACTGAAATGTAGAGATTGTGTTAGTTTAAAGACACTTTCTATTTGTGATTGAAAGTGTGCACACAGTAATTATCTGTGATTTTATAAGCCTTTTTATTATTTATTTTATAGCTTTAACAGTTAAATTTCCTAGTTATTTAAAGCAATTTCTCCCGATAAAGTTGCTAAACGGCTTATCTTTAATATCACATAATTTGGACTATCTAGACAGTATAGACAAAGGAATCAACACTGCATGGTGGCTGTCAGTTTTCAGCTTCAATGCGATCCACTGATTAATATATTTTGTTTACAGTACAATGAACTTAGGAAGTAAGGGAATGTTTAGAATGAAATAAACAATGATGATGCCTAATATTTTAAAATTCATGCATCTTATTATAATCTTACTTGTCTTTCTCTTTTTTTTTTACTTAGCACGACCGTCACGCCGTGCCAATACCTCATAAATAATGGACTATTTCGTTTTGCTCGCATGGAAAGACGGACAAGACACAGAGAGGCTATTTGGTTTTAGTGAGAAAAATAAATAAAGACAGAAAGAAAAAAAAAAGAAAGAAATATTGAAATATAGAACCGTTCAACGTCTCCTGCCAATGCATCATAAATAATGCACTGTTCCGTTTTGATCGATTTGAATGACGGGAAAGACATATCAGAGAATAAGTAAATAAATAAATAAACAAATAAAGAAAGAAAGAAAGAAAGAAAGAAATAAAGAAAGAAAGAAAGAAAAGATAGAATTGATTAATGTCAATAATTTCTAAATAATAGACTATTTCGTTCTGACCGCATAGAAGGCCAAAAAAAAAAAAAAAAACATATCAGATAACCTACTCTTTCTATAGCCGTATGTGCCGGACGGTCTCCTCAAAGCTGAAGAGGTGACTTGAAGCTACATAATCTACAGAAGGATGATGAGAATACCGTGGGCCGAACATGTGAGTAACGACGAAGTTTTGGAGAAAATAAAAGCAAAAAGGAAACAAATATTTAACATCAGGAAGAGACACAAGAGGTTTACGGGGCGCATAATGAGGAAGGAAAGCTTGGAAAATCTGATACTCACGGGAGAGATAGAGCGCAAGAGAGACAGAGGAAGACAACACCTGACATACTTAATAAGCTTGAGTAGATGGATGGCGAAACAGAGCTTAGGAAAAATAACAAAAAGAGAGAGAGAAAGCGATCATGGCCCTCCACAACTTCCTGTTACTTGCGGATCTATTAAGAACCGAAAATGACAGGAAGTTGTGGAAGGCTATGATCGCTTACGTACTGACGCGACAAGGCCCATGAAGAAGGGGAATGATTCAGTAAGTTCATGACGAATTCTACGACAATATATTTTCCGTAGGAGTTCAGCACCGGTTCATTAAATATTTGATGCACCGACGGATATGTATAAATTACGAGCAGATATGCAATATTTTATTCAAATTGATGAAACATTAATAAAATATTGCACTAACAATATGATACTGGCCGTTATTTAAAGAAGTAAGAGGATACAAATAAAAGGTTTGAAAGAGACAACATTTTCCATGACACAGAAAAAGACGTTAAACACATGTGAATGCTATCGCCTTTTTTTTTTATCTTCCCTTCTTTCTTTGTTTTTTTCACTGAAACCAAGTAGCGCTCTGGTATGTTTTTTGTCTTTCTACGCGGTCAGAACGAAATAGTATATTTATGAATTATTGAGAGTAGACGTTGGGGACCTCGAGGCGGTGTAGTGGTTAGCAAGCTTGGCTCGCTAGAATAATTACGACTCAGTAGTGAGTTCGATCCTCACTGGGTACCCCATAATATCACTATTGAGAGGAGACGTTAAACCCTTCTTTGTTTATTATTCTCTGATATATCTTTTCCGTCATTCAACGCGATCAAAACATAACAGTGCATTATTTATGACGCATTGGCAGGAGACGTTGAACGCTTGTATAATTTCCATGTTTCTTTCTTTTCTTTTTTTTTCTTTCTGTCTTTATTTTTCTCACTAAAACCAAATAGCCTCTCTATGCCTTGCCAGTCATTCAACGTGATCAAAACGAAATAGTCCATTATTTATGAGATGTTGGCAGGACATAACGTACGTGTTAGCTAAGGATCTAGGAGAGAGACAATTAAGATTATAATAAGATGCTTGAATTTTAAAATATTAGACATCATCATTGCTTATTTCATTTTAAACATTCCCTTAGCTCCTAACTGCATTGTACTGCAAACAAAATATATTGATCTGTGGATCGCATTGAAACTGAAAACTGATAACCACCTTGCAGCGTTGATTCCTTTGTCCATACTATCTAGATAGCCCAAAAGCTGTGATATTAAAGTTAAGCCGTTTAGCAACTTTATCGGGAGAAATTGCTTTATTTAAATAACTAAGAAATTTAACTGTCAAGGCCAAAAAATAATAAATAAAAAAGCTTATAAAAGCACAAATAATCACTGTACGAATGCAAATAATCACTGTATATATATATATATAAATATCTTTTTAAGCATTTTTTTTAAGCAACGTGGGATGCCACTAGCATGCAAGCGATTACAGAGAGTGAGAGCGAGAGTAAAGAGGCGTGATAGCGGAACGGATGAAGAGAAGGACATGCATCTGGAGATGTCGATTGACATTGCATTTGAATAGTTGGAGATTATAGCTATCAGGGAAACAAGTAATAGGAAGGGAATTCCACATACGGGAGGTGCGAGACATAAAGCCATTGGATTAGAAGAGACGGCTACATTTAACCGTTTCGACAGTGAAAGGCTGGGATCGAGATGCCAGCTTACTAGCACGCTTAAATTCATGCAGTCTGGGCACTAGCAAGCGTATCTCGTCGGAGCAGTTACCGTGAAAGTGCTTGTAGAAAAGACAGAGAGAGGCGACGACACGTCTGCGAGAGAGGGACTGCAAAAGAGATGCCATATCAGAACCAATCACATTGCATATCCATTTCTGGATTTTGTCGCGGAGCTTAAGAAGAAAGCGGGGACTCCAGATCATATATGACAGTAGTATTCTATGCAAGGGCGATTGGTTGATTTATAGATTTGAAGGATGCACTCGGGCGAGAAATTTAAAAAGAATTATAATTAGTCATCCATAAATTACAAAAAAACAAAAAGAAAAACAAACAAACCCCCCTAAAAAAACATTAATTCTTCTCGGAATCTAATACCCTTGGGAAAAGAATGAGTCCTTTTCTTCTATGGGTAAATAGCAGGACAGACTGGATTATATAGCCTTGGATGGCAACTGGTCTACCCCAGAAAGAAATGGCAACCTACTGCTGGAAAAATCTGCCTTGTCAGTCGTATCCATCGTCTAAGCGTGTATCACGCATGGCACATAACTGACTGACTGAACGTTTTTAGTAGGTGGCGTCTGAACATTTTATTGAAATTATGGTAGCCCATTTTAATTGCATAAAAATTCAAAAACTACCGCATTTTAAATGCATGAAAAGTTAACAAACTCCGCTTTTAAATTCATAAAAAGTAGTGCATTTTAAATACATAAAAAGTTAGCAAACAACTCATTTAAATTCGAAAAAATGTTAACAAGTAGCACATTTTAAATTCGTAAAAAGCACCGCATTTTAAATAAAAAATCACAAAAAAACACTTAAATTTCTACGTCATCATTTCCTTAATGAAGAAAATGTTATTCACTACTTCTGCATCTCACCATCTTGGATAGCTGCAAAAATGTATTAAACTTGATGACGAAAGGGATGTTTTAATAAACAGAAACATCAGTTAACAAATACGAAATTAACGGTTACATAAAATATATTGTTATTGGTAGCGGTCAGTCAGTTACGCCAGGTTTATCATTACCATCTACTGTGGCCACTGATACTAAAAACGAAAACAGTGTGTTGAGATAAAGAGAATAATAATAATAAAATGGAATAAATTATTAATAAAATAATAATAATAATAAAAACAATAATAATAATAATAATAATAATAATAATAATAATAATAATAATAATAATGAAGAGTGTACACATCTTTGGTGTTGTAGTAAAAATCAACAAATTAAAATAACTCCGAAACAATGTTTCAACAGAAGAGACATATATGTGTTTATATGTGCTTTCGTGATCGCTTATTTTATATGAAATTTATTTTATTCAGAATTACATTGAAGAATAACGATTATGTACAATCATACCTTTAAAAATATTCTCGATAAAAATGTTTGTTGTAGCATTATATATCTATTAATGAATTTTTTTTGTCTTAAGAACGAATTGGCACTAAACCCAATACTTTTATGTAAAACAGTTTGGCGAGTTATGGTTGAAATCAGGGCAAGATTTGGTTCGACCATAATATCTCTATATTTATTGATAATATTCTATTGGTATTTATCGATCAAATTTC
>OZ010589.1:88004471-88016971 GCA_963932145.1 Acanthosepion lycidas | reverse complement strand
TCTTTTCATTGTAGGTTCTAAATTTATTTTTTTTATTAATCTTTTGATGTCTGAATAAATTTTGTATTACAATATATATGCAAACTTTTCTTTCCTGAAATATGTATGCATTATTGGGTGGAGTATATATATATATATATATATATATATATATATATATATATATATATATATATATATATATATATATATATGTTTTGCTTAAAAATTCTCAGCCAATTTAATGCTCGACTCATCGGGAGTACGCACATCTGATTTTTACCCTAGAACTGACGCTCTGTTGAGTGAGATGATCATAACTCCATCGATGGTTTTGGACATCGTATCTAAATTAGATTTCCATAAGGCTAGTGATGTGGACGGGAAATCAATGAAGAAATATGCTCGTGAGCTCTCCAAACTATATAAGTATTACCTCACTGACTCTTGCTTTCCAGCCCGTTGGAACTTCTCATCAGTTATACCTGTTTTTAAGAACACTGGAGACTCTTCTGACCAATCTAACCACTCCCACGTAAAGTCTACGAGGCTTTAATCAAGGCCGAATTGGTTATGCAACTTACATCTCATGATCTACTCTCTGACAAACAATGTCTTCCGCTTTTCCCGGTCTACCGCTGGCGTGCTCACGGCCATAAATGTATTTGTATGTTTCTCAAAATAACGGAGAAGTTTTAGCTGTGACTCTAGGTATCTCTAAGATGTTTAATAGGGTTTGGCATGCCAGCCTTCTTCGTAATCTTCAGAGATATGGTATTACAGGCCAATTATTTGACTTAATTCAATAATTCCTGTCAATCCGTGAAATGAAATTATCCCTAAACGAGTCCTCTCTTTCCTTTTATACGAACGCTGGTATTCTCCAATGCCATATCCTGTGTTCTACTCTGTTTCTGATCTTCATCCACGATCTTCCTGATGTCATCAGTTTCCAGGTAGGCATCTACGCAGACGACACTACTATTTACTCCTGGCTCAATAGCAAATCCGACAATGCTGACAAAACTAACCTGACCGTTGTTTTCGAAAAAGACCTGCAGGAAATGGCTTGTGAACTTTATTGCCCGCAAAAGGAAAAAAAACTGCTCTTATTTACCTACCATAGAAAACACTCCCTGTCTCCTATCAGAATGGCTGATGCCCTACACCACGAGAGAGCCTGCTTGGTCTCACGCTTTCTAATGACCTGATGTGGAACAATTACATTAAATCAATAGCTTCATCAACCGCGAGGAAAGTTGGATCTCTGTGTCGCGACAGAAGATTTTTTCTCGCCTATCTATCCTTTAAATCTATAAATCAACCATTCGTCTTTGCATTGAATAGTGTTATCATAAAGGGTCTGGTGCCATGCTGTTCATCTCGAGGTCCTCAACCTAATCCAGAGACGGATATACAATGTTATAGGTCTTGACCTGGCAACTCGACTCCAGTCACTTTCTCACAGAAGTGACGTGGCTTCCCTCTGTCTTTTCTAAAACTATTTTCATGAGATCTGCACTGACGAGCTACTTTCACTGGTGCCCCAACTGCATTAATTTAAGCGTTCCCACCCTTTTACTGTCGAAACAGTTAAATTTAAGCGCCTCTTCTACTCCAACAGATTCTTCTCTCGCACTTTCCGACAGTGGAATTTCGATCCTCTTACTTGTTTCCCTGATAACTGTAATCTTTAAAAATTTAAATATAATGTCAATCGTCATCTTCTGGTGCCTTGATCTCGATCCCCGTCCTTCTCTTTATCCATTCCTCAAACACCATCTTTACTCTTACTTTCACTCGATGTAACCTCTTGCGTGCTAGTGGTACCCCCTCCTTGCATGGAGAGAAATGCTTAAGAAAAAAAAAAAGAAGAAGAAATAACAGGGTTAATTCATAGCGTAATGAGAACTATGGCCTCATACTCCCCAGGGAATCTATGATACCCGAGTGTCTGTAACAATTTAAATATAAGGTTTAATTAATAACGAATAATGTCATATCAAAAAAAGAAATTAGTTAATTCCTCATAAATATGTTTGTGTTTGGATACATATATTGAATCAGCCAGTCAGTCAGTTATGTACCATGCGTGATACACGCTTAGGCGATCATGTATGTTTCAAAAAAATGACTGCCGATCCCCCACACACGGTAGCTTGCCATTTATTTCTGCGGTAGTCTATAGAACAGGGTCTACCCCGTTATTTAGCCATAGCTAGCGCGGGGCGAAGAAGAGGATTCATACCTCCTCCAAGACTTTTAGTACGTAAATGAATATAATAAATTCTACTGGAATTCGAACCCGGCTCTCCGATTGCTCAACCCAAGCCGATATACATTACTCCACCATGACATATTTAATGCTATCCGAAAAAAAGTGCTCAGATGGATCAGTGTGAAAAAGAATTTAAATTTAAAACGAGTTTCGCCGACGTGTTTTACGTTCGACGTTTTTATATAAAAATACATTACCTGCTGAATAACAAGTTTGTTTAGACACACACACACACACACACACACACACACATACATATGTGTAAAGTGTGTGTATATAAATATAATCATATATATGTGTGTGTATATGTAATATATATTATATATTATTATTTAAAAACGACGTTTATATATATATATATATATATATATATATATATATGTGTATGTGTATCTGTGTGTGTGTGTGTGTGTGTGTGTGTGAAAATATTGTAGAAAATAGGAAAGAAACTGGTTTGGTAAATAATCCAAAGTTCCTTAGTATTTTTGTTATTATTTTTAAAAAATAGTGCTCGATACGAAAGTAGAGCATAAATATAATTATTTATTTAAAAATATGATTCCAACACGCTACATAAGAGGTCTCATGTCTCAAAACAAGAGCCGAAAACTTCAAAATAATATTTGAATTAACTTGAGTTAAAGTAGGCTCTTCAAGCGAAATTTTTTTGGGAATGACTTATTTCTGAAATTTACGAGTTTTAATGGTATGGTCAGAATTGAAATCAAAAATTTCCATGGTAACATCAAGGGCGGATTGTTTAGAATCGGCAGGGGTGGGGTGTTAATAATTTGTATCAGTATAGAGTTACTTTCATAGATGCCGGGTCAGGGTAAGGTGGGGGTGGCTAAATTTACGACGGAGGAAGTTTTCGCATAGTCTGGCTTGAGCGTCTACGGAGATTTATTTATTTATTTTTTCAGTGCACTGAAAATCTAGAAGGTATAATAAGAAGACACAATAATAAAATCCTGAACAAACCCCCTTACCTGAATAGTTTTAATAACTCTACACTTAAATCAGATAATGATAGGGAAAAATTATGCGATTGTAAAAACCCGGTAGACTGCCCATTAGAAAACAAGTGCTGCATCGAATCTGTGGTATACCAATGCACTATATCATCCACGGAGAACCCTAACAATAATATGATATACATTGGGTCCACGAAAAATACCTTTGAAACCAGATGGAGGCAGCATAAATGCTCCTTCAACAACATAAACTTAAGACATCAGACCTCTCTATCTAAATATTTTTGGCACCTGAAAGAAAAAATAGTACACCTAAAGTAAAATAGAAAATCATTAACAGGACTAGAACTTGCAAAACTTGGGATGACCCATGCCCTTTGTGCCTCCATGAGAAACTACACATTATTAAGCTTCTAAACAATAATAACCTATTAAACAACAGGCAAGAATTAACGGTTTTCTGCCGACACAACCGAACTTACGCTCTGAATAACTAGCTAAAAACACGCATAAAATAAAATAAATTTTAAAATCCATACCCCATATACATAGTTTTAATACCCTACAAAAACTGATAACCCTTTATGAAGTCGTCAAATAACAAACGTTACGGCCTTTTTATATACACAAATCCCTTTCATAAAGAGATATAATAAAAGAATAAAATAAAAATAAAAAATTCATATCTGCTCGATGCGTATCCAAATGTAAAAAAAATGACGTCATACATTATGAAATGGACAAAGTCCCACAATTACTGTAAGACATTTTTTATGTTCTTTTTTATAGATAAACATGAAAAAAAAAAACACAAACATAATTGTCGGTCCATTTCATAATATATATATATATATATATATATATATATATATATATATATATATATATATATTGCAATGAAAGAATAATATTAAATGAACGATAAAGTGGTCTTTTGTAAGGATCATCTTACGTCATCGGCTGACGATAGTCTGGCAAGAAGGCTACATTTCCACTCTAACGGAAAGAAACTTGCGTCACCAGATGTTGCGCATGAATGAAACTTCTCTGCAAAGGATGAGTCGACGTAATGAGCCAATAACAACTGTGCCTTAGAAATGAGTCAACAATCTTTCTTTGGCATTCAACAATTTTCCAGTATCATTCATTAGATTTTCCATAACAATGACTCAGGAGGCAAACAATAATAGCCCTCATTACGATTAATATATATATATATATATATATATATATATATTAAGGGGATATATATATATATATATATATATATATATATATATATATATATATATATATATATATATATATGAATATATATACATATATGCGTTTATATAAATATATATATATATATATATATATATATATATATATATATATACATATATATTAGGTTGGTACAAAAATAATGACGTAATAATGTCGTTTTTGACGTTAAAAAATACGTCAAAAAACGACATTATTGCGTCATTATTTTTGCACCAACCTAATACATATATATGCGTTTTCAGTGCCTTTATATTTCTTTGTTGATATTTATTCATTATATATATATATATATATATATATATATATATATATATATATATGCGTGTGTGTGTGTGTATGCTTGTATGTGGGTGTTAGTTTGTGATTGCTAGCCGTCTACTGAAAATAGGTATTTTCAAGCATCTTCCATGACGACCGTGACTATACTGCTCTCTGCAATGTCTTGGTTATAAATCACACACAATCCTCTCTTTGTTGATGCGTGTCCTATGTATGGTGTGCCAATCTTTCAACTATCTATTATCCTTTCTTCTTGTTCTCCGCTCCTCATTTTTAATAATTTAAAAAATAAACTATATTTAAATGCATGCTTACAATCTCTCATGATACATATTTCGGGGTCAGACTCCACTGAAGGTTATTTCAATATGTTGTCTAAATATATCTTTGTTTCATCCTGACATCAGTAAATGATCTCAATTCAGCTTTTTTAATCAGCCATCGATCGCTAATCGTTTCGATTCGGCAATAAATGACTTCAACATAGAGAATTTTATTTTAACTATTTTTATTAATCATGTCGACATGTATTTTATCTAATAATCCAGTGGCGGTCATCCCATTCACTGAGGAGCCGTTTCGGACACGAAAAAGAACACAATACATCGCTTGACAGATAAAAAAATCTCCTTGAAAACTTTCTACTATAACGTTCCCAGGCTAACTCAACCAATCAAAATCGACACCCATATGGCCCACATCTGATCCCGAATAGCAACCTCAGGAAGTCGGAACTGAGATGCACTTCCTCTAAAAATAATCGTCCAATAAATTATTATTTCACATCTTGTATCATATTGCTATCAATATTTTTTTATGTTTCTATATGCGCGTGGCCTAGTTAGTTCTCAGAATGTTCGTTTTCCGAACATGAGAACACGGGTCCAATTCTACCATAGTCGCTCAGGAAGGTGACATTGCTTTTATCATTTGGGGAGGTGATCCCAGTGTGCGACACCTCAAAAAAATGCCTGAAATTTATATACAGTTTGACCCAAGCCTTGTCAGTCGAGGGTTGCTGGCACGAAATCTAAAGACATCGATCATACCGTTGATCTTTCCCTGATAATGTAACCTTCATCACCCTGACTACGGCCCGCTCAGAATAGTTGCGCTATAAACAACAAATATGTCGGAGCAGAGATCTGCAATTAGGATTGGCTATTTTCCCTAGGAGTCGAGCATACTCAGATATGAGTGGCCAGCCATTATAATTATTATATTTTTATTTCATCTGGCTTTGTATTTACAGGTGGACACTGACAAGGTATTTAAATACATTGCGTGCCAAATTATTATCGAGATAACTGAGCTGCGCAGTCACCGAAATTTTCGTATTGATCTGCGCAATGTAAACAAAGTGGCGCCATATTTGTTATCAGCATGAGAGTTTCATGTGGTATAAGGTCGAGTTTAACTAGGGTTTCCCGAGCCCGTAGGCTCGGCCAACAAATGCTCGTAGAACCCGTAGAACCCGTAGAAACGGGATCGGGTTGGTCAACCTCCCCGAAAGAGACTCTGCCCTTCGGCGGAGCCTGGTCCGTGTTCCTCTCTGCTCAGAGGCAGAGAGTTCGACCGTCAAGACGAGAAGCTCAGCTTGAATCGGTATCTAGCCACCCTCCCACGAGGGTTGCATATGGCACAAGGCCGAGTTTAATGTGGGTTTCCCGAGCCCGTAGGCTCGGCCAACAAATGCTCGTAGAACCCGTATAAACGGGATCGGGTTGGTCAACCTCCCCGAACGAGACTCTGTCTTTCGGCGGAGCCTGGTCGAGGTTCCTCTCTGCTCAGAGGCAGAGAGTTCGACCGTCAAGCCGAGAAGCTTGGCTTGAATCGGTATCTAGCCATCCTCCCACGAGGGTTGCATATGGCACAAGGCCGAGTTTAACGTGGGTCTCCCGAGCCCGTAGGCCCGGCCAAAAAAATGCCCGTAGAACCCGTATAAACGGGATCGGGTTGGTCAACCTCCCCGAAAGAGACTCTGCCCTTTGGCGGAGCCTGGTCCGGGTTCCTCTCTGCACAGAGGCAGAGAGTTCGACCGTCAAGCCGAGAAGCTCGGCTTGAATCGACCCTCTCTCCTGAGAGGCGTAGTATCCATAATGTTAGGAAAATTCATTCTGTATTTATAGGTAAGGACCCAGGGCAATTTAATCTCTTAAGATGTTTTCACTATTATGATTTTTGGTGTGATGTTCAGCGGGTATGCTTTTCATAAACAGTAAAGTTTTCTGCTATAGCAAAATGATTTATCGAAATTTTGTAAAAGCTTGCTGTAAACATTGTATGCATAAATACGAACAAAACATTTCTTGAATAATCTCTATAGAAATGTAAGTATATCCTGTATGTCCAGGCGTCTTTTTTTTTTGTTGTCAAGTACGGTACTAAAATGTCGATTAGTAAGGTAAATCTGTCATCTTTTTCTCCATGTCATCAATGAAAAATTTTCGACAAAATTTATATTCATTAAAGTCACCTATTAACCTAACCTATTCAATAATTTTCTTTTTGGTACGAAGTCTACTTAACATTACGTCCTGGGTAAGACGATAAACTACATCCAATAGCAGGGCCTCTAATCAGGCGGTTTTGAGGAGCGTGGAGACACCTCTTAATTGCTGGTGTTCCCAGGTCAACCCTGATCCGGGGTGGCAGCACCTGTTAAGGGCTCTCAGATACGGGCAAATAATTAACCCCAACAAAAGTGTAAAAATGTGTTTTAATAAAAGCAATATGATTTCGTAAAAATTTATCAGCACCAATTAATTTTTGAAGGAAAAATTATTACCAGCAATACATTATTACCAGCAATACATTTCTGGAAAAATATTACCAGTAATATATTTCTGGAAAAATATTACCAGTAATATATTTCTGATGAAAAAAATATTACCAGCAATACATTTTAAAAAATATTACAACCAATACATGTTTGCAAAAAATACTACCAGCAATACATTTTTGAAGAAAAAAATATTACCAGCAATATATTTTTGAAGGAGTAAGTATTACCAGCAATATATTTTTGAAGGAGTAAATATTACCAGCAATATATTTTTGAAGGAAAAAATATTACCAGCAATATATTTATGAAGGAAAAATTATTACCATCAATACATTTTTGAGGAAAAAAAATATTACCATCAGTACATTTTGAAGAAAAAATATTACCATCAATAAATTTTTAAAGGATAAAATATTACCAGCAATATATTTTGAAAAAAAAATCTTACCAGCAATTTATTTTTTGAAGAAAAAAATTTACCAACAATATATTTTTGAATGAAAAAATATTAACAGCAATATATTTTGAAAAAAATCTTACCAGCAATACATTTTTGAAGGAAAAAATATTACCAGCAATATATTTTTGAAGGAAAAAACATTACTAGTAATATATTTTTGAAAACAAAAATATTACTAGAAATAAAATTCTTGTCCGCATTAAATAAACCATTTAGGTTGATATGCCGTAAACCAAACCTAAAACACCTAATATTTTGCTACAACAAAAATAATGGAATTAATTAATTAATTAGTTACAACTCTTTGAATTATAATAATTGTTTTAAATATTCACAACGCATCTCCATACTCCTTTCAATATTTAAAAAGACATGTTCTTCTAAATGTATACATCTGCCAACATGACTCGTGTGAATGTTTGCATTCAAATAAAATACAGTTAGATTATTTTATCACCGAATTAGCGAACGCGGGTATAAAAAAAAGAATAAATGTAACTCCGAAAAACATGGTCGTAGATAATCAGTGATCATTTAACTCACCAGATTTTCAGATACAGATATGTAACGTTGTGTGGAGGTTACAGTAACATTGCAATCAAATATTTCCCTCTCTCCAAACTAACCACTCAACGTTACCAGAACATCATGGAGGATTTACAAAATTTTGAAGCCGGAAATTCCACAGTAGTCAATTATAATATTAAAACAACCCTTATCATGTATAGAAGGTATAACATCTGTTTTCGTGTATTTTTAAATGGAAAATTTCTTTTTTAGACTATATATACACATTTCAATAACTTCATATATAAGAATTACTTATTAATATAAACGATATTTTTCCTGGGTACACGCATTTGACTTACTGATGGGAAAAAGTGATACAGGTTCGATTCCTGTCAGAGGCACAATCTTTCTTTAGTAGAACTTCTCAATCAAGACTTGTTATTATTTTCACTGTTTAAGAAATAAAAAAAGGTGTCCGATTGGGCTTTCCACTAAGTATTTGGATATGACTCCAAAGCTGCTTTATCTGATCATCCCTCAAATTTAAAACGAACATAATCCTCTAGGCACCTAGCAGTGATGGTCTTCACTGCTCCCGCTCATTAATAGATATACGTGGTACGCACACCATAGTGGGACATACCCAACTGTTTAAGGTCAGACATCTGACAAGCATAACTGCGGTAATGAACGGGATATTTACTGTATCCCGTCTTAATTCAATAAGACAAAATATGTACATGTCAACATTTCTAATTAATTAAGATCAGAAGCCATGAGAGCCATACGTGATGAGCATCTGGCGTGTTATTATTATTATGATTATTATTATTATTATTATTATTATTATTATTATTATTATTATTATTATTGGCGGTGGTCCCACTCCTGTTAGCAACGACTGCAAAAACATCAACATTTATAAAGAAAACATACAGATGCATGCTGGGATTTCATCCTAGCCAATAATAGAGGCCACTTCTCGGTCTCTTCCCATCTACATCTCTTCTTTCTTGTCTTGAATCCAGAACGCTGCGATCGCTTGTCTTTATCCCCTTTGTGTGTTGACACCATTCTTAGATTATAAATGGTTGCCGTATTACTGTTACTTTGCCTTGCATATATTGTTGGTTCAATATCATTTTTGCACTGTTCTTTTATTTCTCGTGTTATTCTTTATTGCAGACCTTGTCAATTCTGCTTGTTGGGCATTGCTGCCTATTTAACCATGGACAATAACTCTATTATCATCATCATCATTATTATTATCATGAATATTATTATCAAGATTATTAACATCGTCATTATTATCAATATCATTATCATTATCATCATTAACATCATCATCATTAACATCATCATTATTATCAATATTATTATCATCATTATTATGATTATTATTATCGTCATTATTAATATCATCATTATTAATATCATCATTATTATCATCACCAACATTATTAAAATCATCATCGTCATTATTATTATTATCACCATCATTATTAATATCATCATCGTCATTATTATTATTATCACCATCATTATTAATATCATTAATATTATTATTATAATTATTATTATTATTATCATCAATATCAGCATCATCATTAATATCATCATCATCATTATTATTAATATCCTTACTATTATTATTATTATTATTATTATTATTATTATTATTATTATTTTACTGTAAACAAACTGAGAACCTTCGCACACTCTGAATAATTTTCCTATTCTTATTTACTAAGTTTATTTATTATTATTATTATCATTATTATTATTATTATTATTATTATTATTATTATTATTATTTTCTTTGATTTCTGGCGTTTACACATTTCTTTCCGGGTCCCACCCACGGACCTAATGTTAGAAATGGCATCATGACACTTTCCGCTGACAAAAAAAAAAAAAAAAAAATTACATAGATAAAGCCCTTCGTAAAGTGTGGGCTGTACTTGTCAGAACAATATTTTGTATCTCCTTGAGGCATGGGCTTCCAGGAATCCCTGCAATTAGTCTACTGCAATCTTTTCCAACCAGTCCTAGGGCTCCAACTACAACAGGGATTGTTGATGTTCCCATATGCCACATTTTCGAGATTTCTATTTCAAGGTCGTTGTATTCTGACAGCTTTTTGAATATCTTCAAAGATACATTGCAGTCAGCAGGGACTGCTATATCAATAAGGAGACACCGTTTTTGTTTGTGGCCTTTAATAACAATATCTGGGCGGTTGGACTTGATTGTTCTGTCAGTGTGAATTGTGTAGTCCCATAGAATTGTAACAGGTCCAATCTCCGTAACCGGGTCTGGGTGGTGTTGATACCAGTTTCTTTCAATTTCCTTCCCGTAGAAGTTGCAGATTTTCCAGTGCAGATATAGGCCCACTCTGTCATGTCGGGTTTTATATTCAGTGGGTGCCAACATCGTGCAACCTGATACAAGATGATCAATCGTTTCTGGATATTTATCACAGAATCTGCATTTTGGGCTGACACAATATTTTAGTATATGTGCTTGATAATTCCTAGTTAGCAAGCATTGGTCCTGCGCAGCAAGGATAAAACCTTCAGTTTCCGCTTTCAACCCTGCACTGCTTAGCTACTTATGGGTACAGGTTTTGTCTACATCAGCTTGTTTGATACGGGCAGAGTATTGGCCATGAAGCGGTTTATCTTGCCATCGCTTCTGTATCTGGTCGGTCGCATTCGTCTTTACTGTCTTTTTCAAGTATTTTGCAGTTTCAGCCGGTGTATTGTGCTGTAGTTGCATCTCTACGCCCATTTGAAGCTCCATTTTGAATTTGTTGGCTTCTTTCATTACGGAGTAAAGACGCTTACTACTTTAATGTTCCTTAACGCATACCATCATCTAGTCTTCTGTAGTTTCCAAGTATCTTTGGATGCCAATTGTTGTAGTTTTGTAGGACAGTTCTAGTTGAACTAATCCTCTGCCTCCTTCGGATCTGGGCACATACAGACGATCCACATCAGCTTTGGGATGATGCATGCGATAGCAAGTGAGAAGCTTTCTCGTTTTGGCGTCCATTCGCTTAATTTCAGCTATGGTCCAATTAAGGACATTTAAGCTGTAATGCACCACTGGGGCAGCCAATGTGTTTATAGCTGATATTCTATTTTTTGAGTTTAGTTCAGTATTTAGTATCTGACGTACACGCCTGTAGTACTCTTTTCTTATTTTTTCTTTCATTTGGTGGTGTTGTATGCCATCTCCTTCGCTAATTCCTAGGTACTTATAAGCTTCTTCATGCTCCAATTCCTCAATCTTTGTGACAAAATCTAAATCTATTGAGGGTGTTTCTGTAATTCTGCCTTTCTTGAATGTTACTTTTGCACATTTATCTAATCCGAAGTCCATACCTATGTCGTCACTAAAGTATTTTACAATATTGAGGAGGCCTTTCAACTCATTGTCGTCTTTAGCAAAGAGTTTGAGATCATCCATGTATAGTAGGTGATTGAATATTTTCTTATTTATTTTGTAACCATAGCTACTGTTGTTCAGTTCATGTGTAAGAGAGGTTAAGGATAAACAAACAGAAGGGGTGACAGAGAGTCTCCTTGAAAAATTCCACGTCGGATATTCAGACGGTTGGATATGGCAGTGCCCCCGGTGTGCCTAAGGTATAGTGCTTAAGAAAGTTTAATACCACAGAGGAGACTTTGTACATTTCCAAAGTCTTAAGGATCCAAGAATGTGGAACACTATCAAAGGCTTTACGATAATCAATCCAAGCTGCACTGAGATTTCTGCGTCGTCTCCTGCAATTTTCCAGGATCATTTTATTTATCAGAAGTTGATCTTTGCAGCCATATGAACCTCTACTGCATCCCTTCTGTTCTAGCGGGAGAATGCTGTTTGTTTCGAAAAAGGAATAAGTACGGTTCGTCAGTACAGACGTGATCAACTTATACGTTGTGGAAAGACATGTTATCGGTC
>OZ010589.1:87941971-87991971 GCA_963932145.1 Acanthosepion lycidas | reverse complement strand
TAAATCAATATCCCAGTTAAAATATCCTTAATTTTCAAATTAGCATATAACAACATATATATATATATATATATATATATATATATATATATATATATATATATATATATATATATATGGCAATTTCTGTCTGTCTGAATGAAGGTTCCGCCTAAACCCGTGAACAAATATTGATGAAACTTTGCATTCATGTTAAACCAACATCTAGTTTGTTACTAGACTATTTTTGTTTTTGTTTTTTTTTTTAAATAAAAATCTATAATGAAACCACTAAGGCCCCTAGATCGCAGATCTCCACCGGGTCTTACTTGAAAAGTTGTTTACAAGCTTATGACTGTTTTTAAGCAAGGGAGATAATTAGTCTCGCAATCTTTGATTTTATTTTCAGAAGCTAATATCGTCTTCCACAGACAGACTGTTTCGCTGTATCACACCTCATAATTGTAGCTAGAAATTCGATGTGTGTGTGTGTGTGTGTACTGGCAGAGATGTCTGATAACATGGAAAAAGTTTTCGTGTGACGCATTTCGTCCTTTAGGACTTTATCGGACTAAATTTGTTACGTTTGAGCGACGACAAATGAATTAGGTTTTTTGGGAAATATCCGACTCGACCATGAAAAATGTATGACAAGAATCTATATCCCAGTCGTCTCGCCTATTTGTAGATCCAGCAGAAAATGATACTGCTTACTTAGTGGACTTGAAAAACCTATTTCACTTTACAACTGCATTGAAAGAAAGTTCTTTTTTTTATGAATTTTAACTGGCAGTATTACTTGCTGATCGGACATTAAATTCTGGATGTTTTCGATCAGGAAACACTTAATGTAACCATTTAGTATTCCCGCTTAAACTTTTTTTTTGCATCAGCTCGCTTTTTATAGTTTGTTGTATTTGTCCACCTTTCTCAAATCCACAATGTCAAATTCCATTCCGCAGTTGATGTAGAAAATCTCTTAATTTCAAAAGGCTTTTGCCCATTAGACATGGTTTCTGTTGCTGTTGAAGTAACTCATTTCTTCGTCCGTCTCATGTTTTTTCTTCCTGTATTTGTTTAAAAACTAAAGACCTTTAATATTTTTTGGCAGGTCCCAAGAGAAGCTTTCTTTATCGCCTCAGCCATAAATATATTCTTCATTTCAGTATAACCATCAACTGGCTTGTTATTTTCTGAATTCTTCCTTCTGACCGAGCTGGGAAAACATCTCAGCTAGACATCGACTAATTCAGGGTCATCAAGGAATAACTGAGAATACAATCGACGACGACATTGTTGTAAATTTCAAGACTCTAATCGATAACCAATAATATCGACACCCAGACTGATGGTGTTTTGTTAAGCGTAACTTAGATGTGGCACACGGCCGAAAGTATGGGTCACCCAACGCCTGGACTAATGTAATGACTACTATTCGTTCTGGTGGTGGTGGGGTCTATTTGTATGTCCACTAAGTGGGGGGGGGTCTTTTTATATCTCCATAGTGATTACCTACTTAAATATAAAGTAGGTCATCGCTATATCTAACCTATCGGGGGGGTGGGGGGGTCTTTTTATATCTCCATAGTGATTACCTACTTAAATATAAAGTGGTCATCGCTATATCTAACCTATCGGTTTTCTAGATTTTTCTTCCAAGTTTTCATTATATAGTCACGTGCATATTGTTTGATTTTCCTTGATCCTAAAAATGATTAAGATACAAATAACTTGAATCATTATTACTTCTGTAACTATTAATCATACTACTAGTCCCTTTCGTTTAATGGGATATTTTGTCTATACGGTTAACACACACACACACACACACACACACACACACATATATATATATATATATATATATATATATATATATATATATATATATATACAGGTTGTTCATAAAGTTCGTGTGCACTTTAAAAAATTTATAAGTTTATTTGTATTTGCGATAGAAATAATTTGTAAAAATGATTAGAAAGAAGTTAATCTATATTTTTAAGGTTTTATTGAAATTTTATTTAAGTTTCCACTTCCCTCCATTATTAGCAATACAAAGGGAAAGACGATTATGCAGTTCACGGAAAACATTTGCCAAATGATTAACAGTAATGCCTGAGATCACATGAGTTGTTTTAGCTTCCAAATCTTCTAATGAACATGGTTTGGTTGCATACGCAATTGTTTTCACATGACCCCATAAAACATCTAATTGAGTCAAATCGTAAACGTGGAGACCAATAAGATGGTTCAACCCTTCCGATCCATCTGTTAGGAAATTCCTGATTTAGAAACTCTCTAACATGCAGAGTAAAATGACAAGGAGCTCCATCTTGTTGAAACACGGTATTGTAACATTTTTTAAAGATTATTTCTATCGCAAATACAAATAAGGTTATAATTTTTTTTAAAATGCAGACAAACTTTATGGACACCTATATATATATATATATATATATATATATATATATATATATATATATATATATATTGATAATATTAGTGGAATATATATATATATATATATATATATATATATATATATATATATATATATATATATATATATATATATCCCAAGAGGATAGAATCCGGGTCTATCTCAATGTCCAAGACAAAGTAAGAATATCATATTAAAAGCTCAAACTCTGATATTACATGGTTATAATGTATTACATTGGAATCGTTATATCGATCCAATTCATCAGACCTAAAAGTTTGAAAACCTTTTTGAAATTGTAGGTCTGATGAATTGGATCGTGATTACGATTCTAACGTAATAAATTATAATCATGGACTATTAGTGTTTGAGCTTCATATATATATATATATATATATATATAATTGGTGTATTTAGGTAACAATCTTTCTTTCATGTAGGTTTCATTGAGGACGACGAAAATTATTTTGATTTATTTTTTTATACAATATATATGTACTCATATTTTTTTTGTTTTTATTAATACGGCTTCCGTCATATTGAGTTCTTTTTTACATGTAGAGGATGTTAATATTATATTCATGTTCTCAACAACAATGTCACAAATAGTGTCCAGTAGGTTTCCATGAGTATTTAAATATGACCTAATTGAGCTATGGTCGGAAAGGTGTAGTGTGAATCTTCGTGTCAAAAACGTTGTACTATCGCCTATATAATTATTTGTAAAGTTTGATTGATCAGGAATACAATTCCTTAATGGAAATTTACATTCGTAAATAATATTTTTCTGTTTACTTTTGTTCTAAGAGATCAAATATTATGTTTAACTATCTATAATGTTGGAGTATATATATATATATATATATATATATATATATATATATATATATATATATATATACAAGCATATAAACAAACCCAATAAATCAAGCACTATCCACATTTCTCCCCAACGAAGACTGACATGCTTTCAAAGGTTTTGAGGTCTCAAAAGTATAGACACACTTACACAAATATATACACATACGCACATCACACTCACTCTCAAAGAACTAAAAGATAACATACACGTAACCGGCACATCCCATTCCCAGCAACCAATAAAACTCTTAAAATGACCAAAAGTGGAATACTTATTCAGGAATCTGTCCTCATTTATCTTAAAAACAATTTAAAAGAAGCCGTTTGACCAACAAAATGGCTGACTAATATAAACGATAAAAACCAAATGAATCTACAGATAAAGTCACTTTCTTCACTCTTGTACTTCACTGCTACTTTTATTTTCCCTTGGTGATGGCCATGTTGTCAGAAACTAGCCGTGGAACCTAATTGAGATAATAAAGCAAAAAAAAAAAAAAAAAAACTATTAATATACAACCCCATGTTTCTGAAAAATTTATTTTTTTAATATTTTTTTTTATTTTCAGATCATGAGTGTGTGTGTGTTTGTACTGTCCGAAAAAATATATAGCCTGAATTGAATTTTGATACAGCCAAAAAATAATATAATCATGCGTAGAAATTTTGAGACTATAAAAGAAAGGGCATATTCTATACAAGTGTAAATTAATACAGAATGCTTGTCCCTTTTATGCATGAAGGAATTAAAATTTTATCGGAAGAATCTAGCCATTTTATACCTTAAAATCAACTTTGTAATCTACAACGATATTCTCTGCTTGGCTTAGTTTGAATCCAACCAAACGCTCGTCCAAATTTTATGCCAACTGTTTTTCATTCATAATTCGCATTTCAAATGTTATTATTCCATATTCCCAATGTTATCTTTTTTCTAAAATTTTTCTTTTTTTTTTTATAAACCTCGTCATTTTTCGACAAAATTTATTTATTTTCCTTTTTGCATCTTTCCAAAACTCATTCCCGTATAATGTTTTCCCTGCTCAGTGTGTCCCGTAAAGCAAAACAGGATATTAACTGGATCTCCTTAACCGAAAATTGCAGTGTGGAAATCATGACTCAATATTGATCGGCCACAGAGACCCAGCGATGCGGACGGTCGTCTTGAACGACGAAAGACTGGTGAAAATAAGAAGCAATACACGAAGCATGTGGTTGAAAAAATAAATAAATTTAAAAAAAAAGAAAAGAAGAGAAATTAGTTTTCATGAGCAATAGGGATAGATCTAAAAATAAATAATGACTATTCTGATAAGAATGAGAGTTTGTAACAACAAAGTTAGTGAAAGAAAGACAGAAAAGAACGAAAAAGTGAAAAAGGACCAATCAGTTTTTTTCGTTTTTTTTTTTTTTTTGAACGGGACAAGTGTTAATTAACGTTTTCTATGGAAAGAGCAAGAGAGAGAGAGAGAGAGAGAGAGAGAGAGAGAGAGAGAGAGAGAGAGAGAGAGAGCGAGAGAATAAGAAAGAGAAATAATTAAACAGAAGAAAGGAAGTTGATAAAAATTATATTGAAAAAGAGGTTAAAAAAAGAGAACAGATGTCGTATCCTTGGAACTAAGCCAAAACTATTAAAATTCCTTAGAGAATAATTAAGAATATCAATAAATTGGAACAAAGATTTCCTAATTTATTTTAAATATTCTTCACTCAATAGAAGTTCTAAGAGCCGTTCAAGGTAAATAGTTATTAACTGAATTTGTTATAAGGACGTGCAGAAATAGAGTAAAAAAAATATCTATACTGAGAATATATAGGATGAGTTTTGAACTGAATATGTAGTTGAACCTTCGATTCCTTATATTAAGGCAGAAGATTGAGTCTACTTTTTGATTGCTGATCAAAGTTTAGTTGATTTTGTTTAGCGGCATATCAATCTCCATGGAGGATTTAATACTGAGATCTAAATATTTTGATTGCTTTGGTTGGGTGAATTTTTTAGCGGCATATCAACCTCCATTAAGCGTTAGGCGGAGGTAATCATGTGAAGGAGGGGAGGCCTGTTGCGCCCCCCCCTGAAGGGATGGGTGTGAGGTGCCACTGTGAGAGAGACGGGAAACCCGTTGACACCCTCTGAGGGCATGGTGAGATACCAATATGAGAACAGAAGAAGGTGGGATGACGAAAGACTTCCAAAAATGGAAAATAATAAAATTTTCCTGATCAAAAACAAAGAAGTGGATTGTGGGTCTAGAATTATCAAGGAACCTCAAACCCCAACAAGCCCACCCCGGTTTTGGTCGGCGTCCATATAAGCAGAGTCGCAGCGAGTTCAGTTGGAGTTCGAGTTCAAGTTCGCAGTTGGGGTTGGAGACAGACAGGCAGCAGTTGCAGTGAGCTGAGAGCTCTGAAGACCCGCCTCGTAGAAGCTTACTAAGATTCGCGCATTATCGCCCTCAACTTCTAATCAAGAACAATTTATTTTTGAAGAACGACTTAGACTCACACCACCGAAACAAGTTTTACGAATATCGCCTGAAGATACACCAAGAACCAGTTTCTTAAAGAACAAACAACTTAGGATGTTAAGACTCGCCTAACAAACGCAAAGTGTCACGAATCCATATAGCGGGTTGGGAAGAAGACGCAGTCCTGTATTCAGCAACCATATATAAAATATTGTTATCCTTTTTTAACATATTTGAACTTTTCGAGTTATTATTTTATTTTCTTTTACATATACTTGTGCGATATCACCCTTGTTCGAACTCGGCTTCCATTACGGCCCGGCGACTGATTGATTTCGTCTGCCTAATATCAATTCACAACGTGGGTAGGTTAGACTGGAAATCAAAACAGTTACTTCGGTAACCAGACGTTGGAGGCGAGCTGGGAACGACAGGGCTGATACCGAATCTAATCAGATTCCCATCCGAATCACCAAAAGATTAGAACGTCACATTTGGTGCCGCGACCAATACCAAGCCAGTTGGTCGTCACAGGACAGGATAGCACGACGGACGCGGCTAGGCAGACGTCACATTTGGCGCAGCGACACCGGGGGGACGTCACATTATTTAATACTGAAATCTAAATATTTTGATTGGTTTGGTTGGGTGAATATTTTAGCCGCATATCAACCTACATCGGTTATTTAATACTGAAATTTAATATTTTGATTGGTTTGGTTGGGTGATTTTGTTTAGCGACATATCAACCTACAAGGGTTATTTAATGCTGAAATCTAAATATTTTGATTGGTTTGTTTGAGTGATTTTGTTTAGTGACATATCAACCTACATAGGTAATTTAATGCTCAAATCTAAATATTTTTATTCGTTTGGCTGGGTGATTTGTTTAGCGGCTTATCAACCCCCATCGTTTTTTTAATGCTGAAATCTAAACATTTTGATTGAGTGATTTATTTAGCGGCGTATCAACCTCGAAGGGTTGTTTAATACAGAATCAAAATATTTTAATTCGTTTGATTAGCTGATTTTGTTTAGTGGCATATTAACCTGCATAGGTTATTTAATGCTGAAATCTAAATATTTTGATTGGTTTGGTTGGGTGATTTTGTTTAGCGGCATATCCACCTCCATCGGTTATTTAATGCTGAAATCTAAATACTTTGATTGGTTTGGTTGTGTGGTTTTGTTTAATGGCATATCAACCTCCATGGGTTATTTAATATTGAAATCTAAATATTTTGATTGGTTTGGTTGGGTGATTTTTTTGACGACATATCAACCTGCATCGGTTATTTAATATTGAAATTAAAATATGTTCATTGGTTTCATTGGGTGATTTTGTTTAGCGTCATATATACCTGCATAGGTTATTTAATGCTGAAATCTAAATATTTTGATTGGTTTGATCGGGTGATTTTTTTAGCGGCATATCAACCTACATGGGTTATTTGTTACTGAAATCTAAATATTTTGATTGGGTTCGTTGGGTGATTTTGTTTAGGGTCTATCCTAATTATATGTCCTGGAAATGTGTATATTTATTTTTATTTTATGAATTTATTATTTATTTTTAAGTACTATTATCAGTCTATGAATTCATTACAGCTGTCACATCAGCTCTGTTACGTTTGAGATTTTTGATAAATTCCGATCAAGAATATACAATGTTATCTGTCCAAACCTGTCATCTCGGTTTCATCCACTTTCCAACCGTCATAACGTAGCTTCTCTGTGTCTTTTCTATAGATATTCTCATCATAATTGTCTGTTGGGCTTTCCTCCTTGTTAACTCGAATTTACATAGTTAAACGCATTACTAGATTGGAAGTTAGGCCACATAATTTTGGATATGGAATTGCTAGATGTAAGCGTAAGTTCTATGATAACATTTTCTTTTCACGCACGTCTTCCTTGAGCTTTCTCCCAACTTTTTAGTAAAGTACGATCTTCAAAAAACTAAATGAAATTCAATACCAATAATAACATGATTTACTGACTTTCGTTTATTAGCCATTAATTTATATCACGTAACATCCTCCATAGTTTACTTGCCCGAAGAATATTTATGAGCGTGCTTCATTTTAAAATTTGGAAAACTTAATTATATTTATCTTTTTGTAAATATATTTTCCAAAATAATATCCTTACATTTGTTTTGATAATATCCATCAAAGGATGAAAGGTTCTCTTACAAGATCAGAAGCTGCGTCTCCATGGACAGAGGGAAGCGGCGTTAAATAAATAGAAATCCATAACTTCTTTAGAAAATTGCTTTGTTTACGTTTGGATACAAAAATAGAAGAAACTGAGCAGATATGAAAATTTTGAGAAGTCTATGACACGAGGAATTTCGCTTAAAATGCTATTCAATCTCTTTAGCTAAGTCGGTCGAGAGCACGTCGGCTCTAATTATGGTTCTCTTTGTTCAGAAGGTCGTAGGTTCGAATCCTATCATAGATCGCATACTTTACTTTAATAAGATTTTTAGAATATTCAAGCCGGGAGACATAAATAAATATACTGTTTTAATGAATAAACGGAGCAGCTACTCAAATACGAGTATCCGCTAAAAAAGTGACAAAAAAAGAAAAGTTTTAAGGTGTGCTATATTTATGGGATAAAGTGCTTACTGTCAGAGATAGAGCGTATGTAAATATAAATGTGAACATTGAAGTCAACACTCAGAGGTGACAGGCTGTTTCATGGTAGACGCAATCGTGTCAGGCCGCATGACGATTGCGTCTACCATGAAACAGCCTGTTGCCTCTGAGTGTTGACTTCAATGTTCATATATATATATATATATATATATATATATATATATATATATATATATATATATATAGTTAAGTAAAGAAAATCTGGGTAATCCGTACGGATGATCCCAAGTAGGATGAAATCCAGAGAGCTCAATGTAAAGTTAGAGCGAATAATTTAATTTAAAGAAAAAACAGACCACTTTAAGGCTCCATTAATTATAATTTATTTCACCAGAGAATTTTATATTTCTCTGGATCTTCAGACTTCACTTTCAAAGGTGAAAAGAAAAATGAATTTAAAATTTACACTTTTGAAGGCCAAATGCTGTGGATATTATAATTTTATTCAATATGCCACATATATATATATATATATATATATATATATATATATATATATATATATATATATATATATATATATATATATATATATATCCAGAGAGTGGCATGGATATGAAAACTTTACACGGGAATTTAACAGCAGTTAGAATTTATATACAAATTCTGATCTACGATTAGCGCTCTTTACTTTATTATTATTTGTCAGCCTGCCATTAGAAGTTGAATTTTCTCACTAATAAGCCTTATTTATCTTTTGGCGGCAAAACTTGAAAAAACTTAAATGTGTGCACTACTCATACGTGAGTCAACGAATTAACTTCATTCGTAAAAGAAATGCTGTCGAAGGAAATGGATTTTAACACAGTTAAGTGAATGAAGTGCTTTTCACTAGTGCCAACATGGATGTACATGACAGCATATCTTCCAGCTGACCTTGTACAGATGTCAACACTCGAAAAGTTCTTCGTTGGCGAAAACGCGTATCCAAAGTGGGTGCTTTTTTTTTTAACCAATATTCGCCTTATACAATAACCAAGAGGGTGAGTTAACTAAAATAGTAAACTAGGAAGGTATTAGAAGCACAGTTTATAGGGATATGTCGGGGAAAATAAAGGTTATTCCCCTGACTTGTAGAGTTTAGCATTGTAGCAGAAAATGATGCTGTTTATTTAGTGAACTTGAAAAACCTATTTCTCTTTAAAATCGTATTGATAGAAAGTTCTTCTTATGAATTTCAACTGACAGTATCAGTTGCCGATCGGACATTAAATTCTGGAGGTTCCCGAACAAGAAAACACTTAATGTAACAATTTAGTATTACCGCTTAATTTTTTTGTATTAGCTTGCATTTTATAGCTTGTTGTATTTGTCCACCTTTCTCAAATCCAGAAGGTCAAATTCCATCTCGTAGTTGATGTAGACAATATTTTAATATCAAAAGGATTTTGCCCATTAGACATAGTTTGTGTTGCCGTAGAAGAAATCAGTTTTTTCATCCGTTCCATGTTTTTATTTCCTGTTTTTGTTTGAAAACTAATCACTTTTAACATTGTTTAGTAGTTCGTAATGGAAGCTTTATTTATCACCTAAACCATTTCTAACTTCTTCCTTCTGACCGACCTGGGAAAACATCTCAGCCAGACTTCGACTAAACCAGGATCATCAAGGAATAACTGAGATCACTATCGGTACAGTTTATGTGAATATGTCGGCGAAAATAAAGGTTATCCCTAGACTTGAAGAGTTTAAGTTTCTAGTGGTTGAGAAAACATCTTGGTAGTTGGTTCGTGAGAAGAAGCTGTTCGAGTGGAATTTTCTTTTCAGTAATGGAATATAAAGTGAATAAGGGTGGTTCGACTCTATGCATGTGGCATGACGGGTGTGAAGCTTTAGAATTGGTGTAACTCTGGGAAGTAGCCAGTGAAAACAACCGCCGATATAGCGATAGAGCAGTGAGTGGCTTGAGATTTATTCGTCTGTGCGGGAAAGGTTTTGTAAGATAGAATGTATTTCATCACTTAGACTGCTAAGTAGATTTTCTTGAACCTTACGAGACTGTGAAGTGAAGACAGTAGCTCTATTCCGTATATGACAGCAGAACTTCATGTTCGGCCTGATATCTGACTCTGACTAGGAGGCAACTGGTGCTTTGTAGCTAAAAATAAAACAAAGTTTGCTATCCAATCATGTTACTGTGTTCCTTTATCTTTTTATAGAAATAGAAGGCATTAATTTGGGTCTTTTTTCTCTCTCTTCCTCTCTTAAACACACACACACACACACACACACACAAACACATTCGCATAAACGCACACAAACACACACATAACGCCAGGCCACTGCTCTCAAAAAAGACCTCCAGTCAGTGACTAACCGGAACAGGAAAAGGCTTGTAAATTTGACTGCCTCCAAAGCTAAACTTCTCTCATTTAACCACCACAGAGATATTACTCTGCTCAGTATCAATATGGTTGATGCTCGACTCCAGGAGAGCGTTTCCGTCCTGGGTATGACGATAAACTACATCCACGTCCTGGGTAAGACGATAAACTACGTCCAGCAGCAAGGCCTCTGATCAGGAGGTTTTGAGGAGCGTGGAACCACCTCTTAATTGCTAGTGTTTCCAGGTCCACTCTGTTATGTTCCCAGCTATGGCTAAATATTTAACCCCGAAACCGGGGTAAAAACACTATGAAAGTGTAAAAATAGGTTTTAATACCAGAAATACTTTGTAAAGAAATTATTACCAGCAATAAATTTGTGAAGGAAAAAGAAATATTACCAGCAATGTTTTTTGAAAAAAAAATATTACCAACTATACATATTTGGGGAAGAAATGTTACCAGCAATACATTTTCGAAGTAAAAATATTACCAGAAATAAATTTTTGACAAAAAAAATATTACGAGTAATAAAAATTTTTCGGCATTAAATAACCCATTGAGGTGATGATATGCCATAAATCAAAACAAACCAAACAAATCCAGAAGAGCGTTTCATTGCGTCTTCTTGGCTTCACAATTTAGACTGACCTGAAGTGGAACACCTACACTGAATCAATAGCTGCTTCTACCACAAAGAAAGTTGGTTCTCTGTGTTGTGTCAGAAGGTTTTTCCCTCTGAGTTTATCCTTCACATTTATAAAATCTACCATTCCTCCGTGCGTGGAATAGTGTTGCCATATCTGATTTGATGCTCTACTGTTCATCTCGAAGTTCGCGACAAGATTCCCATAAGGATCTGCAATGTAAGCGATCCTGACTTGACATCTTGACTTCAGTCATTTTCACACAAACCTTATGTAGCTTCCCTCTGTCTTTTTTAGAAAAAATGTTATGGCAACGGCTCTGACGAGCTTTTTATTCCTTACATGAATTTAAGCGAGGCTACTAGACTGATATCTGGTACCCGCACTTTTATTCTTAAAATAGTTAAATGTAACCGCCACTTCTACTCCAACAGTCTCATTTACCGACAGTGTAACTCCCTTCCTCTTACTTTCTTCCCCAATAATTACAAAACTTTAAGTGCAACGTCAATCGCTATGTCCCGTTGAGTTGATCACCGTCCATCTTTTATCCTTTCCTCACTCCCACATATACCCGGCCTTTTCTCTCACTCATTTTCTGTAATCCCGTCGTTCTTGGAGTGAAATGCTTAAATACACACACACACACACACACACACATATATATATATATATATATATATATATATATATATATATATATATATATATATATATAATGTGTGTACGTGCACAAGTCTGTTTATGATTATGTGTGTATGAACATAAGTAATTTCGTATAATTCTCATATTGCCAAATTTAGCAAAACTCACAAAGAAATGGAAAAAATCAAAAGTTGGTTTCTAGCATAGAATTGCCAATATTTTAAGGGTCCCTCCATTGATCCGAAGCATCCACGTTAATGTCTGTCTTTTGGCTTCTTATTTTCCGCCATATTTTGAACCCCTTCTATCATGTCACGATATATATATATATATATATATATATATATATATATGTTTATTTTTCTTCTTTATATAACTTCAATTTCACGCTGTAGTCAATCGTACACTAACAGTTCTGACAGAAAATAAAATCCCTTTCTTTCTTATTTTCTCAATTTCCCTCTTCTGTGGCAGTACCGGTCTTCATGCCACTGGGAATTGGCATCATGCCTCTGCTAGATTTATCCTTATCATTGTCGGTTTTCCGTTTTTCCATTCTTTTCATCTAGATGTTTACATTGTAAGACAATGGCTAGACTGGATTTGAAGACGACTTAATATTTTTCAGTGGATAGAACATGAAATTAGAAAAGTTTTTTTTTTCTCTTAATCCCTGTTCTGCCAACATATTTACCCAAGCTTTTTAGGCAGGTTACTCCCTCATTTCTCCTGCCCCTATTGCCTTCAATATATGCTTTGGGTGTGAAATTCTCTTATCACTCTGTCTACTTTATCTGCCAGATAAATTTAAACTCTCTCATTCTGATTCTACCTGTGTCTTTTGGGGGGTTCCATTTTCCCTAAACCGACGTCTTGGCTCACATGTCCAGTCTTTTATTCACAGGATTTCTGTTGCGTTAATTTTCTTCTTCATCTCAGATGAGATTATCCAACATTCACTGCCATATAGGTGGACCAATATGAGATAACTATTCAGTACACTTTTCTTTATTTCTAACGGAATTTTCGTTTTTCTTAATATTTTGCTTAGCTTATCGAGGGCATCATTCGCTATTCCAGTGCGTCTTCGGTGAGGCACGGTGGAGTAATGGATAACGGCTCGGATTGAGAAATCGGAGAGCCGAGTTCGAATTATAGTCGAATTCATTACTTACGTGTTAATACCCTTGGGAAAAGTATGAATCTTCTGATTCTAAGCTCTGGATAAATAGCAGGATAGACTGGCTTCTATAGCCTTAGATGGCAACTGGTCTACCGCAGAAAGAAATGGCAACGTACTGCGAGAAAAATCTGCCTCGTTAGTCTTGTATCGAAAGATACATGATCGCCTAAGCGTATATCATGCATGGCATAGAACTGATTATTATATAATGACTTAAAGAAATAAAAATGAATTCCAAAATATAACTACAATATAAAATACAAAAATCACCGACTCTAGTAATTATGCCAACGAAACAAAATGCAATGTAAGCACAAAAATAAATTTTATATAAAAATTAACAATAATACATATTTATGGTAAAATTCCCAACACTACATTTTATCTGTAGTTGAAGGCATACAATTACGTTCAAATTATATTTAGTTGAAGCCATAAAATTGCGTTCAAAATATTTAGATTTCGGTATTAAATAACCTATAGAATTTGATATGCCGCTAAATAAAATCAACCATCTGTTTTTTCTATAAATATTGTTATGGCAGTTGTATGCTCTATGGTATGCATTGAATAAATATTTGAGTGTTTTGGGGTCATCTATATTCCAGAAAATCAAACTAAAAATGGTATATCAAAATATATTAGACAAAATCCTTCAAGGAAATGGATAAAAAGTGATAACTCAGAAATTTGATGGTGGCAAATGTCATGAAAGAAGGGATGATGGAACAGTCGATAGCGGCTCGGACTGAGCAATATGAGGAGACGAGTTTGAATACCAGCCGAATCGATTAGGAAAGGTATGAATCCTCTTCTTCTCTACCCCTCAGCTATGGATAAATAGCAGGACAGACCGGATTCTATAGCCTTGGGTGGGAACTGGTCAAAGAGAAGGAAAACTCTGAATTTAAAACCTGATCCTCCAGGTCCGGGGTCGTGCAGTAGGCTAACAACCTATTCACTTAACAAACTGACTTGTTATAGAAACCGCACAATACCTGGCGACCCTATGTTTGTCAAGGAATTTAAGGTATAATATATATATATATATATATATATATATATATATATATATATATATATATATATATAGGCAGCAATCCTTCCTTTATGCATGTTTCATTAAAAACGACAGACAAGGTACTACGCTTAAGCTTTTTATTTCATTTTTCTTGTGTTCTAACAATAGCTTTCTTTTCTGAACAAAGGGTGTGTAAGAACTTAATTGAGTGTGTTCGTTCTGTGTATATCTTAGTGTGTGATAGGGATGTTTTTAATTTCCGAATACGGTTAGCACATCGTGGCTTTGTTCGTAGTTAATATTGTTAAGAGTTGGCTTTTTCTTTTTTATTATTAAAGCTTCCATTATTTTTAATCTTTTTTTTACAGGTGGATGCAGTTAATATATTTGTGTTTTCTACTAGTATGTTCCTAATGAAGTCGGGTAAATTTGTGTGTGTGTTTAAATGGGTTCTAATGGAGCTGTGATCAGATAGGTGTAACGTAAGACGTCTGGATCAGCATGTGGTTGTGTAACCGATGTAATTATTTATGAGTCCGGTTTGATCAGGAACACAGTTCTTTAAGGGGAATTTTAATTCATAGATAATGTTCGTTCTTTGTAATTTTGACTTAGCTGGTGTGTTGTTATTTTTTAGGACAAGGTTAGCTGTCTTAAATTTTTTATAATAGATAATAAATTTGATTTTTTTATTCGGATCAATTGGAGTAGTATATTTCTTTATAATATGCCTAAGAGAAGATTCGTCTTGTTTGTAATTAATATGCATTTGGTTTTTGTAATAAATGTGTAGGTGATTTTTGGCTGTGTGTTCGCTATCGTTATTACTTGCTTTGGGGAGAAATAGTCTAATTTGGTGGTCTGTAATGTGGTTAGGGAAGCCGTTGTTGATTATTGTTTGTTTAACGTTATTAACTTCTTTGAGGAAGAGTAGTCGAGAAGATGAGTTCCGGTGTGCTCTATTTAGAAAGTTTTTTAATACTGCTCTTTTGTACCTAAGTGGACATTCGCTTTTGAAGTTAAGGTGTCACGAGTTTTTGGTGGTGGGCTTTTTGTATAATGATGTAATGAAAGTGTTATTGCTGTATTCAACGAGGACATCGAATAATGGAAGTTTGCTTTTTTTTAGCTAAGTTCATAGGTAAAGTTAAGGACGGAGTTTTTCTCAAATGTCGTCTTAAGTGTCTCTGTTTCTTTAATGTTATTTGCTAAAATAAAAATATCGTTTACGTAGCGAACATATATTTTCGTTTTGCGGACCTGTGTAAATATCGTACTTTCTATGTAGGACATGCAATAGTTGGAAAAGCATGGACCGAGTAGATTTCCCATACTAACACCATTAGTTTGGGTGGAAATATTGCCATTATGGTCACAGAAGAGAACTTTAGTTTTTTCATTTTTTGTTTCAAAACACGGTCAAGATATTATGTCCATGTTCAAAGTTAATATTATTAAGTGTTGGTTTATTTGTTTTTATTAATGAGGCTTCCATTATTTTTAGCCTTTTTTTGCATGTAGATGATACTATAATGTTAGTATTGTCGATAATTATGATCCGAATACTGTCCCGTAGGTCTCCATGACTATTTAAATGAGATCTAATTGAACTATTATCAGAAAGAAACTATTTCTTATTTTAACAGTTAAAATATAATCCTTGAAAATGGCTAAATGTATAGCCGAAAGCGGTCAGTTAAAAAGAACATTCGGACAGTTTTTAAATAATTTATCATCCGAAAAGAAATAAATTATCAAATCACATGAGAAATTGTATAGAAAACTAAATAAAATCACCTTGTCTGTCGTTTTCAATGAAATATGCATATATATATATATATATATATATATATATATATATATATATATATATATATATATAATGTGATGAAAGCAAAAATGATGAATTCAAGCAGTTTATAGTAGTGTACATTTTATTCAATGTTCTGCACATCAACTTAATTTAATAATGAGAAATGCTACTGTTACACAGAGCACGATAAGATTTTTCTGACATTATACTCAAGATCACTATAATGTGTATCTATTCTCTAGAAGTATATGGCTGTCAGCATTCCGAGTTTCCCCTCTACATATGGAACTTTAACATACGGACCATGAACAGAATCGTTTATTGGTTTTCCACTTTTTCTCGTCATCTTCAATTTTGGTTCAGTTATTATTATACAATTAGGCATCGAGGTAAGGGATAATGGTTGGAATTGAGGAATCGGAGAGCCGAGTTCGAATTCCAATCGAATCCGTTATATTCACTTACGTGCAAATAGGCTTGAGAAAGGTATGAATCGTCTCCTTCTCCCCACTAGCTATAGGTAAATAGCAGGTCAGGCCCGGTTGACTTGGATGGCAACTTGTCTACTGCAGAAACAAATGGCAACCTACTGCGGGAAAAAAAATCTGCCTTGTCAGTCATTTCTTTACTTTTCTTTGAGCGAAGCACGAATGTGCAGCGTCTTTTTCATTTAATCAAGAACCCGAACCTCTTATTAGTAAAAACAAAAATACTGAACTATTTTTAAGAGCATTCTGCCATACATCATCTTGACAAGAGTCAGATAAAACCAAAAATGGGTGGTAGCACCTGTTAGGGCCCCACATATTGACAAATAATGAACCTACAAACAAAACACTGGAGAATTCCATCAGGAGCACTACATGTATTGTAGCTGCAAAAAGGTGGCCTGACGAAGCCCAACCCTCTCTTAGACCAGTTACCACCCAAGGAGAACCGAGTAGGGAGGAGAAGAAGAAGAAGAAGAAGAAGAAGAAGAAGAAGAAGAAGAAGAAGAAGAAGAAGAGGATTCATATTTTTTTCCAAGGATATTAGTACGTAAGTGAATGTAATGGATCCGACTGGAAAACGAATTAAGCCTTCCGATTTCTTTTTATTTTGCATCAATCTACGCGCGTAGATTTTTACCGTTCCAATCTGTATTTCTATGGCTCGTGTAACAGAGGCTTTGATTCAGAGACTTGCTTTCTAGCTTACGCCTAGCAAGATCAAGACGTTGAACTTTCTGATTTCGGACAGTGATGAACGCAGATGAGGCTATGCCGAAGAGCAGAGTCTCGTCTGGGGAGGTAGACAAATCCTACCTCGTGTATGCGGGGTCTACGGAGAATCGCCCCACATAAAAATCGGCCTTATGCCACATCCTGCCTGGCGGAGAGGTCGGGTAAATACCGGCTTGATTCACTTGAAACACAGAGAAAAGAACTGAACAGTGATGAAACGAACTAGACAAGATATCCATATAAATTAGCATCAGAACCTGATCTCCTCAAGTCGGGGTTAAACAGTTAGATATCTTACACATTTATATAACCTACGCTCCTTTCTCTAGAACAGCCTCATTCGATAACCCTAAACATTGAGTGGGTTTGTATTGTTTGCATTATAGTATAGAAAATATGGCACCTTGTCCTTTTGGCTTGTTTATTGACAAGTCTCCTTTTGCCCAAGATTTTCTGAATTCGTAACTGTTTTCTTCCTTTGGTTACCACGCGTGACTTCCGCCATTATATTATATATTTCCTTGCGGAGCAGAGAAATTGAACCCACATACCTTAGAAAACGAGAATAATTCTCTAACAACAAATACTATTTTCTTTTCCGTTCGTCTTTATGTTTTTTTTTTTTTAATTTACTTTTTACTTTGTCGAGAACACATAAAAAATAACTCAAGTGTTCTACTTTCTTAGCGTGATTGTTGAAACGAACGAGAAATTTCGCACAGCGACGGGAAAAAATCGAGACAACATATGGTGTATAAATTCCTAATTTTAAAAGCCAATATTTATTTTTTTATTATTTTTATTCTTTGCGAAATCATTCCTGCAATATTTTCAAACGTATTTTTCTTAACTATTGGGGACAACTCATTATTTTTGAAATAAGGAAAAGATCTTTTTTATATTTACTGTCAAAAAGCTAACAAGAAAGTAAAAGATAATATCTCGATTTCAACCGTAGACAATACCGAAGAGAAAAGAGAAGGTTTCCTTACACGCCTTCTATAAAAATGATAATAATAAAAATAATAAAGAGTATTTTTTGTTCATTTTCTTTACATCTGTTGTTTTGTTTTTTATCGAAAACTTCGTAAACATTTTAAGAATAAACTTTAAATCATTTTTTCCTACTGGCAACAGATTGCTCTCGCGACATTTTGAATGGTGACATACTTTATTAGAAAAGACGGTAAATATGGTCATATTTTTACTCTTCCGAAGCTGATAAATTTTGTTTTTCGTAATTACATATTTTACAATATAAAAATTTAATTCTGTGTTGATGGCTCAAAGAGCGCTTTGTTTTAGCTTCACTAAAACAAAATTTACTTTTGTGTGTATCGTAAAAACACTCATTCAAATTTTATTTTTCTCCATCAAAATACGACACGATTAAATTGTTTCCTTCAATTTCTACAAATACCATCAGTCATGGCGCTTAATTGTTACGACGCGCTTCTTATACTTAAAAGATTTTTCCACAGTAGGATATTTTTTTAAGATTCGGAAATGAGTGATTTATTTTTTTTTCTTTTTTTAACGGCTTATATACCGTCTGAGAGGGAGATGCTGTAATGGTTAGCAAGCTTGTCGCGCTAGAACAATTACAACTGAGTGGTGAGTTCGATCCTCACTGGGTGCCCCTTACTTTCGGCCTTGTGCCACATTCACGCTAGGCTTGGAAAATTCCCATATACCGTTTGAGGGTTATTTAGGCCGAAGGTTATTTTGGGTTCTTTTGCGAGGGAATATTACACAAAAATTTTGACAATGACAAGATACAAGTTCTACTATTTTATTCTATAGCTGTTGGAGAAGAGAAAGATTCATGTCTTTCCCAAGGTTATTCGAACGTAAGTGATTGTAACGAACCCGATTGGAATTAGAACTCGGCTCTCGGAATTCTCATTCCCGGCTCTTATGCATTCAAGAACGTTTAACAATACCGGTACGCTGTGGGGAAAATACTTGTATTTGATTTGAATGAAAATATCTATCTATCTATCTATCTATCTATCTATCTATCTATCTATCTATCTATCTATCTACGACATTAAAACTGTTCAATTTTAAATAAATTTATTCGAAAAGCTCTTGTTCCAAAAAAGGTTGACCTAATCGATTCAAGCGATGGGCTCATGAATTTGGTAGGATAACACAAAATCACGCGCAGTGAAAACGGGGCAAGCAAGATGAGATATGCCGAGAATTTAACAATAGAATCAAAATTAAACTATTCCTATCGATTAGCATAAAGTGTTCAGTTCGGAATGCACTGAAGGTTACTCGTATTGGCAGACACTTGAAGAAGGCCGTAGAATGCAACGATTTTAACAACAATGATGAGGATATAAGTCTGAATGCAAGTTTTTTTTATACAATTTTTGATTTTAACAACAATGATGAGGATATAAGTCTGAATGCAAGTTTTTTTTATACAATTTTTCACCAAATACAAGGCTTAAGAGCCACTTAAGGTAGAGTGTTAATGGCACAAAATACGGAAGAAGTGCATATTATGAGAATATACAGAAAAATGGTTGAATGTAGTCTTGAAGATTAAGATCGTAGTGATCGAGAAAGTATTCTCTCCGGAGCCTTTTCCACGGAATAACATTTTTGTGGAAAAAGTTAGACGCACGGAACTTCCTTCTAACCAATAGAATAAATCGGAAATGACAAGGAATCGACCGTGTCTTTGTGTCATAGCGAATTAAAACAATGAATGTCTGCATTAGAGGAACTATAGAATGTAGCTCATCTGAATATTTGACATGAATATAGCGATATACTAGCGATAGGCTAGTAATGTTTCGACTTTGGGAAAGGGGGGGGTTGTAGATTGGGAAAAAATAATCACCCAGAAGGCCGCGTTGTGAAAGCTGGAAATTTAGTATTTATTAGTTCCAGACAATATATAGCAGCAATATACTTTTTTTCTTTTTGGTGGTGGTGGTTGGGGAATCTGCCATTTGTAACATAGAAGAAGCTGTACAAGGAAACGACCATTTTCCTGCATATCCAACAGTTCATTGTACACCCTTGCGCAAATTTATTGAACCAACGGCTTTAGTTTCCTTTCTTTCAACATCCGGTCAGTTTTAGACTCATTAGAGTGACAAGGTGAAGTCAATTTCTATTTTTTTCTCCTCAGATTAGGTCATTTGCAGTGGTGTGCAATAATATAAATCTATTTTCGGTTTGGCCTTGAAAAATATTGGGCATCCGTGATTGCATTAGATTTTCATCACGCCCAGACACTATTGTCTCGACTGTCAATTAGTTGTTCTACGGCCATTTTCTGCGATGGACATTATTCTAAGGAAGTGTACGAAAATTTTAACCCTGCACAAACACACTTATCTGTGAGAAAATCAAAGTACTATAGACTGATCTGGAAAAAAAAATTAAATTTAAATCCAATTGAGAATCTGTGGTCAATCTGCAAGGAACGACTTCGTGTAATGGGCATATAACGTACTAATATGTGCACTAGGGTTATGTTTCCTCGGAAAGATAAGAAACGATGTAAATATAACGGAATTATCCGTTTAGTTTCAATTAATTAGCATACGGGTGTATGTACGAGTCCCAATGCTGGTATGGGGTGCGCTTCACTCCCAACAGAGGTTCCCTATTCAGTATATAACCGGAGAAAAGTCAGTGTCTGTTCGGGGTAGATTAAATGATACTCATGTGGTTTTGTTGGTATTAAATGATACACGTTAGTCCGCCACCCACCAATTAGATGTTAGAGCCAGTACAAACACCGGGATTTTATCCAAACAGGTAACCTTCGTAGAGCAACGAACTTTTGATAAGACCGGATACTTACCGAGCTGAGAGAAACCTTGTAATCGGTAACTTAGGTAATTCGGGTAGAAGATGTTTTCCAAGATTAACGTGGACCTAGAGGCAACATTCATTTCAAAGTGCTTAGCCTGATCTGAAGAGGATGAGTTAACCGCAGGCCTGTTGATAATAGACGGCACTGATAGTTTGGCTCTGTTAAGAATCTTGTTTATCATATCCGCAAACGTACGGGAAACATGTCTTTGAGTTTTGATTTGGACTTGAACTTCTAGCGTATAGCTATGCTTTGCGTTTATCAGGAGTCTCTTACATTGATTGCGGGCAGTTTGAATGAGGCAAGAATTCTGCTCCATCGTTTTCTATGACAGACTGATTGATTCTTTTTTTTTGTGGGGGGGGCGGCTCAGCCATTTTGCAGGTTATTTAAAGCCAGCAAAGTTCTTTTTTTAGATTGTTAAAAAATTGAGATGATAATCATTTAGTAGTGAACAAGTCTTAACACAAGTCTATGAAAGGTTGGAAGAAGAGGTGGGTTCATGCCATCCCCCAATGGTATTTGCACGTAAGTGAATATAACAAACCCGACTGGAATTCGAACTCGGCTCTCTGATTAACAATTCTGAACTGTTATCCATTACACCATACACATAACCAAACTTATAGCGCCTAATATTCTTCTGGTGGAAGGAAATTGCGAACAACAAAGGGTATTTGGCTGAAAAATAGACCCATTTGATCCCTGAGAGTATCTAGGTCAGCTTATGAAATTTTCAGCCAACCTCGTATAAATATATAATTATCTGAATGAGTTAGACACGATTCGGGTGATCCATATGAATGTCGAAATCTGCTACGCCTTCGTTTCTGTCGATGGCTGATATGTAGCAAACATAAATACCTCTTCCAATTCAAGTTAAAATAAAGTATAATATTTAATTTTATTGGACAGAGAACATCGTCAGTAGACGTATCTGCCATTACTTTCTGAATATTCAGCCACTTTTAATACAATTTCATAATTTTTTTCTCGTATAGCCACCTAATTAATTTTGGTTGGTTGGTTGGTTGGTTTTTGGTTTTTATGGAATATCAACCACTGTGGGCCATTTAATGCCAAATCAAGGCATATATATATATATATATATATATATATATATATATATATATATATACACGCGCATACGCACACACGAACACACACACACACACACACACACATATATATATATATATATATATATATATATATATATACACATGCAGATATACCTATATATATATTAAATATGCAGTACTATTAAACATATAGCTGGCAGCATTATTTTTTTCCAAAAAACGTATAGCTGGCAACATTATTTTTTTCCAAAAAACGTATACCTGGCAACATTGTTTTTACCAAAAAACACATAGCTGGCAACATTATTTTTTTCAAAAACACCTAGCTGGCAACATTGTTGTTTCAAAAACGCATAGCTGGCAACATTGTTTGAAAAACGCATAGCTGGCAACATTATTGTTTCAAAAACGCATACCTGGCAACATTATTGCTTCAAAAACGTATAGCTGGCAACATTATTTTAAAAAAAAAAACGTATAGCTGGCAACATTATTTTTTCCAAAAAACGTATAGCTGGCAACATTATTGTTTCAAAAATGTATAGCTGGCAACATCACTGTTTCAAAAATGCATACCTAGCAACATTATTGTTTCAAAAACGTATAGCTGGCAACATTATTTAAAAAAATAATCTTTAGCTGGCAACATTATTTTTTCCAAAAAACGTATACCTGGCAACATTATTGTTTCAAAAATGTATAGCTGGCAACATTATTGTTTCAAAAACGCATACCTGGCAACATTATTGTTTCAAAAACGTATAGCTGGCAACATTATATTTTCCAAAAAACGTATAGCTGGCAAGGTTGTTTCAAAAACGTATAGCTGGCAACATTATTTTACAGAAAACATTATCTGAGGCCTTGTTGTTGGACGTAGTTTATCGTCATACCCAGGACGTGGATGTAGTTTATCGTCATACCCAGGACGAGGACGTAGTTTATCGTCATACCCAGGATGCGGATGTAGTTTATCGTCATACCCAGGACGCGGATGTAGATAATCGTCATACCCAGGACGTGGGTAAGATCTGGAAAAACTAGGAGTTCACTATTTGCCCATAGCTGGGACCCTAACAGGTGCTACGACCCTGGGTCAAGGTGGACTTGGGAACACCAGCAATTAAGAGGTGGTTCCACGCTCGTCAAAACCTCCTGATCAGAGTCCTTGCTGTGGATGCAGTTTATCGTCATACCTAGAACGGTAATTAATAATGATTTTAACAAATTATATAATAACTAAAATAATTGGGCATGTAACTAAAAAAATACGGAAGATGAGCGATCACTTTCTGTAGCTAATATGCAGTTTTAACACAAACATCCGAGTGTGTGTATATTCTGATGAAAGGTTTCGCTATTTATCTGATCTAATTCCGGAAAATTTTCCTCTGTTGATACTACTAACTTGTCTAATAGGGAACATTTTATTCGAAACCTTTCCTCTGGAACTTTATTCTCCTATTTTGTTCTTTCAGTTTCGAATAAAATGTTTACTTTAATGATGACGTAGGACACCTCTTGAAGATCCTGCAAAGACTTACAACTGTTTGCTAAGATCAAGAAAAAATGGCTTCAAAGGAATTAATTTATTTGCGCCTACAGACGGCTACTAAATGATCATATACAAAGTAGTATACTAAATAAGAAAAAACTTGTCACGCGAACTTTTCTAACAAAAGCACTATAAATAAAACGGTTAAATAAAAAGCTTCATTGGAGGCTATGATAACATGAGGATTGGCTGTGGATGTCATACTAGGAGAGGTGTCAAACAGCTGCCTTAAGGAAACAATAGTAAAAAAAAACAACACCACAATTTTCAAAAAGGGATTAGCTCTCTTTTTTCATCACCTAAGCGTAAGGTTACACAACAAACGAAAAGCGTTCCTCTCCAACTGCTCAGTAAATAGTAATTTACTTTGATTAGAAATGTGAACTCTGTTGTTAACTGTTCATCCTCTTGGTCAAAATATCGCCAAAAGCAGATATGACGTCATCATCACTGCAATAGTAGTTCTCAGCTAAGTGTTTGTTCAAGCTGAGGATCAAAAATTATTCAGATGCTGGCAAATAAGGAGAATGGGATGGGTGTCAACCAGTTTAAAGCAACATTCACGCAAATCAAGATTCGTTCCGTTCCGGGGAACTTGATTCTTTGGTCAGGCGTATCAACAACTTCAAATGCTCTATAAGCTCAGCAAAACAAAAAAAAAAAACGATTTTCTATATTCAGTTTCAAATAAACACTTTACATGAATCGTGACGTAGGACATCTCTTGAAATTCCTGCAATGACTCACAAGCATTTACTCAGATTAGGGGAGAAAATCGGCTTCAAAAGAATTAATCCCATAAATTTCTTATTAAAAACAACCTATCATCAGCTCCTACAGCCTGACGTTAAAAAATCACATACAAATTGGTATATACCAAATAATAAAAACATCGTGACACGAACTCTTCTAAATACATCCATAAAATAAATTGATTAGAACAAGTATATTTAGTCGAAGCTACGATAGCATAAGGACTGAATGTGGAGGATATATTTTGTAGTAGAGGTAGAAGTGAGTTGCCTTACAATATTTTGTCACTTCCCAAGTGTAGTGTTACAGGACCTCTCTAGCCAGTCAGTAAATAGTAATTTACTTTGATCAGAAATGTTAACTTTTGGTCTTACAGCCAATTGTTAATGGAAGACGCGTCTTTTTCCACAGCAAGACATTGATAATTCTATTCAAAATTTAGAGATAATTATTTAATAAAATTTCAACTTGGCGTCATTGTTTTTGTTTTCATTCTGTATAATTTTCTTGGAACCAATTTTAGAGTTATATATATATATATATATATATATATATATATATATATATATATATATATACCTCCTCGATATACATACACACGCACACGGATACACACACACATGCACACACACACACACATATATATATATATATATATATATATATATATACATATATATGTCATAAAGAAGTAATTTATACAAAAAATAATTAGCAATGTTAATGTGATTAATGCCGAAATCATTCCTCTAAGATTTACTGAGACATTAAATTATTATCAATTCCTTTAATAATACGATCCTTAATTTCAAGTTATTGTCAGATTGAATAGATGGGCCTTTCAACTTTCGACAATTTCAAATTGTCATCATCAGTGCACAATTTTCTCATACATAGGCAAACATCAAGAGTGATATATGTGTAGACCGGGATATGTTTCGTATTAAATTATGCTATTTATTGACAGTTAAATATATGTTTTGGAGGGTGAGATTCCGCGATGCTAGTGTTCTTTGTCAAATCAATCAAGTGAGAATTTTGTTTGAATTTTGAAAAATGATAAATCCACAACGAAATTTTCTTGTTATATATGGTTTTCAGTTAAAGTAACATGGACTTAACTGTTTGTATAAATTGATTCTTTTGATATAACATATAAGCTGTACACCCTAACACATATATATATATATATATATATATATATATATATATATATATATATATATATATATATATATATATATATATATATTAGGTTGGTGCAAAAATAATGACGAAATAATGTCGTTTTTGACGTATTTTTAACGTCAAAAAACGACATTATTACGTCATTATTTTTGCGCCAACCTAATAAATAAATAAATAAATATATATATATATATATATATATATATATATATATATATATATATATATATATATATATATATATATATATATATATTAATTCACATGTAAATAGAATAAAAAATAATGATATAAACAGGTTGTTAACTTTACACATTGTCAAAAACAAAAGGTTGAAGAGAAAACTCTCATGACTAATACGAAGCCTCATTCCCTAAAAAAAACTGTTTAAAGAAAAAGATTTTATAAATTTCAAGAGGCACTAACACAAACTAATCGATAACTGAACGTTGAATGTTTCCTCTCTGGAAACGATTGTTTCAGCCCATGTAAAAGGAAATCACTTAAAGGCAAACTGCAGCAGCTGCAACAAAAATGCTGGTACATGTAACTAGAAAAAAAAATGAGGAACCTTAATGTTTCTTGGAGCGAAATGGCGAATTTCAGCATTAATATCCTATCGTCAATCAATCGGACGAAAGTGTTATTATCGATGCTTTCCGATGAAAGATTTAGATGTATGAGAGACTATGGAGGTAGCCTACTCTTCAATATCTGCCCAGGCTCTTGTAGCATGAAGCTGTTTCACCCATTTTCAACCTTTGCTACGACCAGTCAATATAAACCTAAAATTAATATATAAGTTTGAGAAATGGGAAAATACAATTGCACGATGGATATTGACCGTCACTTCATGATATATAAAAAGAAAATTAATATAGAAGGGTAGGCCATAAGTCGTTCAATTTGGCTGTGAACCAATTTATTCTCGCAATGAAAGATTTAAAATCAATAAAATTCTTATCTGTTCCCAATTAGTCCATTATATATATATATATATATATATATATATATATATATATATATATATATATATATGTATACACGCGCGCACACACACTCACACACACACACATATATATATACATATATATTATGTTGGTGCAAAAATAATGTCGTTTTCTCACATATGTTAGTATGTGAGAAAACGACATTACTTTTGCACCAACCTAATATATATATATATATATATATATATATATATATATATATATATATATATATATATATATATATATAAGGAAAGAGAGAAAATGAAAGGTATAAAGAAACAGAAGAGATATAAAAGGATAAGTTGGTAGGTTTAAATCAAAATAATGACATAGAGATAAGTTTGTGCTAACTGTAGGTGATATTTATTCCCAGTGAGGATGTCAGATGCATTGATATATAAATCAAAAACGCGTACAGGAAGAGGGTATAAAATGCCGATAGGGCGTGTAAATTAGCATTTGGAATATTGTTCATACTCGTTTTCAACCAGTTAACACAATCTTCGAGATAACACTGTCACAACGTAGACAGCTAGATAAGATCTTACACACGAACACGTACACACGTATATATTGATCGATATATATTTATAATTCTAAAGAATTAATAAATATTTATATAATCCAAGACTGTTTGTTCTTACTATAACGGTTATATTTCGTGGTATACACGTGGTTTTTGGTAGATAATTAAAGTGAATTGCCCCATATATATATATATATATATATATATATATATATATATATATATATATATGTATGTATTTATATATTGATGGATGAACAGTGAATAAAATGTACACTACTACAAACTGCTTTTATTTTTGCTTGAATTCATCATTTTTGCTTTCATCTCTCCCCCAGCAAAATTAATACCAGCGCAAAAAAACCAATGTATTACAATCTGGAATTTCTACCATCTACATATGCGCAATCACCAAAAGCAAGCAAATAACCGACTTTAAAATAATGACAAAACAGCATTAAAATATTAAAAATAATAGCAATTTTTACCAATTATAGTTTTACACAGAACCCATCATACACCATGCGTGGAAGAAAATATAATTGAGCGAACAAAAATAGAAAAACGATCTGCCCGTTGACATAGCCACCATCAAGAAATATTCCCTACACAATCCGACATTGAATACAGCGATCAAATGCTTACGTATGTACACAACAGCACATATATATGCCAAGTCCCATACTGTTCGCATATGTTTATGTTTGTTTTATTCCCTGTGGACGAGCTCGTGTGTGTGTAAGCGTCTGTGTACATCAATGGTTATGCGGGCGTGTATATATGTTTGTGTAAGTATGAGTGGCATCACGACAACAATTTTTCCTCCCGAAGTGGGAGGAAAAATTGTCGTCGTGATGCCACTCATAAAAATACCAATATACGCAACCCTATATAAATTAAAAATTTAAAAATATTAATCAATTTGTCTGACGATGGCAAAAGCGTGAGACCCAGGGTCACAAACTCACATCAATCCAACTAAATAGCTCTATCACTGATAATGAGCGCTTTCCAATAAGTACCGCGCATATATAATATATAAATAATATATATAATAAATTGCATATATATATATATATATATATATATATATGCAATTTATTATATATATTACACACACACACACACACACACAAAAACACGCACACACATATATACATATACATATATATATATATATATATATATATATATATATATATATATATATATATATAATCATTTATTTAAAAATTATAACATAAAATTGTTAGAAATCACTACAAAAATAGCCATTTTGTTTCAACACTTCTGGTGTCTTCTCAAGTGATGGTATTAATGTAGACATTACATATATGTAGACATTACATACAACGCCATCATTTGAGAAGACACCAGAAGTGTCGAAACAAAATGGCTATTTTTGTAGTAATCTTATAACATTTTTATGTTGTAATTTTCGAATAAATGATTATATTTGCTCTGCTCTGTATTGAACACTCTTTTAAAAATAGTATTTGTTGATTATTGGAATTTACTCCGTATACACCAATCCTATACTTGGACACACACACACACACACACACACACACACACACACATATATATATATATATATATATATATATATATATATATATATATATATATATATATATATATAATAATAATAATAGACCTTAGAGATCCTTATTATTTAACTATATATATATATATATATATATATATATATATATATATATATATATATATATATATATATATATATATAGTTAAATAATAAGGATCTCGGTCTATAATTTTTTTAATAAACTTTTGAAATTTCCAAACAAATTATTTGGTTTTATCGGTAAATTTTCAAATATTTTATTACTATACATTACTTCACCGTGCCCACAAATAATAAAAAAAATTACTGGGTTATATTTTGTCATATATAAATTATTCATTTTTTTTTATTCATTATTATTTTTTTCAGAAATTGCATTTAGTTTTCTTGGTAAAATTCAGAAGTAGTAGAAGAAAGTTAATCCTCAATAACATGGTTTGAGAAAATATTTTGTTTCTTTTATGTTGCTTATTTCTTTATAAAACAATATGTCTGAAGAAGAAATACATAGAAGTCTTATGTCTTTTTTTTGTTTTTTTTGTTTTTTACAATACCCATATTATATTTGTTTGAACACTTTTATAATCGCTTTTATAATTTTGTAGATATGAATTTTTACTAATATATATATATATATATATATATATATATATATATATATATATATATATATATATATTGAAGTGAGAAAACCATCATCATTAGCATCGACTAGAGAAAATCCAAGAAAGGAATTCTATTTTTAAGATTGATTTCAAAAGTAAATTGTAGAACCAATGGAATTAGTCAAACTGGACAAAATTTCCATCTTGAAAAATAATACGAAATAAGTTAATAAGGTTTTAAAACTACCAGTAAACAAATTAAATTATTCGGAAATTCGAAACATTTAATAAAAATTGATAGCCAGAATTTCTCCATATTATTTATGAAAAGTAGAGAGAATACTTTTTTGGCGAAATACACCTTATATATATATATATATATATATATATATGTAAAAAAATTCGTGGTTAATTAATCCTAGTAGATCCTATCAATATAAAATATTAAAATTGATCCACAGAACAGAGAGCTCAATATAATTTTTATTATAGAGCATATAAATGAATTACAATTAATAAGATCCAAACAATTTACTTCATACAGATGATCATTTCGTCCATGTGAAAGAAGTCTACCACTGATAGAGATTGAAGGATCATGGTCGTTCAGGGTGTTTTGCATGATTTTCTCTAGAAATAGGTTGAATAATGTAGGTGAAAATACGCATCCCTGTCACACACCGACAGTTATCCGGAAGATTCCTCCCATTTGTTTTCCCAGAAGAACTGTGCTGGTGTCATCTTTATATAGGGTCTGGATGACTTGGCTTATTACGTTATCTACACTGAATTTTCTAAAGATTTAACAAATACCGTCATGTCAAATGATCAAATGCTTTCTTGAAATCAAAAATGTTGTGGAACAGGTTCTTCTAGTATTGCAGTTGTTTCTCTATGAGAATCTGACAACGGAAGATCTGTTCCATTGTGCTTCATCCAATTCTAAAACCTGCTTGTTCCTCTGATAGCAATTGGATTTCAAACAATTCAAAATGATACTCCTATAATTTCGACACTGACTGAGGTTTTCTTTCTTAGGTAGGGGTATTACCAATGACTGAGGCCACTTTTTTGTTTCCAAATCTTCTGGAATAATGGTAGCTCGAACTAGAGAATATGACTTTGATGGTCTCTTCAACTCCATGTTTTAACAGCTCAGAGGGTATATTATCTACTCCCGGTGACTTGCCATGTTTCAAGCTCTTTATTGCCAACTCAACCTCTTCTTTAATTATTGACGGACTGGTTTCTTCTTCTTATGTGTAGTGCAGGTCACTTTGCAATATGTTGGCGTTTGGGTGGAGATTTTAATAGTATAAACCACCACAGTATTGAGTCCATCTATGTAGAACCTCACTCTCTGTCATCAATTTAATATTCTCATCCTTTATTTGATTGGCTGGTCATAATGAGGAATTTGAGAGTATTGTAGGCCTGGATGTTATTGCCAATAAAAATATCCTACTCAGTGGTTTTGCACTTATTTTGTATCCACTTCATTTTTCTCCTAATGTCACTGTGTACTTCCTGATATTGGATATAGACCTCAGCACAAGTGCATCTTTTCCCTCAGTTCTCCCTTTTGTCACATAAATCCAAGACTCCCTCGACTGTTGTGAGTAACACGTCTTTAATGTGATCTGCATTAGTGTTTCATTACTGTTAAGTAGGTTGCGAATTTACTGCTAACTTTGCTGTGGAACAATTGAGTGATTTCAGGGTCTTTTAGTTTCTCAAAAACGAAGTGGATGCGGGAGTTCTTTGAACATGACATATTTTTCACCCTTATTTTAAATGTCGTCATCACAAGATCATGATCGCTGCTGATGTATACGCCACGAACTGTCCAAGTATTTGTCTTATTAATGCTGGATTTATAGCGTTGTGAAACCAAAATAAAAACGATCTGTTTATGGATCTTGCAACATGCTAATATATAAGTAATATTAATAAACTGTTATTTCACTTTCTACAGAGATTTTAGAGACAAAAAAGTCCTATGACTGATGTGATCGCCTCTTAGCCTTGTTTGCTATTGTCTTTTAGAATTTCAAGAAGCTGGTCGCTACAGAATATGTCCTTGATATTGATTATGATTTTTCTCCGCAAAACGATCTGTTGTAGCATACGTACAGACGATAATGGATAATTCCCCATTCACATAGTAAATACTGTATGTTGGTCTGCAGTTGGAGATTTGTCTCTAGCTGTGCTGGTCAAACTCTCTGCCACCGGGCAGAGAGGATACCCAGACGAGGCTATGTCGAAGGGAAGAGTCTCGCCTGGTGAAACAGTTACCCGACCCCGTTTTATACGCGGAGTACGTGGAAAGTTTGGCCGAGTCTACGGGCTCGGATACCCCACATTAAATTCGGCCTTGGACCACATCTAACCGCATGGGGCGGCTGGTAGATATCCTGTAGTTGGGAATTCATTGTGGAATTCACTTGACTCACTTCTAGCAGTTGACTACTTCTTCTACACGCTGCTGGCAAATCTTATATGCGTTGTTCCTGTCGTAAGTATTATTTTTCATTACCAACTGTTTTGTGATTACTCTCTCTCTCTCTCTCTCTGTCTGTCTGTCTGTCTGTCTGTCTCTCTCTCTCTCTCTCTCTCTCTCTATATATATATATATATATATATGAATAAAAACAGACCACTTTAAGGTTCCATGTAAAAAGTTATTTCACCATAACCCCCTTAAAAGGGCTCTGGATCATCAGATTTTATTTCCAAAGGTTGATATTTTTCATTTCAACCTTTGTAAATAAAGTCTGATGATACAGAGCCCTTTTAAGGCGGTTGTGGTGAAATAACTTATTACATGGAACCTTAAAGTGATCTGTTTTTATTCAAACATATCTGCTCTGAACTTACGTTGAGCTCTCTGAACATCCTCCTCCTTCGGTCTACCCATACGGATTAGCTAGTTTTGCATAAACTATATATATATATATATATATATATATATATATATATATATATATATATATATATATATTATAATCCAAAATTTCGAGATAAATCTCAGGACTTTGAAGAATCCCATAAAAATTGAAGATTCTGAGCGTTTTCTTTTTTTAAATTTATTCACTAAGTCAATTCAGGCCATGTTGACCTCTTTTATCCTATATTCAATGATAATAATAATAATAACAAAATTTTGTATTCAATGCATTTTGCCAAATCTACTAATCTGGTAATCTTAATGCTGGAATTTTATATAATTCTCTCTCTAAAAGGTTGGATGCCATGGGTTAGATAGTTCCAGGATCCTGGTTTAGTAGGAGTTAATTAAACCAAAGATGGTATGAAATTTACTAATAATTAAATCCAGACTTCAGCCGCGAAACCTTTAGCTTATTGTAAATGTGTGCGTACATATATATATATATATATATATATATATATATATATATATATGTATATATATATATATATATATATATATATATATATATATATATATATATATATATATATATATATATATATATGAATGACCTTTGGCTTGTAGTGATAATATATATATATATATATATATATATATATATATATATATATATACCTAAATCCAAATCTTTAGTAGCTGACAAGGAGGCATAGATAGATAGATAGATAGATAGATAGATAGATAGATAGATAGATAGAAGACGAAGAGAAAATAAAGTGCTATTCACTCTGAACACTTGTATGTATTCCTCTTATTATCTCAGTTTCGCCTTTCGGTTAATTTAAATTATTACTTCGCCCTTTAGCCTGACTACTGGCTACGTGCAGACGTTGTCCCGAAAGGTGGTCATCGTTTCAGGCTCAAAGGATCGCGAACTCCAGATCAAAGGTCGCCAGTAATTAGTAATGAAAATGCCATGCTAATTAAACATTAATATCGGGTCATTGGCTGACATGTCAATGGTTCGTACGTTTATCAACCTCTCCACCTTTTAGTATATTTAAATATATATCTATTTTCTCAAGAACGAATATAATTTTCTGGCACTTATATTATATCTTGAATAGATTAATTCAGTATTCTTGGCGCTAAGAGAAGATCAAGATTATAGAAGAGAATTTGTATTTTTGTTTTCATTCACACACAGACACATACATAGATAGCTAGCTAGCTGGAGAAAAAAGGCAGTCTGACATAGATATATAGATAGATAGATAGATAGATAGATAGATCTGAACAGACTAAGATAAATAGATAGATCTGAATAATCACTATCATAGTAACTCATTTTAACATTTCCAACACGCACACACACACACACACACACACACACATATATATATATATATATATATATATATATATATATATATATATATATATTATCAAGATTCGGACTATTTTCCTCATCTTTGTCGCCATATTTATTACAATGTTTCGGCCGTTCTACGCTGCGGCCTTCTTCAGGTGTTTGGAATGTCGAACTGAACCCTTTATTTCGAAAACTGTTCCACTGCCATGTTTATAATGGATGTCAGTTATCAGTTATCTCCTGTTAATTCCCGTCTCCAAGTTCTCCACTGTCTTAACCGGGTATCCTTGAGGATAATAAATATGGCGACAAAGATGAGGACAATAGTCATAATAATATAAATAGTGTACATAATACCTCATCTCAGAAATATATATATATATATATATATATATATATATATATATATATATAGGTACGATGTGAACGAATATAGTATACTTCCAACGTTCGTAACATTTAATTTAAAAGAGGACTCAATTTCCTTAAAAACTAACACTCTTTGTAAGATATTAAACAGAATTAAATTAAAATTATTTATATCTGTACCAATAATCTAGAGAAGATTATTACTTTACACAATAATAATCTTCTAAATCTATATAATAATCTTGATCATAATTTACGTTCCATGATAAATATTACTAATGATACTAGTCAATTCAGATCAGTGCCCACTGCTAAACAAATGTTTAAATAAATCTCTTGTTTACCTAATTACTATCTCTACAATAGAGAATCCTACGGTTGAAAAATTCTATATTGGTAGTACTAAGAATTGTTTTAATACTGAGTGGAATCAGCTTATGTTTTCCTTCACTAGTAATACTTATAGAAATAATACATCCCTTTCTAAATATTTTTTTTGAATTTAAAAGATGATAACTTAAGCTGAACTGGAAAATTTTTAAAATGGCAATGACATTTAGATCTTTATGTGAACCCTGTTTTCAGTTTTTACATGAAAAATTGGAAATTATCAGGTTCTTTGATAAGAATGCTTTATTAAACCAAAGATCCAAGTTAAAGGTAAATTGTAAACACAGAAGAATTTTTACATTACAATTCAGTTAGACTTTGGAATTTTATTCAGTTCTACCGACAACGTGTTTAATCAATTTTTTATTATACTTTTCAATATTACTATGAGATGCCGTACATCTGGATCAAAGTTGTGAATTTTTTCTACTTTGTTTTTATGTTTTTGTTGAAAGGTAGGGTTGAACCGTATAATGTTTCTTTTCATCTTGGATTTTATGTGCTGTGTTGTGTATATGCGAGTTTTTCCCAGATTCTCTTAGGGCTGCTTCATGATCTTACTTAATTTCGTTAATGATGCTTTATATGGAAGAATTTTCAGAAAAAAAAATATAGTTAACTTATTGTGGGATTTGCTTGATTATTGATGGCGAGTGTTTGGAAGACGTTTGTATGTAAAGTTGTCTGTCGTTAGGTTTAATAGGTTAGTTCATATGTATCTTTTATTAGAGTGAATGCGACATCTACGAAATCCATTGGTTTTAGGGTTATATTGAATTATATATTTGGGATATTTTCATGACTATTTTTTGCTTCTTTCCGTTTTTTCTATCACAATTTCTTAGAACGATGAGACCGTCGTCTCGGTTCTCCACTCTCTTCCTCTCTCTCTTTGCATATATATATATATATATATATACATACATATATATATATATATATATATATATATATATATATATATATATATATATATATATATATATATATATATGTATGTATGTATGTAAAGTGTGCCATGAAGAAATTGTCGTCTAATTTAGGAAAAAGTGAAAATAACACTGATATATCATTTTAACAACTATGTTTACCAAAATTACACAAAAAGTCTTGAAATAAGAAAGTGTAAACTTATTCAGTAAAATCGACATTGGCTTCAATCATGTCCTCCAGATGACTTCAAAAACTCCAGCAACTCTTCCGGCCAGTTTCGTTGTTTAAGTTGGTGAATGCTACCTTAATCCTTGCCTTCAATTCGTCTTTGGGGTTAACAGGTGTTTTGTTAGTTTCATGTTCAACTGCACCCCACGCATAATAAAGGGGAGGTGCAGATATAAGGGGGGATTTCACAGAATTTGCATGACATACCTGATGATGTCAGTAAGAACAGAAAGCTTGTAAAAAATTAAAAAGACCTTAGGCAACTGGAATTTATAAACGGGGATCATATCATTCATATACAGGTTCGGGGTTGATGTATCTTATTTATATTGTTTGCGACGATGTATTCTCGCCATTTAAATCATTAACCTCTATATTTGTTTTTTGTATGAATGATTCATGAATTTATATATATATATATATATATATATATATATATATATATATATGTGTGTGTGTGTGTGTGTGTGATGAGAATAAATGAACGTTAGTTTTAAAAGTATTATAATGCAAAGTAAGCAATTGCGGAAATAGCAACATATATTTTGAAACAAATGCGTATAAAATGGGTTTATGAAATTACGACAAATTTGCAATTATCCCTCCATTTTGTTGTATCATCAATTTTGTAGATTTGATCAAATTATTAACAGACTATACATACCTTAAGTGTTCGTTCAGCTTCTGAGGAATGTCTCCTAAATGAAGGCAGATCATGCAGAATCGACCTTTTTTATCAGACGATTAATTGTTAATTGTGCCAAAGAAACCTGTTCGAATTTGTTCCTTGTTGTCTAAGCTCTCATCTTTGTCCTCTCATAAAGCAAATGGAGGGAAAAACTTTTATTCGATTTCAATTAAATATCCTCATATTTCCTTATTTCGTCATATTCTTTGACCTGTATGTTTTTAACTGACGGCATATATATGAAAATACAATAATTTCCCTGTATCCCTTAATCTCTATGTTAGGGTTTCACAACCTGGGCGATGTTACCCAGAAGTGGGCGGTTTCAACTGCTGGGTTGGCGATGAGGAAATGGTGGGCAAGTGGAAACTTTTGTGGGCGATTGGAATCTTTGGTGAGTGATATAGTATTTTGAGTGTTCAAAAATATATTTCAAAATATACTACCCAAATAATTTTTTCAAAGGACATAGTCAATTAAACTATATTAAAAGTGGAAGGTCAGACAGGAATAACTGGTAACATTTATAGAAATATATATATGATCAGCTCTTCAAAAAAGAAATATTTTAATATTTTGTAGTTTTCAGAAGGGTCATTCACATTCAAATAGGCCTTCAGAAGAAATAACATTGCTTTTCGAATATAAATCAGATAAGACTACGAAAAACTTTGACAGTAAAATTAAGAAGTGACCTCAGAATAATTTTTATTTAATAAAAAAAATGCTTTTATTTTTTTATCACATTGTCCATCTCAGATTTACCTAGACAGGAAAAGTGACCGTCGAAACATAATTTACCCATCACTGTATGCTTTTGTAGGGGAGGCGCGGTGAAGTAATGGATAGCGGCCCGGAGAGCTGAGTTCAAAATACTGCCGGATCTTTTACATTCACTTACGGGCTAATACCCCTGGGAAAGGTATGAATCCTCCTCTTCTCATTCCAGCTATGTTTGAATAGCAGAACAGACTGGTTTCTATGCCCTTGGATGGCAACCGGTCTAGGAGAAGGAAAACTCTGAATTCAAACCGGCCTGGAGAGATTTGATCTAATTGACCAAAAAAACAACTCTTCTGCTGCGGCTGTGGTCACTGTGGTACCCCTATGACTCTGATGGGTCTCAAGATTCGTGCTCGGACTCGAGATCCGTGATCGCGATCTTATGCTTTTGAATATTTACGATGAAGGGGGAAAATTTGGCCATAGATGAAAAGGGAAAACAGGTTAGGAATGTCATATCTGTTATCGCTAAATGACTATCGGTATCAATGCCAGTGTCTCCAAGAGTAGTGATTTCATGGCTTTCTATTACAGGTTCAGAGCGATATTCCGAGCATATTATTTGTCTGTGATGGATTGTAATGGAGATCAAACGATAGTGAATGCTGGCACTCTTCTTAATGATGAAGCTGATTTTACTATGCTGTCGACAACGTAACTCTGAATGATCTTGGCACTGATAGAAGAGTGGTTTCCCGTTGGGATCTCCGTGTTAATTTTATTCAGCCATCAACTCATGAAAAGGTGACGCACTCTTTTATAAGTCATATATTTCTTCCTACTTGGTTACTAACCACATGCCTCCCTTTAAGCAAATTCGACAAAATATTATATATATATATATATATATATAACATTTTGAGTACATATATATATATATACATAAATACTCTTAAGGTGTGCTATATTTATGGGATAAATTGCTCAATATCAGAGATAGAGCATGAGTAAATATAAAAGTGAACATTGAAGTCAACAATTACAGGCTGTTTCAGGCTAGACGCAATCGTCAGGCCGCCTGACGTTTGCGTTCAGCATGAAACAGCCTGTCGCCTCTATGTGTTGACTTCACTGTTCACTTATATATATATATATATATATATATATATATATATATATATATATATATATATATATAAAACTTGTGAGTTATTTAAAGTTATAAACGATTTTTTCAAAGAAAAATCAAAGCATCCTCTTTGACTTTTTTTAAGTTAATAGTGACAAAAAACACTATTCAGACACAAAGAGTCAAAGTGTTTGAAAAAATAAAATAAAATAAAATAAAAAACAAAATAAAATGATTTTTTACATTTCCTTTCTTTTTTCTTCCTCTCGTATAGAAACAGTTGACAGAAAATTCTATGGCCCATAACGAAGAAAGTAGTTTTGAAGAATCTGATACCCATAGGGCCATATTGAAGTCAAGAGAGACAGATGAAAGCAGTAAATGATCGACCTTACGATATTTTTTAAATGGTTCGTAGAACAGGGATTAGGAGAGACAGCAAAAGCACAAAACTTACTAAGAGTTACGTAGGACAGGAAGTTGCAGAGAGCCATGCTCAGCCAAATCCTAAAGTGTTACTGAAGAAAGAAGATTGATTTATTTCTTTACGACTTATTCTAGGTTACTTAAGTCTAGAAAATATTTTTGAATTGTCAGAATATTTTGGAGAAAATAATGATGTATTGACACAATTTCTACTATTTAGCCCATAACTGGGGGATAAGAGATGGATTTATACCTTTCCTAAAGATATTTGAAGCGAATATAACGAACCTCATTTGAACTCGGCTCTCCAATTTCCAATTCCGAATCGTTATACATTTAATGACCTGCACATCCCACCTTTCAGCACCTGGTATTTCCAAGGGGTCACTCATCTAGCTACTGCCCAGACTCGAGTTTGCTTAACTTCGGTGATCGTAGGGGAAACGGTGGCTCATCGTAATATGGCAGCAGGCCAAAGGAATAAAAAGTAGTCTACATAATTTCGATTCTTCTCTCGATGTCTAAGACTTTTCAAGCATGATTGAGAATTTCGAACCAAATTCTTTATTTAATGTATTAAATTTAATTGTATTCATTACGCTTTACCACAAGACACTACACAAGTAAATAGTGCGTTCTTTGGTATATTTAGTGGCATACTAATTGTTAGTTCAATCTCTGTGATGTGAAATATAAACTTAGACGCATTAGATACAATACGAGCAATCACTGTGTAGTACAAAAAAAAAATACAAGGAGAGATATCCCGAGATATGAACTATGTAACCAGAAACAACTACACCCATAGTTTAAAAACAAAAAATTATTTCGAATTATCTTTGAGGTTATTCGAATCATCAGATATTTTCGACATTGCTGACAAAACTAACCTGGATGTTGGTCTCGAAAAAATATTCCAATCTATGGTTGAAAGGGCAGGAAACAGCTTGTAACCTTTAATGCCTTCAAGACGAAACTATTTTCATTTACCCGCCATTGAGAACCCTCCCTGTCTGCTATCAGAATGCCTGATACCCAACTCCACGAGTGCGTCTCTCTGCGCCTCCTTGGTCTCACGCTTTCAACTGACCTAGGGTGGAATAACTACATTGAATCTATAGCTGCATCTACCGCAAGGAAAGTTGGTTCTCTGTGTCGGGCCAGAAGGTTTTCCTCGCTTGAGTCCATCCTTTAAATCTACAAGTCTACCATTCATCCTTGCATTGAATACTGTTACCATATATGGCCTGGTGTCCCGGCTGTTCACCTCAAGGTTCTCGACAATATCCAAAGACTGATATGCAATGTGATAGGTCCTGACCTGGCATCTCGACTACAGTCACTTTCTCACAAACTTGATGTGGCTTCCCTATGTCTTTTCTACAAATATTTGCATGGCAACTGTTCTGACGAGCTACTCTGATAGAGAAAAATGACTTAATGTCCAACCACCGGTTGAAAGGTGGTAGAGAAAAATGACTTAATGTCCAGCTACCGGTTGAACGGCGGATAAACACTTGCAACTATTTTAATATCTACCGTGAAATATTACACAGCAATTATTTGCGAATTTTAACTTAGGATTTCAGGCAGAAGGGTTAAAAAATGTTATGAACGCAACGGTCAAAGGGCTAAACGACACATTCGTTAAAATTTTATGTACAGATACTTATATTTTGAAATTAGGGAAAATTATTTACTGAAATACTTTTAAATGCGGGATAGCGATGTCTATGAGAAAGGGATTACATTTTTTATAGATTTACATAATTCTATAGATAAGGACACATCGGCGTGGTGTAATGGTTAACAAGCTTGTTTTACTAAAAAATTTCGACTGAATAGTGTGTTTGATCCTCACTGGCGACCCCCTACTTTCGGTCTTGTCCTAGATCTTAGCCAAGCTTAGAAAATGTCCATAATTTAGTATGTATTCCTTTTTCAACGTTCCTTCTGATCCTGTTATTACTGGAATCATTGTTGTTTCTAAAAGACACATTTTAGCATTTTCTGTTTCAGATCTTTATTTTGTGAAAGGTTGTTATTATTATTATTACCATTCGAAGTTAACAAAAACATGACAGGATTTGGAGAATACATTTAAGTTTCAAAGTTTCCAAGATATTTTGACGAAAGGGGAATGATGCTGGGTAGCTGTTTATAATCTAATCGGAAAGAAAAAATCATATATGATTGCAACTTCTTTGATCGTTTTCGGGAGTATTCAATCAACATTTTTACTTCTATCTGCGTCACCATTTGATTTCCTATCATTATTGCACTTCATTTGAAATGCTCTGTCATTTGAAAATGTATTTTTATATTTGAAAAATTTAACTTCTCAATTTTACCACACTTTTCAAAATCGGTTACTTTCCTTTTCTCGCCTCTGCAGTTCTGGAATTCTTTTTACAAAGGAGATGATATATTATGAGATTTGGCAAGCAATACACAGGGAAAGCTTTGTTATTTACCTGTAACCTTTCTCGACCAAATCAATGGCGTAGTGTGATTTGAAATTGCATTAAATTAATATATATATATGGGGGGTTGTGAATGTTTGTGTGGGTTCATGCGTGTATATATATATGTATATGTGTCTGTATATATATATATATATATATATATATATATATATATATATATATGAAAAATGTGTGTATATCAATATAAACAAATATATATATATATATATATATATATATATATATATATATATATATATATATATATGTGTGTGTCTGTGTGTGCATAATGTGTGTGTGTAATATATATATTATTATTTATATATAAGCGCGGTACTTATTAGAAAGCGCTCAATATCAGAGATAGAGCTAACATATTTTAAAATTCGCAGGTGGAAATGGTCATTATCTTATGGCATATAATTCCTATTGTACGAAAAAATTAGCTCTGTTTATTGAAAATTAACAGTGAGCGCGCCTTGTGAGTCAGTTTTAACATCTAATATTTAATATTTCAAATTCTATGTTGTGTTAATAGGACTCGCTTGTATTATACCAATGGATTGTTAAGTGTATATATATATATATATATATATATATATATATATATATATATATATATTTATATAATTATATATATATATAGAGAGAGATAGACAGACATAGATAGATAGATAGATAGATATGTCACGTTTAAAAAATATAGCACGTTTGAAGACCCAAAGTTGTTGGAATTTGTTAATATCTATAAAGATGAGTATAATTTTTGTATCTTTCGTAAACGTTAACTACATTTACAAGGAAACATGCTGAGCTATACGTGAAAATATTCACACAGGTGTCTATGAATATTGTTAAATGAATAGTTATCTATTTAAATTTTAAATGTTAATGCACATAAATATAATAGTTACAATTTGTCATCGTTAAATGTATACTAATTTGTTAATAGAACTACGAACTACGAATGACCTTGAAAATTTCTGGACCAACTAAATATTCAATAATCATTGATCAAACATAAGAGACAAACATCAATTATCAAACAAAGAATAAAACATCAAGCATCAATGATCAAACATCAGTATAAAGCATCAATGATCAAACATCAGTATGAAGCATCAATGATCAAACTTCAGTATCAAGCATCAATGATCAAACATCAGTATCAAGCATCAATGATCAAACTTCATATCAAGCATCAATGATCAAACATCAGTATCAAGCATCAACGATCAAACATCAGTATCAAGCATCAATGATCATACATCAGTATCAATCATCAATGATCATACATCAGTATCAAACATCAATGATCAAACATCAGTATCAAGCATCAATGATCAAGCATCAGTATCAAGGATCAATGATCAAACATCAGTATCAAGCATCAATTATCATACATCAGTATCAAGCATCAATGATCAAACATCAGTATAAAATATCAATGAACAAACATCAGTATCAAGCATCAATGATCAAACATCAGTATCAAATATCAATGAACAAACATCAGTATCAAGCATCAATGATCAAACATCAGTATCAAGCATCAATGATCAAACATCAGTATCAAGAATCAATGATCAAACATCAGTATCAAGGATCAATGATCAAACATCAGTATCAAGCATCAATTATCATACATCAGTATCAAGCATCAATGATCAAACATCAGTATCAAATATCAATGAACAAACATCAGTATCAAGCATCAATGATCAAACATCAGTATCAAGGATCAATGATCAAACATCAGTATCAAGGATCAATGATCAAACATCAGTATCAAGCATCAATTATCATACATCAGTATCAAGAATCAATGATCAAACATCAGTATCAAATATCAATGAACAAAGGTAGGATGTTTGTTTCCGTTGGTAGTTGCATAATGATAAGAAAAACTTGCAGTTACAACAAATGATTTATTTCAGGGAAATATTTCAACTAGCCGTTGCTAGGCTTGGTCACTTCTTTAGGTTGAGTAAAAATAAATGAAAAGAAACTAAAAATACTTAAGAATTCAAATCAATGAAAAAAAAACGAGTTGATGACGTTTTTTTAGCAAGGTCTATATCTTATTCATCTTATTCGTATTTTAATCAATGTGTGACACTATTTAGCGGTGGCGTGAAAATTAAAAGCGAGAAATTCTTAAGGCAAGAAGAAGCTATCACGAAAGACATACTGAGCGATATTATTTTTTTTAACAAAAGAAAAGTGGTAAAGATTTTATTTTCATTTGCGAAAAAAAGTTTTTTTTTTCGCATAAGATAGGAAATTCGTAAGATCTCGGATCTGTCGGAATTAATTTATGCTACGACGCGCCGAATAAAAGATAGCAATCTGCCCATGGCAATAATGAAAATTTCAAATTGGTCAAGTGGCCTACAAGGCAGAATGCTAAAAGATAATGGATGCGACCGAAAAAAAAATATCAGCTGCGACCACCCCCAAAAGAAAAAGGAAGGGAAAGAATAAACCATTAACTATCTTTCGGAGATATTTGGTTTGGGGGAGAGACACCTGTTTTATGTCCAGACCTGGACATGATAAAAGTTTGTTACTGGGACAGATAATTGGCGACAGGGTACGAAGACGTTCGGTTGACCAATCATTTAACGCCTGGCGAAAATCTCGTTGATAAATTCCAGATGGCATTCAGTTAAGATAGAGATTAAGGAGCACACTACGAGTCGTAGGGGTCTGGTCGAGGAAAAGAAAGAAAAGAAAAAAATAAGAAGATATTTTTTTTTCTTTGAGCGATAATTGTAAACTGAGACCAGACTAGCCACACTCGCACTGCCGAGCGTCATTGGCTGAGTGATGGCGTGAGCGGTTGGCGAAGGTAAGCATATGAGAAGGAGAGGAGACCTGGTAACGCCTATGAGGGGATTGGTGTGAGATACCACTATGAGAAAGAAGGGAAACCTGTTGACTCCCCCTGAGGGAATTGGTGTGAGATACCAATATGAGAAAGGAAGAATTTGGGAGGACCATTCCCTTAAGAACCCCTCTAAAGCAGAAAGTAATGGACTTCCAAAAATGGAAAGTGATAAATTTTCATGTCCGAAAACAAAGAAAATCCTTATTGTGGATTTGGGATTATCGAGGAACCCAAACCGCGAAAGCCCCACACCCAGTTTTCGTCAGCGTCCATATAAACAGAGTCGCAGCGAGTAGACGGCAGTTGGAGAAAGCAGTTGCAGTTGGGGTTAGTCAGAGAGAGAAGTTAGTTGCAGTTGAGGCTGTTGAGCTCTGAGACCAGTCTCGCAGGAAGCTGACTGAAGAACTACGCATCCCGACTTCAACTTCTAACCAAAAACAATTTATTTTTGAAGAACGACTTAGACTCACACCACCAAAACAAGTTTTACGAATATCGCCTGAAGATTAAAAAAAAAACAGTTTCTTAAAAAAAAAACAGCTTAAGATGTTAAGACTCGCCTAACAAACACAAAGTGTCACGAATCCATATTAGCGGTTTGGGAGAAAGACGCAGTCCTGTATTCAACAACCAGATATAAAAATATTTGTTATTCTTTTTTTTAACACATTTCAACTTTTCTAGTTGTTACTTAATTTTCTTTTACATATACTTGTGTGGTGTTACCTTTGCTCGGACTCGGCTTGCATTGCAGCCCGGCGACTGACTGATTTCGTCTACCTAAGATCAAATCACAACGTGGGTAGTTTAGACTAGAAATCAAAGCAGTTACTTCGGTAACCAGAAGTTGAGGGCGAGCTGGAAACGACAAAGCTGATACCGAATCTAACCAGATTCCCATCCGAATCAGCAGAGGGTTGGAACGTCACATTTGATGCCGCGACCAATACCAAGTCCCACTGGTCGTCACAGGATAGCACGGCGGCGGGCGCGGAGACAGCCCGGGGTGAAGTCACAATGAATAAACATCAGAATCAAACATCAAACATCAATGATCAAACAATAGAATAGTAGCTTGTGTAAGTGGATTAGATCGATAACTTTTCAGGTTCCTGATATATAAATATATATATATATATATATATATATATATATATATATATATATATATATAGAGAGAGAGAGAGAGAGAGAGAGAGAGAGAGATAGATAGATAGATAGAACTAGTGAGCCAGACAAACCTACCTAGGTTTCACTTAAAAGGATTGTCAGGGAAGGTCGGCCAACGAGGCAAAGAGAAACGCATATTTATAGCCGATAGCTAAAATTATACCACGTGACCAAAGAACCACAAACACATGAGTAGTGGGGGATAAATATTTATTCATTCAACCAAAAATGTGGTAGGGAATAAAATAAAAATAAAATGGGGAGGGAATAAAAATACGAACATTAAGGTGGAATGACACATAAACGGGAAAACGTCTAATTTAGTAGCCAATATTTTTTATGTCTACATACGTTAAGGATTTCAGTTTTGGAGTTTAATAGCTGGTTAGGTTGATCATATAAAGCTATGGCTAATTTTTCCTCTGTACATAAATTACAAAATTTATGGCCTGCTCTATATTTGGGGCATTTTTTTAAATATTTCCCATTTAAGGATGGGGTCTATATTATCTTCTTGTTTGGTTTTCCATACATAAGTAGATAGCGTGGTACTATGTTTAATTTTTTTCGTTTTTAAACCTACTCGTGTGGTTATAATAACATTTTTTTTAATTTATCCTGAGTAGCACCCATGTATATTTTAGGATTAGTATCCTCGATATCTTTGTAAATTTTCACTTGATAAACCACGCATTCTTGCTGACATTTTCCCTGTAATGGGCAGATGTTTTTGTTTCTACAATTACAAGTAGGAGGATTACTGCGTGGATTATTCCTAGTTTTGTTCTTATTCAATCCATTTATTATAGTCCCTACGTAAGGCATACAACAATAACTAAGTTTTACATTGTTTCTATTGAATATTTTATGTAACTCAGTTTTTTGGGGGGGAAAAGTTGCTCTAAGTCAAAAAATATTTTGACAATTTTTGTTTCTACCGCTAAATTAAAAGGGGGGTTCAACTACAAAATCTTTCTTTGCCTATTGTTACGTTTATTCTGAGTACTGTTGTGGTTATTTATATTAATATATTCCAATATATTTTTATGTCCACTCTAAAAATAGGCCTTCCTCATAACTTGTTTTATTGACCTCAAAAATGTCCCTTTTGGAGGAATTAGTAGAAAGTCTATACCCAATATTTTTTGGAATATATGATATGGGCTGGGTGGTTAGATTTTATGTTTAAATATTGGGGTTCTTGGTTTTCTTTTTTATACGGGGATATTGGGCCATTTTGTAAATTCAACGTAATATCTAAATAGTTGGTGATTTTCAAATTAGTTTCTATTTCGAGATTAAATCCGAATTTTTAAAAAAACCAGTGCAGTTTTTTACGGATAGTGTCACATTTTTGAGGGTTACTATTGTCCACTATGATTAAACCGTCGTTGCGGTACAACCCATGGTTATTAAAATCTATATATACATTAAGCCTATAGAGCAGCAGGCACCCTACTATCTCGCACACCCCTGCTCCATCATATGCTCCCATAGGGTTGTCAAAACCGTTAATATTATTTTTTTTTATCCATATAGCATTATCGTGGAATAGCAATGTTTTTCTACAATGTCTAATTGTATTCATTTTATCATCAGAAATTTGGATGTATTCTTTGGCTAAGCTGAGGGCTTCATTTAGGGTTTTCTCTGAAATAGACGGATAATATTCCTTAATATCATACCTAATGAATTATCACTTTTTATTTTTGTTGTAATTTTCAAACCATTTAATGCAATCCTTAGTAGATTGCCATTGGATAATATTAAGGAAAGTCCTAAGGGATTTACATATATCCTGCAGAATTATTTTACTTATTTTACCTAATTCTGTCTTGGTAGGGTTTATAAGTCTTTATTCAGGATTATTAATAAAATTACTTTTATGATCTTTTATGGTGATAAAGCAAGTGTTTAGGTTTATTTTCTCAACCCAATTACCTAATCCAAATTTATTAATTAAGATACTAGCCTCATTGTTAATTTTAGTCTCTATGTCATTAGGAGCTTTTATATAATGTTTTATTACCTCTTTATGTAATATTTTTTTGTAATTATTGGGGCTCATTTTATACAAGAATTTAGATTCATCAGCTTTTACGTAGATATTCTTGTCTTCCTTTATTTCTTTTATATCCTTAGTAATTTGTTGTTGCACGTTATTATTCCTTATTTTCCTATATTTTAATTTTTAATAATGCCAATTAACTCCGATTCGAATTTATTGAGTTCCTTAACATACGGGGGATGGGCATTGGTCTTAAATCCATAGCTCTCGTTGGTTTTACTATTAGGTTTATTATTTAGACAAAAATATGCATGCCACCTCATATTTATTATAATTTTTTCTATTTTTCTTAGTAAACATAACTCGTATGAGTGACGGTCAGGTATAGGTATGTTTTTAAGTGAATAACCTATGTCTACACGTTCCATATTAGTCGATTTAAAACAGTGATCGATAGAATAATCTAGAGCTTTATAACAATGGATATACATACAAATATAGATAACAAGGATGGCTGTATGTATCGGGGTTTTTTTCTTTGGGCTTCAAACCTGCATCTGTGCGATTATTTCGACAGAATTTCATGTTTGTAGCTCTTTCTTTTTTTTTAAAACTTTTTTTTTTTTATAAAAAAAAAATTCAACCTTAGCGTTGCGACTGAACGCTCCAAAATTTCTTATCCGTTAACAACACCACATTTCTAAAAAGAACATTTCAATTCGCATTTAATCTTTCGTGTCCGGCTACTGCCTGGATTTACTAAAAAAAAACAAATTAATTTCCATGCCTGAGGATGGCTGCATGTACAGCTGAAAGTACTAGCAAAATAAAAAAAGACCTTATACAACATGAAGTTATTAAAAACAAGGATCATAACATTCATCGAGTGGTTCGTGGATTAATGTGGATTATATCATTAACTTTAGTATTCTACTTTTCTTATGAATGATTCATGTAATATAAATTGAACTGTACCTCATATTTGATATATATATATATATATATATATATATATATATATATATAAGTGAACATTGAAGTCAACACTCAGAGGCGACAGGCTGTTTCATGCTGAGTGTTGACTTCAGTGTCCACTTTTATATTTATATTTGCATACGGTCTATCTCTGATATTGAGCACTGTATCCCATGAATATGGCACACATTAAAACTATATATATATATATATATATATATATATATATATATATATATATATATATATACCAAGACTCTCTGGAAAGCAAGATGACACTTCGGAAAGACGAAGTGATCCTCTAGAAAGGTGGAGTGACTTCTTGAAAAGACAAGAATCTACATTAAAGCATGAAGAATACAAGAGACGTAGAATGCCCTCTGGGTGACTGTAGCGGGGCGGGAGAATATATCACCCATCAGACTGATATTAATGGAAACGACCTGTATATGGACCCGGCTACAACGTATGATTCCGGCAGATGATTTAACGGTTTAAGTATCCATAAGGCACGCTGGTGCAAACAACGTAATTCTCCTCTCGGATAATGTAAATCGAGTGATGGGATTATGAATCTGGAATACACCCACAGCGTTCAGGATTCCATCGTTGAGCGACAGCACCCTGGAGAAATCCTCAGTAAACCAAGAATACAGTGGCCCAAATGTAACCAGAAGGCTGTTTGGACAAATCTTGACAAAGAGCTTTCTTTTATCCTTAATAACAATCTTAAGGGTCACATAGGGCAACAAATCAGTTCCTTTTGTAGAACAATATACGATGTTTGCTTTGAGTGATTTGAACCAGTAATGAAAAAGACGAAAAACGACCAAAAGGACAAAAATCCAGGAACGAAAAGTGCGGTCAGAACAGACATTTCTGAATTATTATGCGCGCAACCTCACGATCTAACATGCGCAAGTGAAACATTTGCGTAGTCGGTTATAACGATTTTTACGAGCGCGTCAATAACGGCTAACGCGTTCAGGGACTTTCATTACGGACAGAAGCTGCAAAGAGGTACAATCATTTATTTATTTCATTAACAATTTACAAAGAAGAACGATCAATTAGTTTTTTTTTTTTAATATATATACCCTGCCTGGTGGCAAATGCTGCTGATGGCGCCTGGGGTGGCGGTCCCGCCTTAGCCACCGAAACCGTGAGATCACCGCTAGTTGACGGCTGATGAAGACAGGGTATCGCACGTGATAACACACGTTGTATGTTAAAAAAAATTAAAATATATATATATATAAGTATAGGATTGGTGTATACAGAATAAATTCCATTAACCAATAATTACTATTCTTAAAAGAGTGCTGAATACAGAGTATAGCAGATATAATTATTTATTCAAAAATTATAACATATTTATGTTATAAAATCACTACAAAAATAGCCATTTTGTTTCAAAACCTCCGGTGTCTTATCAAGTGATGATGTAAAAATAATGTAAAATAAATGGTTTTAAAAGTTTAAAATTAATTTATGATCCTTCGCAAGGGGAAAACTTTGTCACAAAAGCTAGAATGACCAATCAAATGTATAAGAGAATTCAAAAATACTTGACAACGAAGTAAGGTTATAATAGCTATTCAGAGCTTTAAAGTTGGGGTTATAATTAAAAAGATGTATTCTAACCAATAAGGTATTAAATTATATGATAAAATTTGATATTAAAATAAAAAGTAAAAAATTACCAATCTTAAAATCCAAATTTAATCTCTATTAATTTTATAATTTTAAACTTAATAGAGATTAAATTTAGAGTTTAAAATTGGTAGAGTTTAAATTTTTTACTTTTAATATTTAAATATATTACTTTTAATATTTTAATATATATATATATATATATATATATATATATATATATATATATATATATATATATATTAAGTTGACTCATAAGCCCTTAACATTTTAGAGAAATAA